>JAWDGP010001800.1:0-97500 GCA_033675545.1 Elysia crispata
CATGCCCGGCTGACCATTTTCCAGTCGGCTAACAGCTCAGTTTGGAATACCTAATATCACATAGCATGCAGAATACATATTAGTGTTAGAAACTATCTGAGCATTGTAATTCAAGGCATGAAACCAATAAGTACACACAGTTGAAGCATAGTCACACAGGGAAAGGCATAACATGTGATGTGAGATCATTGTACAATGCATAACCAAAATAAGATAATGTCTATAACATTTACATCTCTCTCTCTCTCTCTCTCTCTCTCTCTCTCTCTCTCTCTCTCTCTCTCTCTCTCTCTCACCCACATACACACATTCTTTTCGATCTGGATGAAACATTGCAGCAAGATCTTAACAGAAGCTGGTTAGTTTTCTTCTTCACTGTCACTCGTTTCATTGTCACTGTCAAACTTATTTGAAAAACTGTCACAAACATCATCCTCTGGCTGATAGCTTGACAAGATATCCACCAGATCTTGAGGAACAATGTCTCCTGCACACCAATTATAGTAAAGGTCTCCATCCAAGGTCACCTTCCAGCCATGCTCCTCAGCTGGTGATAAATCTGGAAATGAGATGGTCGATTTCTTCCAAAGTAGTGTCTGATAATTCACACGCTTGATGTGCATTTGGAGAGTGGATCGACATGGAGGCAGCAAACTAAAATCGATTCCATCAGAGTTAGTCAGTACATTTCCAGACCCTGTTTGAAAACGTTGACGAACCATGTCAAAACGAAGCTTGTTCACATCTGAATATGTAGGTTTCCCATACATGAAACAAACAAATTGTTCCAAGTCAGACAGCAAGTTAGCACCTACAGCGTCATTCACACCAAGAGCCTCAAATGCAAGCAGAAACTGTGGTTTTGCTTTCATGATCTTCAATGGCTTCATTTTTCCTCTTCGAAGGAATGCACTAGTGTGTCACACCCTGTAAATGCATGAGACCCCAAAATAGCACGGATAACACTTTTGTCATGCATCTTAGCTAAGACAGATATGTTGATGAGTCTGCGATGACACCCTGTTCCAATCTGTAAGAATAATGGCTTTGACATTTCAGTGGCAAAGTACAGCAGGAGTAAAAAGACATCAGTGTCCGGAGAGTGGACGACAATCTTATCACAGTTATTTTGGGCTGCATGAAAACAATGAAGTATAATGCGATTGTCCGCTTCTTCGTGAGATGAACACAGCGAGTGCACAATGGTTGATTCTGTTGTCACTCCATCGCTGCTCGTCAAACGGGTGCACTGTTCTGCTGACGCAAACATGATTTCCCTGTCTTTGAGTTGTTCTGCATATTTATCATCCTCCCACAATTGCAGAAGTAGGTTGATGAAATTTCTCTTGTTTTCATCATTGGATAAAAAGGACTTCCAGTCTCTTGGGGTTTTTGCTGACTGTCCACGCAACAACAAGGGTTGTGTTTGGCTGGAGCCTCTTCTCATCCGCTCAAGACATTTGATTGATTTCACATTGTACGAATCTGTCACAAAATGAATACATACAGCTTGGGGTAAGAGGTGGAGATCTTTTCTGTCAGTTGGCCAAAAGTTTCGGGAATATTTTTAAGGGAGTGAAGCAGAGCATTTCCATCAATGATTACTTCTTTCAGTGTATTTGTATTGCTTGTGGCATCGGCAAGGGCAGCAGGGCTTTCCAGTTTGTGCATTAATACACTTTTGTCTGTTTTTGTGGGAAGTCCGTCTATTGTTGCATGTTGAATGTTTTGGTTATACATTTTTGATAGGTAAATGTCATTTAAACCCATAAAATGTTTACTTCTTCATATAAGATTGATTTTGACTGCTGACTATTTAAGTTTTGCATTATCGCAAGGTAAATGTAGTTTGAATACAAATGAAATTTGACTGGCTTAAGATATTGTAAAACCCGTTACATTTTATGAAAGAATAGCTTTTTAGCTTTTATTTGAGTACCAACAAGTACCCATTTGCTTGAGCTAATATGGAGGTATGACTGAAAAAAGAAACCTCCCCCCTAGTTTGCACGTAAGACAGAACTGATTCATCATAGAAGACCATAATTCTATGAAGAAGACAATTAAAATCAAACTATCTCACATTTTCTAACACCTTGGAGTGCAATGCTTTAGAAAAGGTAGAAATTATTGATTCCCTACTTACAAGGTTTGGTTTAGATAAGCTGAATATTTCAGTTTTGCATTTTCGCAAGACAAATGCATTTTGAATACAAATAAAATTTGACTAGCTTAAGATATTGTAAAATCCATTACACTACAGAAAGAGTAGCTTTTTAGCTTTCATTTGAGTACCAACAAGTGCCCATTTGCTTGAGCGGATGTGGAGATATGACTCAAAGAACAACCCTACCCCCTTATTTGAAGATATGCAAAAAAACGTAAACAAGGGGGAATAACTCATGAAGATGACACTTCCAAAGTAACTTATACCCATATTCCCTTACCATGAGAGGTACCAAATCAAGAAATACAGGTGTTGAAAAATCCCAACAAGAAATTTTAGTTTCAGTGGTTTTGACATATCTTAATTTTTCCATTTTGACACAAAATTTGACTTTGAACCAATATATCTTTTTTACCGTAAAAGATTTTGTAAATCTGTTTTCACCATAAGAAAGAGCATTATTTTAGCTTTTATATGAGCTATAATATGTGTACTTTTGTGTAGAAATAATTAATGTATGACTGAAATAACAACCCCACCGCCTTATTTGAAAAATGCCAAAAGCTCGTAAACAAATGGCAATAACTATAATTATGAAGATGACACTTTCCATTTGGCTAACATCGATTTTCTTACACCTAGATGGGTCACCTTTGAGAAAATATGGGTGTACAAAAATCCCAAGGGGGGGGGGAGGGTTTCACCCGCTAGCCCACGGTCTATTATTCTGGTAATTTAGGACTTTTTAATTTTTTTTTTCAATGTACAACATTTTGTAATATCTAAATAATACATGTACTTGAATTACTGACATACCACACTTGGTTCCCGAGCTTGCATGACATGGGATTCATTTTTTTTCGATCATGAAGGCCTTGGCTGTTGCGGACTAGATTCCCTAATTTTTAAGAAGGAAGGAAGAAATATTCAAGCCATATAATATATTGTTAATTTGTCTTGCATCAATTATACACATTGTGACTTTACATGTATCTAGAACAAAATAAGCGGTAGCAATCCAGAGTAATACTGGAATATTTTTTACTTCGATGAACTTTTTCACATATATGTATTTCTCTAGTGGAAGAAATGATTACATACGAATATATATATATATATATATATATATATATATATATTGATAGAATCCTATTTTTTCATAATAAATTAGTCTAATTTATGCCGTTCATTCTTCTTTCAATCAATTGTTTTTGCAAAGATAGCTTGAAATATTTTATCTTGGTGCACTCCTTGACTTTTTAAATGTTTCTTAAGATGTTTTACATCACTCACTTGAACTTTACTTCAAGCATGTTCAAAGACCTGTTGCCAAATTCCAATACTAAAAAAAGAAGTCAAATATCTTCTCCTGGATAAGAACTAAGATTTAATTATATGCAATGAAGGCTATACCATTTGAAATTAAGGTTGTTGCACTGATTCAGGTATGCAATTGTAGTCAGAAGTCTTTTCTTCAGTCCTTGGATCTACTGTTTATAAATTGATAATAATGAAAAAAAAATTATTTCATGAACAAGGTATTAAGTAGAATTTAGTTTCCGTCATCATTTCAAAATTACCAACTACTTTGAAGTACTAGCTTTAAATAATACATTTACAATATCTGATTCTAAAAAAAAAAAAAAATTCCACTGCCTAAATGAAATCAGGAAATTAATGAACTTAAATGTAAAAAAAAAAATTCACACATTAAAGAGATTAGGAAATTTAACTTTAATACAAGAAGAAAATTTAATAACCAAAACACATTCCCAACTCAATTAAAAAAGAAAATTTAATCATCCAATCAATTCAAAGCTGACTTTAAAAAAAAATAATGAATAAATAATGCCATAACTCAGCCAGGTTTTAACCAAGTCACACAGTTACATGTATGTATTTTACAATAGCAGTGTTATACTGGTGGTGGTGGTGGTAGTAGTAGTAGTAGTAGTAGCAGCAATAGCAGTAGTGGTGGTGGTAGTAGTAGTAGTAGTAGTAGTAGTAGTAGTAGTAGTAGTAGTAGTAGTAGTAGTAGTAGTAGTAGTAGTAGTAGTAGTAGTAGTAATAGTAGTAGTAGTAGTAGTAGTAGTAGTAGTAGTTGTGGTGGTGGTAGTAGTAATGATGTGATAACCATAATCATTTAGGCTATCAATAATTAAATTATTTTAACAATATTTTGCACACAATACACTCTAACCATTCTGTTCTAGACATCGATTTCTCCTGTCAGTTTGAGGTCTAGCCTGAAAATTTAGGTGTTATAGGAGCTCTCTGTCTTAATATGGTAGGCGAAATGAACACTTCTTTTGTCATGGTCCTGATTTTAAGTTAATAAAATTAAAATGCTTACTGCCGTAAAAAATGGTGATCTCAAGCAAATGAAATTAAACCAAAAGAAGATGAGTTTCAAAATCTGTCCTCGCTAAGTTTATAGCTTTTAAAGACCAAACACTAACATCTGATCAGGACAACTCAAATTGGTTTTCATTTTATTTCCATTGTGTCCATTTGGTTAGACTTGAGCATCAGTATCGGTGAATTCATTTGCTTTTAATGCTGCTATTACTAGTATTTACTAATTATTAGGTATGTATAGGTCAATTTTCGAAAGGGCTACGGAATAGCAATGGACATACTCTCATCGAATTATGTGAAGAGAAAAAAATATTTGTCTCAAATAGCGCATTCGATCATCCATCCAGGCACCAAACAACATGGATAGGGCAAATAAGGGACAGAACGACAGGAAAGATTATTAATATATTTAACCAAATTGACTACATTTTATGTCAGAAGCGGAATAAGCACCTGTTGACAAACGCAAGGTCGTACGCAGGAACACTTCTTACAAGCGACCATAAACTAGTGAAGGCAAGCTTTAAATTAGAGAAACACAAACTGTGTAGAAAAGAACAGCACAGTAAGGCTGGGGCTCCATAGAGCTTCACGCTTCCCGCTTCCCACTTCCCACTTCCCGCCTCCCGCGTGAACTGAAAAATGGTGAGAGGTATTTTGTTCGAATATGTCCCATACGACTTCCCGTCTCACGTTTCCCGCCTCACGCGTGAAGAGACGAGAAGCGGGAAAGTGTGCTTGCTCACTTTTTTGACGATACGTGAACTGAGAAGGATGGATGATTACAAGAAAAATGTCATAGAGATGGTGCGGGAGCACATATTCCTGTGGAATCCTGTCCACAGGGATTACAAAAATAAAGAACAGAGAAAACAAGCGTGGGAAGACATTGATAAGAAGATTCAACCGCCAACAGGTGAGTTTTATTTGTGGTAAGAATCCAATTGCTAGATCTAGATCTCATCGTCCTCAATGTACAAATCCAATTCTTCACGTTCATCGATCGAATCCTACTCAACCTATCATCTCGACCTACAACCCACCTCGTCCATTCATCGGGATACTCCTACTCCTACACCGCCGTATTACCACCACGGCCAGGATCAAGCTATTGCTGGCTATCAAAATGTATATAACTCACCTCAAGGTCAATATTAACTTTTCTTCGCCTGTAATGGGTTGCCTCCAATTAGCACCCACGGGTTGTAACAGTGGTAGGACTAATGCCAGAAGTTCTTTGTATGTGTCATATGTCATCCTTGTATAATTGAAGAATAGCGCCTCGTCCCGATTGTCCAAGAGCGACCGGAATGTTCTAATGTATTCTCCACATGTGGCCCGTAGCACAAAATGCTCACGGCACCATATACTGCGTTTCTTCTTTCTTCTTTGTTTCCTTTTCTTTAGTATAAACAGCAGAATTAAACGTTCATCATCTGAAGTGTCCATTGTCTTGTGATTTTCTTTACAAATGGCGTCTGTTGTGAACACGTGATATGACTGTCAGTGGCACATAGCGACGTGAAGCGTGAGGCGTGAAGCGGGAAGCGGGAAGTGGGAAGCGGGAAGCGTGAAGCTCTATGGAGCCCCAGCCTTAGAGAACGCCAAAACCAAACATCGCAGCTATCGTCAACAAAGAAGAGAGTCAGAGAAGGTATCAAAACACGTTGGACACAAAACTGTCATCAATCACAAGTGATAGAAAAAACAACACAGAAAACAGCAAGGCGCGCGCAGATAGTGTGCCAGACAGGTTAAAATGTGTTCAGACAATAATAAAACAATCTATTGAAGAAAGCGTAGGCTGTGTGGCGACTGCAAGGCAAAATAAACATAACGACGAAGAGCTATCTCAACTATCAAAGAGGCAGAAAGATATAAGAGTTAAGATACAGAACACAAAAGACAACAACAAAAGGGACAGGCTGAAAATCGAACGCAATAGAATACTACACACCATAAGAAAAAGGGAAATAAAGCTCAAGAATGAAGAAATAGAAAAGAAAATAGAAGGCATAAACAGTGCAAAATGCGACCATGCAATGTTTAAAGCGACAAGATTGCTGTACCAAAAACAGTTTGAAAATCCTAAAGTTGAAGATCAGGAGGGAAAACTTGCGTCAAATCCAAATGACATACTGGACATAGTCTCCTCACATTTCAAAAGTAAATTTGAAGACGAAAAAGTTGAAGAGATAACGCCATTCGAGGGAGAACCAAAACCACTAAAAAATCCAATAACACCTGAGGAGGTGAGAAAAAGCTTCAATAGTTTAAGCAATAACAAAGCCCCAGGAGAAGACCAAATACACGCAGAACTTTTGAAGTATGGCACACCACTACTAGACCAAACAATAGCCGACATATTTAACACAACTTTTTCCAAACATGAGAATTTGGATATAAACACAGGCGTTCTTATAGCCATTCAAAAACCAGGCAAAAAGAAAGGTCCCCCAAATAACTTGCGACCGATAACCCTACTCAACTCATTACGCAAAGCCTTGTCAATCATCACTTTGAACAGGATAAGACCCTTTGTAGAAGAATACCTATCGAAGAGTCAAAGTGGATTCCGCCCAGACCGTAGCACGGCAGATGTTGTCTGGACCCACAAATGGTTGGCCGCAAAAACACTGAAAGAAGATGTCATCATAAAAATTTCAGGGATTGACATGAGTGCGGCGTTTGACACAATAGATAGAAACCAACTGCTCAACATAATCGCAACAATCGTAAACGAAGATGAGCTGAGAATAATACGCTTTCTTTTGAGCAATACAAAAATAAAAACAAGAATCAATGGCGCCACAAAAACAAATACATTTATAAGCAATGTCGGGACTCCCCAAGGAGATAGCCTTAGTCCAGTCCTTTTTATTGTCTATCTAGAACACGCTCTGAAGGGGGTGAGAACCACACTACCCAGACCAATAGTGAAATATGAAAAAGAAATTCCAAACGAGATAGCTTACGCAGACGACGTGGATTTTATCGGACAGGACTACGTTAACATCAACGAAATACAAGAAACGCTACATAAGTACCAACTAAAAGTAAACACAGACAAAACAGAATTCACAGCTCTTTCAAAAAACGAGGAAGACTGGAAAAACGCAAAGAAATGGGGCTCACTCATTGGTGATCTCGAGGATGTAGAAAGGAGAAAACAGCTCTCCACCGCAGCCCTCAACAAGCTTTACCACGTGTGGATGAAAGGAAATAAACTCAAAACCACAACCAAAATACAACTTTATAAGTCCCTTGTGAAATCCATACTACTATACAACTGTAGCACATGGGCACTGACTCTCACCGAAGAAGAGAAAATAAACGCTTTCCACCGAAAACAACTGAAAAAGGTCCTAAACATTAAATTTCCAGTAAAAATCACAAATAAGTCACTGTATAAAAAATGCCAGGAAAAGCCCCTCTCGCTGCAAATTCTAAAAGCCCGGTGGAACCTCTTTGGGCATATTCTTCGTGGAGACAGCGACATCCCTGCCAACAGAGCAACAAGAGCCTACTTCATCCAATATGGCCACAAACTAAGAGGACGGCCGACAACAACTCTCCCAATCGTACTGAACAGAGATCTAGGACTAATTGACCATTTTAGACTCCATTCAACCGATGATCTGGTCAAAATCACTGAGCTCGCAAAGGACAGGAAACAGTGGAGAGAACTCTCTGCGAGGATAGAGAAAGCTGCCGAAGCGTCACAGACGGTGAACTGGGATGCGACACGGCAATAAGTAAGTCACTAATTATTATTATTATTATTATTATTATTATTATTATTATTATTATTATTATTATTATTATTATTATTATTATTATTATTATTATTATCTACTACTTCTAAACCTAGAGCGTAAAAGACAATTTCATATCACATTAAAATCTGACCTGAAACAAATTAAAACTTGTAGTTGTACCCATTGATATCCAGGGCTACGTGTCGAATGAGAGAAAAACGGAAACTTCAGCACTGGATTGCACACATGCAATTGTCTATCACATTAAGACTAAACACAAGTCTAGATCCTTATACATGTACTAATGTTAAAGTTAAATTCTTGGGACTTGGATTTTTCTTTTCCTTTTGTTTAAACTGTTTAAATCCATTATGGTAACATAAAAGTGATTGTTTTCCCTGTGTAGTCTATACATGTAGCAATTACTAGCAAATATCATTGGGCACACAATGACACCTCGTAAAAAATCACCAGCAGCATAAGCAGAGGCCTTTTCTCTGTCAATTCATGCCTTTGCTTCCATCTCACTCAACCCCTTTTTCTCCTGTATTATCTGATTCATTACTTTAACCCTACTGACCTATCAGGCTCATCTCTCTCTCTCTCTCTCTCTCTCTCTCTCTCTCTCTCTCTCTCTCTCTCTCTCTCTCTCTCTCTCTCTCTCTCTCTCTCTCTCTCTCTCTCTCTCTCTCTCTCTCTCTCTCTCTCTTCCTCTTTCCATCTCTATCAGATGATCTCTCTTAACCCTCTTATCCCCCTGGCCCCCTAAACCATCTAACTAAACGTTCTTCACTCCATAGAAAAAGTTTATCACATTCGGACTTGACACACCCGTTTCCTCCCTATACTACGCGGTTTTCCTCTCAACCACTGCTCCCACCCTCTCAGCTAGTTTAGCACGAAGAAATCCTAACTCTTCACACTATCAAACCACACTCTAAGCTTCTATTTCATGTGTTTCTTAGTTTTGAAAAATGTCAACCTTTATCATAAGTGAGGTCTTTCCTCTTAGCAAAAAGATATAGGTCAAGCTTGGAGACAAACTCTTTCACGTCTTTTCTCTCACTGCCCATTCTGTCTTCTATCAAAATTTCTTTGTCCCGTTATATGATTCTTAGGGGAATCAAATCTTCTTTAGCAGCTGCAGACAACTCGTCTCTAGACATTCGACATGTGAAGAATAGCTTAGCTGAAAGATTTAGCCTAACACTTAAGGCTCTGTCACATAAATCTTGGCAGAAAATTACACACTTTGCATGCCAACCTCGTAAAAAAAAAATAATTTAAAAAAATTAAGTACACAGCCAAGACCAATTAAGCCATGAAAAAAAAAACAACGCTGCAGCATTTCTATGCACGGCTGTGGATGAAAATTACAGTGGAAACCTCATAATTCGAATTGCTTGGGAATGCATGAAAACTTCGAATTAAGAGGATTCGAATTACAAAAAAAGGGGCATTTATGACTGAATGAGAACAGGGACAAAGTATAAACGGTTACCTCCCTTGTTTGGAAAATAACTCAAATGGGAGTTCCCTACTGATTTCTTGCTATTGACCCCCCCCCCCCCGGTTTTCTAAATTATTTTTTTTTTTTTTTTTTTTGCCCTTAAAAGGGCCGTTGTTTTAAGGGTTAGGGTATGGGAAAGACAATAAATATTTGGCATTTTTTAATGGCTGACTTGCTCTTAAAATGGTCTGTGATAACAGTTTGTTTGGCTCTCCTGACTATATGGTCCTCTAACTTAAACTCAAGAGACCAAATTGCATTGCGCAGGTCGTCTGTGCCTTGTTGATAAACTTTTTCAAAGTCAGAAGAGCTGACCTGGCTTCTGCTGAGGTGGTGGGGACAGTCTCCTCTTCAGCTTCATCATCTAACTCTCCATCTCGGAGATCAGCAGCGATCTGTTGGATGCTGGTCTCCTCTGTAGTGGGGACATCATCATCAACACCGATGAATGCATCTAGTGTTGCCTCCACTGTGACAACATCCTTCAGGCGACCAAAGAGAGAGCCAAGATCCTTGTCTTCCTCCGCAACGCCTCTCGTTGTGATCTCACTCTCAGCCTCTGAGATTTCCTGTTCTATGGAGAATCCAGCATGGCGAAAACAGTTTTCCACCACTGTAGCGCTGACATCATCCCAAGCCTTTTTCATAATGTACAGGGCCTCCAAGACAGAGATGTTAAATGTCGTTGGGGACCCAGTATCTATGTGCACCAGGTAGCGTTGCACAACAGCCTTCCTGTAGAGACGCTTGAAGCTGTTTATGATGCCTTGGTCGCAAGGCTGAAGAATGCTTGTTGTATTTGGAGGCAAAAACACAAGCTTGACAGCCTTTACATTGTCAATGTCTGGATGCGCTGGGCAGTTGTCCACTATCATGACAATAGACCGTCCCTGCAGCAGGTACTTTTTGTCCAGCTTTCGCAGCCAGGAGACAAACAAGTCACTTGTCATCCAGGCTTTCTTGTTTGCAGCATAATCCACAGGCAGACTTTTAACGTTGTTGAAACAACGAGGCTTGGCAGTCTTGCCGATGACAAACAGAGGCAGCTTCTCTTTGCCACTCATGTTGGCTGCAACAAGCACTGTAAGCCGGTCCTTGGCTTTCTTCCCGCCAGTGCAGATGGCTCCCTTGAAATCCGAAGTCTTGTCTGGAAGACATTTGAAGAAAATGCCAGTCTCGTCGGCATTGAAAATATCATCAGGCTTGTACAGCTGAAGAAGTTCCTTTAAGGCAGAGCCTCGCCATTTTCAACTGTGCTCATGTCCACAGATGCCGCTTCTCCACTGACAGCCTTGAAAATGATCCCATGTCGTCGCTTGAACCTACCGAGCCAACCAGAGCATGGCACAATATCAATATCCTGGGCCAGCTCTCCCGCCTTCTCCATTACGATAGGTCCACTAATAGGGGCACCTTGAGCTCTTGATTGCTTGAACCAAGTCAGCAAACCAGCATCGACGTCCTCCACTCGACTTGTTCGCATCCGTTTCTTGCTCAAATTGACAGAGGATGAGCAGGCCATTTTTTCTATTTTCTCTCTGTTCTTTAAAATGGTGGAGAGGGTGTTGGCTGGAATCCCGTAACTGTCAGCGATTTCTTTTTTCGTTGTTGTCTTTCCCATGTTGTCTATCTCACTCAATAATTTCAGTTTGGTTTCAAGGGTGAGGGTAGTGTGCTTTCTTTTCAAGGGATTAACTTGAGAAGATGCCATTTTCGAAGAGAATTAGAATAAGATCTAGATGCGTGGAAATACGAAGATAGGTAAACGTGACTGTCTCTACAAGTGCTAAAGCAACAAGTGAGCTGGTGTACACAGGATAGGTGTGGAGGAAACAAACTGAAAACGGTGTCGATCTTGATACCGTGTGTTTACTTGCCTAGACCACCCGTAGCATCTCGTGGCATGCTGAGACAGTCATTACAAAAACTTAACCCAGTCTGTGGCCCTGCACTCGGGCGCCTCCCTCACCTTTTCCCTCCTCAATACTAGGTCTAAATTTACCTCCCTTGATAAAATGGTCTGCTCTTATGGGGCTTATTCCAGTAGCAGTTTAGTTTGATATAATTTTGTGTTTGTGTGAGTGTGTGTGTGTGTGTGTGGGGGGGGTGTAAGTGCCAAGTGCTATGTTTGGTTCGGGTGTGGGAATGTAAGAGCCAAGTGGTATGTTTAGTTTGGGTGTGTGTGTATGCAACTCAAAGCTGTGCGTCTACACTCATTGCCCAAATCATGCTTAAGCATTTTGTTCACAGACCTAGTCGTGGTTGGTTTGCCCAAATAATGGATGAGGGGGTTATGGATAATTCCTTTTAACCTGCATAGCCTCCACAGCCTCCATTTGTGTGAAGTTTGGAACAAGGATTGACCACAAATGAATTTCAAATACATCTGTATGAGTCATGGGAAGAGTGCTTATCTTGTTTGTGAAAGTATAGGGTTCTCAAATTGACTTTATAACTGTTTTTTTTTTGTGTTTACTACACAAGCATTTTTCCTATGGCTTGGTAAGAAATGTATATTTCCTTTTTTAAATTTCTGAACCTTTGTTAAGTGTATTCTGATACCAAATACCATCCACAAACACCATTGTAAAAATAGAAAGAATTACATATCAACTATTAGGCCAAACAATCAATGTTTCAACAATAATTCTTGTTTATATAAAAGTCAAGGTTGTAAACTCTGTTTGGAAGGGCCATCATTAGAAAAAATGTGAACTATGCTGAGATTTAAAGTTTTCATTGCTGGACCGTTCAAACAAAAGCTGGACAAATTTTCACTGCACCAAGGGATTTTCAAAATATAAGATAAAATTGAAAAGCATTTATTTCTTCATGTCTGTCTAGTAAGTCACAGAATTAACTGGTTACATTAGAACAGTTACAATGTCAGAACAACGCTCTGAATACAGCTCCAATATTGCCTGTTTGTGGCAAATTAACTACAGGCAATAAGGGAACTAAAAGACTCTGCTTGTTGCTTAATCGATGTCAAACAGTTTAGAACTGCAACAATCAGCACATACACGTGCATGTCAGAGCCATTTCAGACTCGAGGTTTATTTCATATACATGTATATATATATATATATATATATATATATACAACTGGAACCTTAAGTCTTAGACAATTTTTATACCAAGAGATCTTTTGTTTCATAAGGCAGCAAAATGCATGAAATTATTAACTTATCAAGCTTCATGATGAATATAGTATTAATATCAAGAAGAGCAACTCTTTACACATTTCTTGGTATGATACACGTTTTTTTATTTACAAAACCTTTTTCCCTTTTAAGTAACAAGCCTAGGAATGAATTAATATCAAACTAACCCATGAGAAGCACAATTTGATTCTCGAAAACAAAAACAAAACAAAAAAAAATTTCAGAGATTCCAAGCACACCATAATTTATCACTTGCATACCTCTCAATAAGTGCATGGAAAGCAAATGTGCTGAGCTTTTTGATTTCTCCAATGATTTGTTGAATCTTTCCCACATATGCAAAAAAAAAAAACATCCGTGTCTAATGACAAGTACAGTTTGCTCATATAACAGATAAAAAAAATCTCTATTAATGGCGGATGTAATGAGGCATTTTCATGGCATTTTACCTGAGTCAAACTAACATCATGTCCAAAGCTTATTTCAGTTGACACAAGGGAGACAATTTGAGAGATTCTACATAACATGGCAACATAGCTAAGCAAATGACATACATAAAAAATAATTCAATTTTTCATTCCAAGTGCCCATAAAAAGAGCTGTTTTATAATATTTTGAAACCAATATTATTGACTGGGTTTTACTTTGAAATTATGTGGTTTGTTAATTAGACTAAAGCCATAGAGGGTAAAACTCTGATACTTTAAATGAATGAGTGTTGCAAAACATTATCTTTATAGGAAAAGATATTTGATAGCTTAATTGGTTTTTATAAATAAACAATGACATCACCAAAGAAGGAAAAAGGGCATAGGTCAAACATAGAGATCCATGCCGTCCTCTTTTTTTAAAACAGATTGTAATGTCAATACTTTGACTTGGTTGTAATTTAAAATACAAAAAAAAATATTGTTTTAAGTAAATACTAAAAAAACAAACTTGATTGCCATTAAGTACAGGCACACTCCATGCAAATTTTTGGATTATGCTGTAGCTTTTCAATTCAATCAGTGAGAAAACAGTGATCGCTTTCATCTATCCCCCAGTTTTTATCAATTTCAAGTCCATGAATTGAGTTGCATGGGATATGCATCTCAACTTAAGATCAAACCTATTTTTTCCCCCACCCCTCCATGCCAAACAAAAGGCAAAAAGAAGTTATATGCAATTGAAATATTGTTGAATTCACCAAAAATTGCTTTTAAAGCAAATTCAACTATAAATAAAAGCATTAGCTGTACATGATTCTCTTCAGTTGTAAATCAAGTGTACAATTCAGATGCAAGACAAACATTTTAAGTTATAGTCAAAACCATGTGTATGCAGATGTCAATGCTTTCGAAGTTTCTTGTTGAAAGAGCTGGAATCTTTATTTCCGCTTTGACGTTTACGATTCAGGCTAGTTTCTGGCATACTATGGAGAAGAAATAAAACAAGCATTTAGAGTTAAAACTGAAGAAAACTCCGTACAATAAAACGAAAAAATATAATCATGCAATGCATATTTCTCATTCCCACATGTGATAATCCTATTTTGATCTGATTGAAGTACACTGTAAAAAGCAAAAGCATTTGGCTATACATAACAAAAATATCGCATATATCGTTTCAGCTGGGTCTCCACATTGTTTCCAGATTTTTTCTTCCCTTAAAATTTTTTTTTTAAATATTGTAATTTGAAAATATGACAAAAAGATATGAAACAAAGTTGTCTCTACCATCACCACACACTTCTACTTCTAGAGGTTACATGGCAGGAGTTAATATTATTAATATGTCACATCTGTGGGCTCCAGTCCAAAATGGCTTTAAAATTTCTTTGGATCTATCTTTTTCAAAAAAAAAAAAAAAAAAGGAGTGAGCAAAAACCTTCACAACTAGGATCCAGCTGAAAGCTGATCAGTTTTTTAAGAAACTTCAAACAAACCTTATCATGATGGAACATAAAACATAATCTCACACAACGTGAAAAATTTAATAGAATAGTTTTAGTCCTATTACAGACACCAAAGTAAGTTGCCCTATCTCTCAGAATGTTTTAGAACCAATATGATTACATAAGTTTCAGCTGAGATGTTCTGCATGACAGGACATGCCAATATTGCAAGAAAGATGTTAAATCTCCTTCAAGTTTTACAAGTGTTCAAATTCCTCCATGCGATCATAGATCTGAATCAAAATGTGCCTTACTTTCCAGAAAACAAAACTCTATCCTCTTCCTCTATTTTATCTATCTATTCATTAACCGCTGCTGAGCTTTTTTATGTGGCGTCTTAGCATTAAATATTATGTTTGGTTCCAGACTCGCAGTTTACAAATAAATGATCAGTTGTCAAAAACAAGTCAGCAGAGAAACAAGGTTGAATTTTAACAGGCTTCATATCCAAATAGTTCTGTTTATCCTTTGTTTCAGTTTGAGGCCCAGTCATCAGGTAGCCTATAGTACATGGCCGAGCTAAGTGTTCAAGAAAAGTTAGCAGAATCAAGAGGAATGATTTCTTCATGGAGATATCAACAGTAACACCAAAAGCAAAAAAAAAAAGATATTCATTATCTTATTATAGATAATGCAACTGCTTGACAATAAGATAAAATTAAGAAACTCGAGGCGAAGGATTTTTCCCAAAACAATCAAATAAAGCAATGAATTTACTTTCTAACTTGGTGTGACACATAGACTATTGAAGTACCTTGCTTTCAGAGAAATAACTTCTGCTGGGTAAAACTCGGAGGGGTCTGGCTGGGGGTCATCCGTCAGGAAAGCTGGAATATACTCAGCTTTGAGGCAATGGACGTCAGATTGGATCAGTTTCTCTAGATCCTCCTGAAATTATTGAAACTTCTCGTAAATGAAAAATCTTCAAGCATGTAAAGCTGCATATACCAAATGAACAAAATTTCAAACTCCCTTGTTTCAATTACCTGAGCAGTGAAAAGGACATTGATCTCTTTTCTAGCTGGAAAATCCAAAAGAAATTAATAACCTCCACTATTTCAGTAAATAAACAAGTTCATGTTACAAAAAATGGAAAAAAGAACAATGGCTTCTGCTTGGATTTCTGGCCTAGCTATATGTTATTTACAAAACGACTCCCAGTCAATAACTGATTCTTAATTTCAAAGAAAAATAAAAAGTAAGAACAGATGATACTGTTTGTATGGATAAGCCAGCTTTTTTAAATCCAGATAATCCAGTGAAACTCAAAGTGTACTAACCATTAAAATAATGCTTATTTTTACACAAGAAATAGACAGTTAAATTAAAGTAACAAATTAAAGGCTACTTGTTCCAAGAAATGAATGATACCGATTAATTTCATACACGAACAAAGAGAACATTTAATCTGTCCCTTGTCAATGTTACAGTATTCTTCCACAGCACATTTGAGATAATTTGTTTTTAGTAAATCAGTTTGAAATTTCATCTTTCAGGATCTCTCGTGTGTGATAGAAACTTGTTTTGATCTGCTAAACGTCATGACGTCTCATATAATCTTTATAAGGTAACAGTAGGCCAATAAGAAACAATCATGATACAATCTGGTATAAAATACATAAAGGCAAGCTGTGCTGGCTACTACATTTGAATTGGTCACACTATCAATCAAAGATCAAAATCTACCATCTTTAAAAACATAGAATCTCTGAAAACTCACCTGACTCACAGCCACTTTGTTGAGATCAAGAAAAGCATGTGTAGCCTCGGCATTAGCAGGAAACGGAGATCTGAATGGGTTTGAAACATGAGGTAATGAGTTATTGGCAATCAAAGAGAAGAAAAACACATTCTTATATCTCAATGAACAGTGGAAATAACTGACAAGCAGAGATGTGGATGCAAAAACACTAGGAATGATAGGGCAACAAGCATTCCAGAACTCAAAAAACAATTTACTCACTTGGACTCAAAGCTGATTCATTGTGAACAATTTTAGACATGTTTCAGCAATTCAGAAAATACAATCACAGTTAAAGCCTGAAGTAGCAATACCTAACAATTTTTTTTATTAATATTGATATAAAATAAAGTGGAGGGAATGTTGTTATGGTGTCTATCGTTTCACAATGTTTACTTTTAAAAGACACAATATTACAGTGTATCAGACCTTATGGATGTGACTACAGCTCCTCCGGCTTGGAGAAGACGCAAGAAGTTGTCCTCTTTGTTCTTAGCCATACACAGCAAAACTTTCCAGCCATCAAACGCTCCCCGACACAATGGTTGAGCCTGGATAACATGAATACAAGGGCTTTAAATACCAATCACTTCATGTAGCTGCCTTTGTTTCTTCCTGGGACCATACATCAGAGGTCATGAGCCAACGTGGCAGTGCTTAAAGAAATAACTCTTGAACCAATAAAAAAGAAAAATGAGGTTTAAGTTATGTTAAAAAATCAACAGTAAAGAATAAAACAAAGTCATGTCTTTTTTACAATAGAAATAGTGACCTAAGCTCTGAGTTTGCCCATTTGCATAGCTGAAGGGTCACACACTAACCAAAGAAAGAAAAAAAAAAACCCATGACATTTTTGAAAGGTGTTTAAACATTCATCATAATGCCTTTTGTATATCTTAATAGGTCAATGTTTATCGTCACGAGAGGAAAGAAGTTGGAGTACGTACTACTCTAAATGCTTTTGAACCCACAAAATTTGCCTCACTATTTAATGTGCAGCATCTACTCTCTAAATTAGAGCTAGAAATAAGAATTTTCTGAGTACTGAAACAAAAATACATGTTGACCCTGGGCTGTCCATACAAAAAGCAAAAGCTATTGCTTCCTACACTAAAACAAGAACTTTAATAAAATGCATAACTACAAGGAAAAAAATTGGACAATCTTTATACAAGGTTGTGTAGAATCTCAAGCTAAACTTTTCAATTAAAATGATGTAGAGTTAGTCTATATCTAAAATAAAAGGTCAAATTTTAAATTTCATGAAAATCTTTTTCTAGTTATCTAGATTTATGCATCAGATTTTCTTTGAAAGTGTCCAATAAGACAAAAATGAATAAAATTTTCTTCCAAAGATCTAAAGAAAGAAGATTATTTAACTTTTATTCATCTTTATTTTCAACAAATCACCCATGCCTATGATATCTCTGACATCAACAGACCAACAAAAGTATCTTACAAAACTGTGGGTTCTCTGCTAGTCTACTGAAACCAACTAACTTACCTCCCTTAGTGCTGCCACTCTCTTCTGCCATTCTACTGTAACCAACAAATTTACCTCCCTTAGTGCCCCCACTTTCTTCTGCTAGTCTACTGAAACCAACAAACTTACCTCCCTTTGTGCTGCCACTCTCTTCTGCCATTCTACTGTAACCAACAAATTTACCTCCCTTAGTGCCCCCACTTTCTTCTGCTATTCTACTGAAACCAACAAACTTACCTCCCTTTGTGCTGCCACTCTCTTCTGCCATTCTACTGTAACCAACAAATTTACCTCCCTTAGTGCCCCCACTTTCTTCTGCCATTCTACTGTAACCAACAAATTTACCTCCCTTAGTGCCCCCACTTTCTTCTGCTATTCTACTGAAACCAACAAACTTACCTCCCTTTGTGCTGCCACTCTCTTCTGCCATTCTACTGTAACCAACAAATTTACCTCCCTTAGTGCCCCCACTTTCTTCTGCTAGTCTACTGTAACCAACAAATTTACCTCCCTTAGTGCCCCCACTTTCTTCTGCTATTCTACTGAAACCAACAAACTTACCTCCCTTTGTGCTGCCACTCTCTTCTGCCATTCTACTGTAACCAACAAATTTACCTCCCTTAGTGCCCCCACTTTCTTCTGCTAGTCTACTGAAACCAACAAATTTACCTCCCTTAGTGCTGCCACTTTCTTCTGCTAGTCTACTGAAAGCAGCAAACTAACCTCCCTTAGTGCTGCCACTTTCTTCTGCTAGTCTACTGAAAGCAGCAAACTTACCTCCCTTAGTGCTGCCACTTTCTTCTGCTAGTCTACTGAAACCAACAAACTTACCTCCCTTAGTGCTGCCACTTTCTTCTGCTAATCTACTGAAAGCAACAAACTTACCTCCCTTAGTGCTGCCACTTTCTTCTGCTAATCTACTGAAACCAACAAACTTACCTCCCTTAGTGCTGCCACTTTCTTCTGCTAGTCTACTGAAAGCAGCAAACTTACCTCCCTTAGTGCTGCCACTTTCTTCTGCTAGTCTACTGAAAGCAACAAACTTACCTCCCTTAGTGCTGCCACTTTCTTCTGCTAATCTACTGAAACCAACAAACTTACCTCCCTTAGTGCTGCCACTTTCCTCCTCCATTTGTAAGCTGCTGCCGCCAGATTCTTGGCCTGAGATGTCATATTTTGCATGAGGCCGAGCATGTAGTCACCGCCCCACTCATGTTCTTCCTCCTGCACAAAAAACACAATCAAGAAACATGTATTGTCGCATTGTGTCTTGGGACTCAATTCTGTTTCTAGAACACTGACCTACAATACCAGACAAGCCAAAACACCCACTAGTTGTCACCCCTAGAAAGATGCTAAATTTTGCCTTTTTCTCATTGGGTATATGCTCTGGAAATATGGGTAATCTACCAAGTCTGTGCTTTCCCAAGCCACTCAAAGATCTCTCTAAATGTTCAAAAAGCTTTAAATTACTGCACAAAAGTACCTAGAGATACACTGCCCACTAATTTTAACCTATACGGTAAAAAGCTTTTTAAAAAATTTATAAATATAATAGGATTTTACAAAATTAGCTAACAATTCTCATTGGCATGAGTTTCCAACAGCTAATGAGAATTTCAGTTTTACACAAATTGAAACTTGCCTCTACTTTCAGAACACAAATCTTGTCTACAAAATTCTCTTGTCTTATCAGTTGAGTTGAACATCAACTAATGTAACTGCACGCCAGTGGATTTCTCGAACAAGCCCTATGTATTCAGAAAATTAAAATAACCAGATATTCAAAAAGTATTTGTTTATTATTCCAACCTACCCGTACAAATTTGCCCTCCTTCCTGCAGGCTTCAAAGAAAGATTTGTGCAGCACCCACTTGCCAGAGGCTATACATGACAGATATTTCTCGTTTCTTGCTGGCTGGCCTGTGGAGCATCAAAACAAGTACAAAATGAGAATTTAACTTGATTAGCCCAGGAAGGTTCAATCAAAGAAAAAAAATTCTGTAAGTTTTGAACATCTCCTGCAAATTCAAACCTAACTTTCATTTGGGAGTAAATTCAATATGAATATGTAAGCATTTCCTTTTTAATAGGTGGCCTCATGTTCATCTTTGTAGCTTTTGATTTTGTTCTGATGGCAAAGTATTCTAATTAATACCCAACTTTTTGTTACTGAACTTAAATAGTTGCTCCAAAATGTAGTGAGAATAAAATAGTCTTCAAAGAAACCTTTAAAGTTAACAAGCTTTGACTTTATACAAATAACTTTTGAAAAAACATTACAACAAATGATGATGAAAAATGCTCAATCAATAAGTTTGCTAGTTCTAGTCTTACCAACAACCAGGTGAGTGGCTGCCGGATCAAAGTGTTGAATTTCCACCATCCGTCCACCCAACTGCTCCACTAAGGCCGAGTAGTCGACTCTCTCCTGAAACACACAAACACTAATAATTATGTGACGGTACCTATGCTAGTAGAGGGTTAACATTGTTCACTTCAATGTTTGTTATGTCTCTACATAATGCTCT
Organism: Elysia crispata; assembly: GCA_033675545.1. NCBI lineage: Eukaryota > Metazoa > Mollusca > Gastropoda > Plakobranchidae > Elysia > Elysia crispata. The sequence continues at coordinate 20,649 of JAWDGP010001800.1, forward strand.
AAATTTATATGGGAGAAAAAAAAAGTCACGAGTTCTAATGCCTCACCATTCATTTACGAATAAACTGTATTCCTTGCGTATGCTTTTCAACATGATAAACCAACACTGTGTCTTTAAAAAATACAAGTTCTATGAAGTATTCTTAAATAACAACAGATCTTAAGCTCCATCATCCTAAAAACCGTATCATAACAGACTCTATCCTAGCTCTCTTTCTACAGCCCATTAGAATCTCTTGTTAAATATGATGACAAGCTCCATTCAAAAGTGCCTTTGCCCACTTATAATATTTCTTTTAAGCCCCCTTGAAACCAAATAAATAGCAATTCTTCACAGGATTTCCATTTAACACTAAATTATTGAAATCAAACCGTATCCCCGTGATCCAAAGTACTTAAAGGTTCAGCATTGGCCTATAGAGAATTACTTCATTTGTCATCCCTGAAATAAGAAACACAGGGACTGTTGGTGGTTTGTCTGCTGGTCGACTCTCACTACTTTCCTCGCTCAGCAGTTCCACAGGTTGAGGAGAACCGACGTGGCTGCTGGGCTGCGCCAGAGGAAATGCTTGGAAAAGAAAGAGTGGAACAATTGTAAGAATATCAACCAAACAGACTTTTCTAGTTTAGGACTGAGAGATCTCAAAGCCTTGTTCTATAAGGGGTTATTTTATTATGTTTACAACAGAATAAATCCTAAATCAACAATGATGGTTTCATTTTGGTATAAAAAGACAAAAAGACTTATTAATAATCTATAGCTTCATCCATTCAGGTGGCATGCTCTTTGGCATAGGCACTCCATGACCTTGCATGCATCTACAAGTTATTTAAAATTTTTAGTAAAAGTTTTGACATAAGCTATGATTTTTTTTTCATTTATGAAACAACATGTAATTTGTAATTTCTTAATGAAAAAAATCAGAAAAAAAAAAACTAGGTAAAAACTTTACTAAAAAGTTCCCAATTGAAAAAAAACAAAACAAAGGAAATAAAAAAACGGCAAAAAGATATGATGCAGACATGAAATTTGAAAAAAGCTTGTGGGAAAACTGGATCAGGATTTCAATTTATGTGAGCCAATCCAGCCACCTCAATCTTTCAGTGGTATATGACTTTCAAGTTTGTCTTCCTGGGCACTGCTATTAAAATATTCCAAAAAGCGGCAACTTAGTTTGCTCCCACGGCTTACCTCAGATGTCTGCCGTTACATTTTAGTGGTTTATAGCCTTTCTAAAATAGTCAATATCTGCAGAGTAAGCACCATCTTGGTGTTTGCTTTTCAGTGCAATCTTTCACTTTCAAGGTCGCTAGTAACAGTATCATCAAAATCAGAGTCAGAAGTAAGGATAAATAAATCAAACAAATTGTGTCCCATATCTGAGTAGGTAAAATGAAGTTAATGTCTGGGTCAGTGAGGTGATTTCCTTGTAACCTGGCTGAAAAAAGAAACTATTCAAAGCAGTTCCTTGTGATTAATATAAGCCCAGAACAGACTTCATATCTTACCTAAGGGAGGGGGCTCTGGGGTTGGTGATCTTTTGTCAAAATTTGAGCCAACTTTGCCAGTTCTCCTTGCCTTCAAGGAGAAATAAATGTTTGATAATGAAATTTTATTTATTAATCGCTTGTCAGAAAGACACAATCTAGATATCGCAAATCACAAGAGCATAAATTTTTAATTTAATTCTATTAACCTTTTCGCAAAACCTAATTTTTTAAATTCCATTTTGCTTTGCCTTTTTTTTAAGTACCTTTCTCAAGACGTTTCTTGCTTTTCTACCAATAACATCCTTTAGGAATGAAAGAAAAGCAAATGGGGAAAGTTTTATTATTATCATTATTTTTTTAGGCTGGAATATTTTGCATTTATCTGCCATGATTGAACTAAAAACTGCTAAGTGAGGAAGATATGCACAAAGTCTGTAATTAAAAAAGAAAAGATCAAGAATATTGTTGTTAAGAAGTTTTGAAAAAATAAAGTTCTGTCAAAGATATGGCACACAAAGGTCACATATCAGTCACTGTTTCTAATTCTTTATATTTATGGCTATTTTTTCATCTTTAGCAATAGTTGTGGTTATCATAACTTTTACAGGGATTTAATGAGATTTAAACAAACATTCCCCTGCTAATTCTTATGCAAGAAAAGTCCTGAGTTTTGTGGTATTTACACCCATCATTTGTGATTGGTTCTTACTTACAGCCTCTTTCAGAGATAATTAATTTATTTACAGGTAAGATTTTTCAAGGAAGTAAAGTTATGCTTTCCTTGTATTTGAAAACTTTATAAACTTGATGCATTTACATTCTTATATTAGTATTGATCTACTGCTTCAAGTTTTTACTTTGTTAACAATCACTAAACATAAATTTTCATTTGTCAATTTTTTTCACACAATCAAAAAAAAAGTGCACATGAAAAATACTTTCTGATTCCTTAAAGTACTCAAAAAATATGCATTTAAAATCAATATGGAGACACTTGAGATTTGAAAAATGAAAAAAATAAGCCATCTTCTCTGACCTGAGTTGGGGAAGTGTCACTGGGAACATCCACCCCTGCCAACAGCTCCTCTGTGTTTTGACTTGGGGCACACACTGTTTCTAATCTGTGTGCAAGCTTCTCTTTCTCTAGCCTGGAGAGAAAAAGTCAGGAGGTTGAGACTGATTCAGGTTGGTCACTCGACAAATTTCTTTGATCTTTTGTGGTAAAGATAAAAAATCTTCTGACAAGCAACACAAGCTGACACCTTAACAATATTTCCTATTGCTGACCTACTGAGAAAAATTCCTGCAACTTTCATGACTGACAATTAACCACATGGTCTATGACATTCTGTCATTAAAAAATCCACCTAGTTTACAAGAGCCAAATAAACAGACCAAAAGCCTTCACTATGACCTATTGCTCTTCTCTAGTTTTGTAAGAGCACTGGTATCACCTTTTCCATCGTCCAGCTTGTGTATTGTACGGGATGAGTCAAAATTATGTTTGTTACAGTTCATGACAAGTTATTTATGAAAAAAGTATTTTCATGATACAGCTGTTGCTTTTCTTCCTGGTTCAAAATTTATTTGGGGTTATTACACACATTTAAAAATACATATGTATGGAGCGACAGAATAGGCCCCAGTCCACATCCTCCAAACCTGCCCCCACTTTGAGGAAGCCAGACTTCAAGTTTGGCCTACAGAAGCTTCAGTCAGCGAGAAGCTCTGGAGGTTTGGCGAGGACCTACTGAAAACGACCAATTTCGTTGACCTGACAGGACTATCGATCTAAGACTGTCACAAAAAGAATGAACGCAGAAAAATAAATAGAATTACACAGGGTGTTCCCTCCTCCTCACTATGTGTATTGAGTAAACACAACAATCCAAGACAATCCGAGACACAGAAGAGATAAATCTTAATGTTGTAGATATAGGTTATGAAATAAAAACTATTTTTTTTTGCTCCTCTCATTTTACATACCTGTGACAATTAAGTTTGATGTACAATCTAAAATTGTCCAATTTTCACCAGAAGCAAAATAAATTTTCATTGAAGCTGACATACCTCTCTGTTGGATCATCCCAGGTCACTTGGAGACTTTGAGAGGGTTCAAGCGGAGGAGCTTTCTTGGTGTCTGTTCTCAGAAATAACACAAAACCACTTTAAGCAAACTACAGATATATGTGCATAGTTTAGATCATGATGCCTGGACCTAGAGAATATCACACAGCCAACTTGGTAGACTATGAGATCCTTGAAATAACTAAAAAATGTTCACATAGTTTACCTTACATGATAATATATTTCTTTTTTTTTTTTAACAAAGCAGAGATTTCTCAAATCAAGGCAGGTGTTGTGGCAAGATTTTTTAGCTTCAGGATTATATTTTGGTGACCTTTAGCAAAAGACAGCTTTGTTAGGAACAGTGGGCATAGAAAATTCAAAAACGTTAAGGGGATAAATGAAAAATCTAACATATGATATTTCAAATTTATTTTAGAGTTGTGTCATGGCCGAATTCAGAACATCTTCAGGGTATAACAGTTTAAAACATGTGCACATGGATTATATTTAACAGAGCAGATTATATGTAACAGAGCTTAATATAAGGGATTTTATAGGAATCAGTTATCGTATCAGTTAGGTATAAGGATATGTCCCACCAGATTTTGTTATATTAAAGTTCATATAATACAGGACAAAATCTTTTCAGCTGAATAAATACAAAACGAATTGACAAAAACATTCATTAATATTGACAGGTTAATATTAAACACACAAAATCTAAATTTAACTCAAAAAAAAAAAATCCTTTATATTCTTGTTGAAGATGGTTAAATTATAAGTCATTGACTCACCTTTGCTTCTGTTGGCCCAAGCAGTTGAGCCTGTATTGGATAGATTGTTTTCTCTCAGAGAATTCTCAGGTGTGCTCATCTGTCCGCTTACTTTGAATAATAAAAAAACAAACAAAAAAATAGTGAAGTGATGGCACATTATTTCACTTACCTTATCAAAAGAGGGCAACAGGTCAAGGGAATTGCATTAAGAAAACAGAAATCAGCTCTAAAAGAGTCTGCATGTTCTATCACCTGACAGTTACTTTAACCCTTTCCTGTGTAAATCGGCCAAACCCCGCCTAAAATAGAACCTAGCCTCCTGTTTAACCCGACCTAAAGCTGCTGTGCTACACATATCGAGCCACGGGGCAAGCCAGCCAAACCCGGCCTTGACAGTTCCTTTTGTTTGAGTTTTCTATTTTGGACGAAAGCAGGGGTGAATCCTTACTAAAAATAGAAAATTACTACATTCTAAATATAGCTGCATAGCTTCCGACCCAAAATAACACAGGATTCCGTGACATAGAAATCACGGGGAAGCCCTAACATTCAGTATTGCGACGTTTGTTCTGACTAGATCTACACATAGCTTGTCTTGATCTGACTTTGTGATTGTACGAAGCTTTTTTCTTTTATCTTTGACTGACCATGGAAACTTCAAATAGCGATACTGAGCTAGACTTTGAGTCTGATGTTAATATCAGCCCCAATCCTGAATTGAAAAGTTGGAGCGAAAATATCTAGATCTAGACTCCAGTCCAAAGAACCTAAAATCTTGGCTAGATATCTAGAGTGGGAGGATGCACTGCTTTGATAACTTATGATGTAGGGGAAATAAAACAGTAAAATAAATTAAAGTTAATTTTAAGTTATAAACAAGAAGTCAGACCCATTTTTTATATTGTTACAGTTGTAAACCAATCTTTGCCTCTGTTCACATCCCACTTCTGGCCCTACATAGCTTAGCTTAGTTTTGCTCACTTAGAACAAGAAAATCATAGATTCTAGATCTAGACCTAGGTAAGATATGAATAGATGGAAGAATATTTTGCTTGGCAAAGTGCCTTCACAAAAATGATGATAGAAGCTAGATCTATGTATTTTGGCTATGGCATTATTTTTAGTTTCGTGAACTAGTGTCCTAATAAAAATTATGCTGTATTTGAAAAAAACAAAAAAACAGGCTGATCTTGTGTTTGTAATGTGTGTGACTGTGATTGTGACTAAGATTTAGATAGATTATTTTTGCTTTTAGCTACTGCTCAGTGTAGGCCTAGGGTGCAAGGTGAGGTGATTTCTAAAAAGATTTCATCTTTTTCTGTTTAGTGTGTTAGTGCTTATGAAACTCATGTTTTGGATTATGAAAGCAAAGACTGACAAAAAAAAGTTGGACTATCTCCTTTTTATTTACATTTTTTATGTATTTTTCTTTTTGTTCTCTTGAAGTTGTGTCCCTCTGTTCAATCTCTTGATGTTTTTTTTCTGTTTTATGTTTCTAATGAATCTGCATACAAGGAATTCAAATGAAAATGAAGAAAAATTATAAAATAGAATACAAAAACGTCCTGAAACTCTTTATAACCAATTTCATTATTTAGCACATTCAATTTTGTGCAAATTATTAAAATTTCATAGGTTTAACAGCAATAGTTGCCTTACTGCAGATTAATTACTAGAACCCCTGTGTACAGCCCTCATTTGACCGAAAAAATATAAACAAACAAGGGTGTCCCTGCTAACAGGAAGCTGAACTTAGCATTCAAAATGGCCGCTCCCTAATGTACATCAGCACGTCTTAATCTGCAAGCATCATGCACAGAGGAAAATATTTCATGACAAAAGTTGAAATAGGAAAAATACTTTTATCATTTAATTTCTTATAAAATTATTAAAACAATAAAGAATAAAAAAAAAATTCAGATCTCTTATAGACACACCTCATTCTCTTATCATTGACATAAATCAAGAGCACAATTTACAGCAATTAAAAAAACAATTTACTCACGATTCATGAGTTTCCCTTTCCTCCTCACAGACCTTTTTGACCTGAGGATTGTTCAAAAACAACAAAGATGATCATCATATGATTGTCATCCAGGTGGAGGTTAGTAAGGATTGTTCAAAAACAACAAAGATGATCATCATATGATTGTCATCCAGGTGGAGGTTAGTAAGGATTGTTCAAAAACAGCAAAGATGATCATCATATGATTGTCATCCAGGTGGAGGTTAGTAAGGATTGTTGGAAAACAACAAAGATGATCATCATATGATTGTCATCCAGGTGGAGGTTAGTAAGGATTGTTCAAAAACAGCAAAGATGATCATCATATGATTGTCATCCAGTTGGAGGTTAGTAAGGATTGTTGGAAAACAACAAAGATGATCATCATATGATTGTCATCCAGGTGGAGGTTAGTAAGGATTGTTCAAAAACAGCAAAGATGATCATCATATGATTGTCATCCAGCTGGAGGTTAGTAAGGATTGTTCAAAAACAACAAAGATGATCATCATATGATTGTCATCCAGGTGGAGGTTAGTAAGGATTGTTGGAAAACTCTTATCAGAGGAATTTAATGGATAGCCAGAGTTAGAGATTTTGAAGCCTCTTACAAACAAAACAGCCAGTTACAGATTTTGAAGCCTCTTACAAACAAAACAGTCAGTTACAAACTTTGAAACCTCTAACAACAAAACAGTCACAGTTACAGACTTTGAAACCTCTTACAAATAAAACAGTCAGTTACAGATTTTGAAACCTCTTACAAACAAAACAGTCAGTTACAGACTTTGAAACCTCTAACAACAAAACAGTCACAGTTCCAGACTTTGAAACCTCTTACAAAGAAAACAGTCAGTTACAGACTTTGAAAACTCTAACAACAAAACAGTCACAGTTCCAGACTTTGAAACCTCTTACAAAGAAAACAGTCAGTTACAGACTTTGAAACCTCTAACAACAAAACAGTCACAGTTCCAGACTTTGAAACCTCTTACAAACAAAACAGTCAGTTACAGACTTTGAAACCTCTTACAAACAAAACAGTCACAGTTTCAGACTTTGAAACCTCTTACAAACAAAACAGTCAGTTACAGACTTTGAAACCTCTTACAAACAAAACAGTAAGAGTTGCAGATTGTATTCTCTTCTTAGGTTTCAACATTTAGTGCTCTGCTTATTGATCTACACAAACTAGGCTAATAACCAATGCTGCATGCATCAGACCAGTTAGACAGAAAATGCTGCAGATGAGCAAAGAAAAAAAACCTCTCGCTAACATTTAATGTAAAATAAGCTAAGGGATATTTTCCAATATCTAGGACTTGGATTACGTATCTGTTTGTTCAGAGCCTTCTCATGTCTGGGTCTTTGATCTTAAAATATTAATTATTGACAAATCCATCACAAAACAGAGGATTTGCTAAACAAATACTTATGGCAATACCGACTTTATTTAAGACCTTTTACGGCAGAGAAAGTTTTGTATAAATACAATTTTCCTAAAGAAAACTTGAAATTTCCGTTTTTCATTTTGCTCTAATAGGTAACTTTCATATTGCATGTAAGAGTACTTTTAAAATCTGGGTTTTTAAGTCATCTTGAAGAAATTCGCATTTTCCTAAGTAATAGTGTGAGCAAAACGTCTCATTTTGTGGCGTCGCTACACATTTGTTCTCTACAGGCTTATCTATAATTTCTTTTGTAATCAAGCCTATCTCAATTCGATTTTACAAGACTTAGCTTTCAAGCATGTGTGATCTTCTTCTACTTTACATATGTTTCGTCTTAACTGTATTAAGCAATGGAATTCATGACTACTTTCAAGAAGTAAAAATATAAATGTGTCATCAGCCTAGTTTTTAGAACTAAGTAAGAGGCAGTGACATGGTATTGACAGAGAAAATATTCCAAACCTGCACAGATGAAACACAACTGTCATTGTGTGACATACATATGTCTATATATTTTTCAATGGTAATGTAAATGTTTGCCATGGCTTATCTTGAATCCAAGACACTCACCTGGAGGCGTCTGCTAAAACCGTGCCCAGGGTCTTTGTGAGTGCTTCTTTCATTTCCTGACTTTTGCTTCGATCTGCTGAGTCCTGATAGTGGCAGATACAAAAAATACATTACTGTCAGATCTTACCTTTTAATAAACCTAGAAATTCAGTCCAGATTGAGATCTTGTCTCAGTCTTAATGCATTTCTCTAAATCTAGATTGAGAGAGATTAGCTGTGTGTGCTCTGAAATCATTCAAAGAGTGCAATCAGATAAACAAGAATGACAAGAAAATAGATGTAGATCTAAACCCCTGATAAACTGCGTGGTCAGGTATTGCATTTTATGCCAAACGGAAGATTTTGAAATTGTGCTTTTCCACTCAGAAATAAACTTAAGGCACTAGGATAATCAGAGAAACTATGTTGGTTAGGGTGTCAGGAGTGTACTTAAACCGCTCTTATAAGAGTGAACCAAGATGATGTTCTTAGCTTCTTATTTTCTTTTAAAAAGGAACCGAAGACTGATAGACACAAGTAATTGCAATACAACTGCTGCAATTTTACAGATGAAACCGAGCTACTTTATATACTCTCAAAACCAGCCTACGACACTTAAGCTGATGATGAGTATCCAAGATCAAAAGGTTTTGAAAAGGTGCCTTTGAAGTTTGCTCATTATTCTCTTTATAATGAAAATAATCGAAGGTACTGATCTTTCCCCAACTTTTTTTTTTATAACAACCATTAAAGACGAATAAAGGCAAATCTATTCACATAAATCTCTCGTTGAACATAATGTTTCCAACAGTTAAAAAAAAAATAAGAAAGAAACTAGGTCCTCTTGAACTAGCCAAGACTATCAACAAATTCAAGATGAAAACAAGTTATCATACTTTGATGGCCATTTAGTTTGCTACTACAGCATAATACAAACACTATCTAAAGCCTATTCTCAACTTTCCGAAAGACTATTATCCTTGAGAAGCTTAGGAGCTGTGTAACTTGATGTGCTACAAACAGACCCAATTATGGATGACTGCTAATTGAAAAATCCCAAACTTTAAAAAGAGGTACCTTTTCTCTTTAGGACAAATCGGAAATGCGGTGAATATTGGTACATATCAATTAAATTGGCAGCTCAGTCTATTCCACAAGTGTAGAGAGAAACCATTCTTGATGTAACATAGAATGATTAACTACTCTAAGGCTTTTCTATCTGCTCAACCACCTCTGCATTGAGTAGAGACTTGGAAAAGGTTACATATACACATCTTGTTGATTTCTAACAACTGATATTGTTAGGTGACATATACACATCTTGTTGATTTCTAACAACTGATATTGTTAGGTTACATATACACATCTTGTTGATCTCTAACAACAGATATTGTTAGGTTACATATACACATCTTGTTGATTTCTAACAACTGATATTGTTAGGTGACATATACACATCTTGTTGATTTCTAACAACTGATATTGCTAAGTGACATATACACATCTTGTTGATTTCTAACAACTGATATTGTTAGGTTACATATACACATCTTGTTGATTTCTAACAACTGATATTGTTAGGTTACATATACACATCTTGTTGATCTCTAACAACTGATATTGTAAGGTGACATATACACATCTTGTTGATTTCTAACAACTGACATTGTTAGAGAAATCAGACAGCAAATGACAACACTTACTGCGGCTGGCAGCTCTGTTGCTTTTGCCGAGCTTGGGTTACTCTTCACTTCAGCTACAGGACCTGTAGGGGTCTCGACCGACACATCTGGCGGTCCTTCAGGCACAAGACCTCCTGTTGGTTTGCTTGAGTAATTTCCTTGTCTGTAGAGAGAAGGAGAAACAAGATATTCCTATTGTAGCTTGGAACAGATTTACTCTATACTGATGTATCATCAGAAAGCATCATCTGGAGGTACTCTACAGTTGTGAAATCTATTTTACAATCAGTTTCCTTCACAGTTAAGCTTTTCTCTTGCCTGTAATAGTTCCACTGCCATCTTCACCATCATTCCTTGGTCTAACTTGTAATAAGCAAGGTCAATCATTATTGATATGTTCTAATCTATTACTTGCCTTTCAGTATCATGCAATATTGCTATTTGTCCGACATGGTCACTTGGTTTAAATCAAGCTTGATTTTTTTTAAATCTTTCAAGGAGGATTATATTGCAAATCTTTCAAGGAGGATTATATTGCAAATCTTTCCCAATCATAACAGACATGGTATTTCTTATTTTCATCAAATAATGTGTTTTCTTTTCATTGCTGCGTTTTCAATTATCATTTGAAATTTAGTGCTTAAGCCAAATTCATCATATAAAATTTGCAGACTAACTCAAATGACACTGGCGAATTTGTTTAAAGTACTGTGGGTACTGACTCACACAGAATCATCTAGCGCATCAGCCGCCTTTTGTGGCGTTTCGATCTGAACACTCTTCTGCAGGTTCAGGACTGGCATTTTGTGGGGAGTTTTTGCTGCAGGGGTCGCTGAGGAAGTGTGGCTTGACTCACCAGGGGCCACACTGTTCTTAATCATTGCTCTTGTACTCCGCGGAGTACCTCTTCTGGCAGGTGTAAGGGTCTTAACAATAAATAAACATCAATGACATGAAATGTTGCAAAAAGTACAAACTTTTAGAAAATACTATTACAAATCTAGTGTTGGGATAAATTTGTGAGATTCAATGTGTATATTATATGCATATCTTAATTTTATGTATTGAACACTCTAAGAATGTAGGCAAACCAAATGATTTAATGGTGGGGAAAAACAACACTACGAGCTAATCTACGAGAGTTGCATCATTTGTTTCGGTCACTTTAGCAGGTATTTCATCGCTTTCAAAATCCTGACCCAATTTTTTATACAGCTAGGCACTAATTTTCAATGTGAGCCTTTTACATATGATGCAATTGAAGACGTTCTAGTTTTTAAAAAAAATGGGAGTCATTTAAAATATCATTTATCTCTATTACAAGAGGATCCCACAGTTTGTAAGTATGTTAATTCACTGAGAGCCCAAGCTCCACAGACAGCAGACATGTGAGAAAGGTGCGTTACCAGTACATATATAGTGGGAAAAAGTTTAAAGCAATCACAAAACAGCAAGTTGGAAAAGTCTATATCAAGCTTGGAAAAAAAAATTTACACGAAAAAAAATAAAGATTGGAGGATAAGAATGGATATGGAAGACAGTTGCATTATAAATGGAAGGTAGGAGAGAAACAATTTTATACAAGTTCTTTAACATCCAAGCTTATCAGACTGCAGATGCAATGGTGTAATACTGATGGCAAGGGGAGGAAAGGGTGGGGGGTAACGTAATAAACAATTAGACTTTAACATCTGTACAGAATTGTTAGCTTTCCATTTTTGATGAAATATGAAAAAGCAAAACTTACCAGGCTGCAGCTGGGATTGTAGCTGTGAGGAAAGATGCTTTCATCAACACGACAGTTTTGCTCTTGACACTAAACCCAAGAGTCAAATGAAAAATTATAAATGCTAGCATATTAAAAGTGACAGTAAGAGGAAAAAAATAATGCAGATAAAAAGTTCAATAAAACTTGGACATTATTTCTTATCAAGGTTTAAAAGCTTTTATTTATATCAAGACAAAATGACTCCTGCAACATGATCAAAGAGCATAATAAAAATCATAGAGATGAAATAAATCAAGGTATAAAAAAGTTAATACTGTTAACATACCTCTTTATAGAGGAAGAACTTGTTTAATCCTTAAGGCAACACACACACAAAAAAAACAACAAAATCAATATTGTAGACACATCATAGTGGGAGAGATCTTCCAAGCAATGGCTTAATTAAGCTTATAACAAAAAAAAGACAACAAAGGAAAACACGAATAAGATTACAGAAAAGAAAAGAAAGTCAAACCCACAGCAATCAACCAATGGGGAGACACAATAATCTTTCCTTCATCCCTGGCTTTTCGAAACTCCTTGTTGGTGTCATTGGGACGACCCTGAAATGGAAAAGTTGATTTGAGGATTAGATAGTGTTCTTCTATAGGATAGAAGAGATGGAGAGTTCACAGCCACATATGATGAGATAATGATATGTATGACTTATTTAACATAAAGTAATTGACTCACCACAATTTCCGATAAATTTGTAATTTTATGCTTACATTTAAGAGCATTGATAGTTAAATAAATATCCCTATTTGAGGTTAACAGGGGCACTTAAAAATCACTACCCTTATTATTCAAATACCTTTCTCGAAATTTCATAATAGTAAGATTTAAATCTCACTTTCAATTTTTTATATTTAGAGACAACCATAACTGAGAAGATAGTTCTGTATAAAGTTCATAATAGATTGAAGTAGATTTAATTATCACCACAGACCTGAAACTTTAAACTGTAGATGCAGGATACACAATTGTCATTATTATATCTGTTAATTTATTTCTGCTAAACACAATTTACTAGGACTAGACTGTATTAAGACACGATTCCAGATCACTATTATTTATCTGAGAGCACAGCAGAAAAACAAGCCGTATACTTTACATTCAGAACTCACAAAGAGCATTGTTCTTCGCCCTAGAATTTCCAATGTCCATATCATTAAACTACATATAATAATAAAAAAAAAAAAAAACTTTTAGCAACTGTGTCATTATAATTCTACAGTCAGAAACAAAAATCAAAATGTAATACCATCTGATAATCCTATAAAGATAGGTTTACAACCCATCAAACAGTGCCTGATGAGATGGACTCAGTGTATGAATACAGATACAAGTTTGATGCTATAAGTAGCTACTTTTGGACAATCTTTGTTCAGTTTTTACAAATCCCGATAAAGGTTTTGGTTTGAGAGTTTGGGTTAAAGAATCAAAAGACAGCAATATAATTGGCTCTAAGATCAAGCTTATTTTCCAGGTGATCTTTATTTCCAAAAAATTCTAACTTGCCTGAAAAACAAAGTGAGTAACATGCGGTCCGCTATGCCAGGAGTAGTCTCCGCCCATCTCCACCACAATTCTGTTGTACGTCTCATGACTCCGCCCAAGCTTTTTGGCTACAGCAATCACCACACCATGAAGCGGCGGAAGCTCTTCTGGCTGAAAGCATTCAAACATTCCTACAAGTTAAGATTCACGCTATCTATTAACTGATTTAATTCTTTTTCTTTGGAAAATTTAAAGCTCTGAAATTAAAAAAAAACAAAAAAACTCATGAGACTTATTCAAATGAGATAAGAGAATTTGTTGATGCTTACTGCTTTTGTGTATGAGATCAATCAGGTAAAGGATTTGATTTATATAACCTAAAATTTAACTTGCACATCAATAAAATTACTTTTAATTTGATGGCAAGGAAAGGTCCTTAACCTATAAAACTGCTGTCAGCATATATATTTTGAAAAGAAATATTTAAAAATAGTATACAAATATCTTGAAAAAACTTTAGTCCATTGGCAATCTTAAAAACAATTTCTATCCTTTCTTGCTCTGTTTTTTTTTTTTTTAAATATTTTCCCAATTTACAAAATAAATTTTGACCTGAGATTGACTTGCTGGCATATCTTCTGCTCCTTGGTCCTGGCCAGTCAAATATTTAGTCTCGATGTTCTGGGCTGCTTTAGTTATTTGTCGCCTGAACACTTCCCCAAGGGGCTAGACCAAACAATTAAAACAAAGAGGGAATAATGGAGAAGTTTTCAACATTTCTTTTTCTCAAAATCCTTTAGAGATATGAATATCGCTTATTTTCTTAAGATAGTATTGTGCTGGCTTACAATTCTGTTGGCAACATTTTCTTCATTCCCATCCATGAAATTTGATAGCCTCCCACAAGAGGGATTAACATTAAAAAAAAAAACAAAACAAAAAACAAATTTGGCTGCTGAGCAGGAATATAATTGATTATTTGAAATATACATACAACAAAGTCTCACAGGCATAATTGATTATCTCTACTATTACATTTTTTAAATTATGAAAAACCAAACATATTACTGAAAAAATAAAAAAAATAAACAAATTTTATATCATTTTGTAAAAAAAAAGTCAATTTAAAATATAAGGAAAAAAAATCTGATGCCACTCCTTCCTCTGTAAAGCAAGCCACCGTTTCTCAATAATCAATAGCTTATCTTCTCTTCAGAACATAAAGTATGTACAAAAGATAGAACCACATTGCAGACGGGGTATAAAGTCTGAGCCAGTTTGTCTTCAGTCAGCAGTGAGTGTCACACAAGTCTGAGCCAGTTTGTCTTCAGTCAGCAGTGAGTGTCACACAAGTCTGAGCCAGTTTGTCTTCAGTCAGCAGTGAGTGTCACACAAGTCTGAGCCAGTTTGTCTTCAGTCAGCAGTGAGTGTCACACAAGTCTGAGCCAGTTTGTCTTCAGTCAGCAGTGAGTGTCACACAAGTCTGAGCCAGTTTGTCTTCAGTCAGCAGTGAGTGTCATAAAAAACAAAATCTTCTTATGCTGCTCTATGCAATGGTCATGAAAGCATATGATTGTCCTTGATGTTTCAAATATAGAAAATGATTTGGAATTACCAATGGAAAATGGTAATATGTTTCTTTCATCTCATTTAATCTTTAATTTTCAAATATTAAAAACTGAAGAAAAATGGACAAAAGCACTCACAGTTGACTTGTTCAGATCCACTGCATCTCCAGAGACATCCAGCAACTTCTACATGAAAAACATGAATAAAATCATATCAGTTCTCAAATTTCTGAGGTTAAGCTGTTGAGTAAAAAGTATTGATTACATAAATTGCAACTCATCTGTGCTACTGTAGTTATGCCTTAGTCCTAAATGTTGTTACTGTTATGTTCATTTTTTAGAACAGCAGCTAGATCTAGCAGTGAGAACTGTGCATATTTCCATTCTCAAATATTGTTATTTTGTGTTTTCTGGAAAGACACACATATTTATATTTATATCTTATTCTCTGAGACTGCTGCATAAAGAAAAAATTGAATGACACGACATTAAATTAAATCAAATCGTATTAAATTGAAGCAATAATAATACGTTTGGGAGCATGAATAACCAAAGTTTGCTTCATTCTTGCCATAAATTAACCCTTAAGGTCAATCTGTATCCTAAATACATGAATCACCCAAGTTTCATTCATTCTAGCCATAAATTAATCTTTAAGTTTGGCCTGTATTCTAAATACATGAATCATATAAGATTGATTCATTCTGGCGATAAATTAATCTTTAAGTTTGGCCTGTATCCTAAACACATGAATCACCTAAGTTTGATTCATTCTAGCCATAAATAAATCTTTAAAATTGGCCTGCATCTTGGCTGCATGAATCAACCAAGTTAAACCAGTCACAACATGTGGATATGTAACGCACTGTGCCCGGGAGTAAATTACTATATGTCTGTATCAGTGCATAAGGCATATTTATGAATCAAATGCTATTAAATTTATATATATATAGTTAGCTAACACAATTCCCTACCCTGCCACTTGAGTATTTATCAGGTAGTTATGAACTAAATTAGTCTATCTTGACTGTTGCCACATACGCTTCCACACCCTGCATTGGTCCTACCTCTTTTTTACATGGGTGGAACAAGAGGTTGAAAAAGAAAAGCTGAACTTTTCCTTCTTTGAGTTATCAACCATTCAAAGTAAGCATACAAGTAATGGATACACACGCAAAGTTAAACCAGGCTTCTGTTTTAAACTTAATAATTGTCTCAAGCAGGAATAGCATGGTATAGACTCTAGCTTTTAAAGAGTTAAAATAAAGGTACACTCACATCTTAATTTATATTGAAGATGGGGATTTGCCCAACTTATCTTTAATTTTCTAATAGTTTAAAAGAAAAAAAAATGAGGATCCGGTCAAATGGAGCCGCTTCCAATCCTGTGTTTAACAGACGAAACTGATGCTACTTTAGATCTAAGACTAAGTTGTCTTAATTACTGTCTACATCTAACTCTACACTGTGTCCAAGAGCTCACCTCAGTCACTACTAATGAAAAAAAAAAAAAACAATGACTGACAATCTAAACTAATTTTGTTTTCAAAATCAGTTCTAAAGCAAGGGAAGTCACTGGAGAAAAGAGTGGAATAGTTCTTTGATTGGATTCAGTCCCATTTTATAGTGAAAAAATTGTGATGTCATAGGCCTGAAAATATTCCAGACACAGACAAGCCGTAATTTTAAGGGAATCTGCTTGCTTCATGAATCAACCCAGTTAAAACTAAACATTTTACACATACATCAAAATTCAACTTTGGCCTGTATCCTGGCTGCATGAAAGTTCCTGGTGTCTCTCCCCCTCCTTTTGTCAAGCCTGCCGGCGTTGACTGCTCTGATGCGGGAGACTTGACAGAAGATGCCTGAGACAAAAAATTGAGGATTTATGGATTTCGTCTGTCGAAGGTGGCTTGTAAATATTGAAATATTGGAAAAATAGAAGACAGATGACAGGGAGACATAATAGTGTTATCTTGTTAAGCATTTGAATGGTTTGTATGGTAATACAGTTCATCCTACGCACAGAGAAAATAATTATGATTTTGGAATGTTAAGGTTTTACAGTGTAAAATCTGTCTATCAAACAAATGAAGTAATAGAAAAAATACTTGCAAACAATTTACATGAAGCAATTTGAGAGTTTGAGCACCACCATATAAATCACAAAAGGCCTGCAGTAGAAGGTTTGAGCTGTACTACCAATTAGCCCGTGTCCCACAATGGATGGCTAGTTCAGCACCAGTCGATGTTGTGTAATTGGTACCTAGCACAGTACCACACTATTACAGAATATTTTACTATGAATTACTTGAGCTGTACCATACAACCAACTCATGCCGCAAGTCTGAGCAACTTACCCATTTTTGCCTGACCATATCCACAGGTGTTCTCAGGTTTCCTGCCGTGATGTTCTCACTCTGATTGGGTCTGCAAGCGCTGCTACTGGCACTGCTCAGTCTAGCGTTACTGCTGGTTGCAGGTGTTTTGGGGGTAGATGGGTTTAATTGATGACAAATCTCTGCCATGGGGTTCAGCTCTTCTCTAGGCTTAGAGCAGGAATCTGAACTTTCAACTGAAGAAGTTGGTATTCTGTCATTTATCTATAGAATTTAAAAGGATAAAAATAAAAAATTAAGTCTATAGGGGCACAGAATATCATCTTTTATTCACATTTTGAATGAAATGGTGAAAAGAAAATCTTTTTAAAAGATGAAGATGTCAATTGAAATGTATGAAAAAATGGCTTGCTCTTAATATTCATACTAATACAATTGATAAATTTACAAAGACAATATTTCTTAAGTATGAGAACAACCTTTTAAAGCATTGTTAACAAATAATAAAAAAAACAAAAACACACACACACAAAAAAAAAAAACCAACCCTTTTTCATACCTCTTTGATGGCCTCCCTAAAACTGTCTGAGGAATGAGAATTGGAAGACTTCCCATCACTCACTAAGTGATCCGTTTCACTTTTATCTGCTGCACTTGTTTGCCTCACTGGTGTAGGTAATGTGTCACCAGAACCTGACAGAGCAGACTTGTCTGCTTCTGCTGCAGCTTCCAATATATCCTTCTCCTGCAACTTGGTTAGACGTTTTTCTTCCAGCACGTCTATGTCATAATCAACCTCAGATACTCGCTTCCCTGATGTTATGCAAGCAAAAACCCACCTAGGGAGAGATAAGATAAAATATATTTGGGGTAAAAAAAAAAAAAAAATATTTTTACCAACATTTCTTTTTGCATTGTATTTTTATAAGGGAAAAAAAAAAGAATACAGTCTTTGGCTTTTTAATTGAAGACACATGAAATCATACCAAAGTGTTGCATGAAAAAAGAGATGAATGCCTTTGTCAAATTCAGCATAACTGGATTTTTAAACACAAATCACATTATTTCTGTCAATTCGGCAGATATGAAATTTCCATTTCAGATCTGACAGGACTCACAGTCTGTTTCTAAAATATCTCAATTTATTCACTGCTTTTACAATCTTATGAAACAACCAATCTGGGAATTATGACAGTAAAACAATGTGAAGAAATCTAGAAACAAAAATCATGATATAAGGTAACGCCAGCTTACTCTTTGCCCACAGCAGGAATGCCCCATTTCTTTGCAGCATTGTATTTTGTCCCAGTAGGGTAATTGACGATGAGATGAGTACTGCCTTCCACATTTTTACTTGAGCGTCGGGCAAAATGGTCTTGACATCTGCAAGGGTAAAATACTCCAAAGGATTATTATCAAATTCATAAAATCACTTCTTCTGAAGCCATGTAAAACAGATTTGATTTAATGAAAAAAACTTTTGCTTATTACACATAAATATCCAAAATCATAAAAGAGTAATTTATGATTTTAAAGTCTAATATTAACCATCCTTACCACTAGCAGTCTATTCTTTTGAGAATGTTGGTAAGTGAAATATAGAGAAAAAAATTAGTCGTAATTCTATCAACATTGACTGTCACTGCTTCCACCATTATAACATTGATTGAAAAGTTTATCAGATGTATTAAATTTTAAGATCTTTTGTGAGGGAAATTTCACACAAGGTTTTCAATATTTCTTTATTATAACCATCAAGTGATATTGGGAAGGATACCTGTCAGTGGTTCAGAGCTTACCTGGCCCCCAAGGACTGGCAAAGATGGGTTATGCATTCTCGCTCGACACCCACATAGCCGCTGACAGTAATAGAGAATGAAAGATACGGGAACTTTTGAATTCATAGACTTAGAAAATAATGATAATCTCACAATGTCTGGTAAAATAAGAAACACAAAAATTGAGAAATTAAACTGAGAAACAAACAACTTTCAAAACAACAGTTTTATGATATTTCATTTTGTTGATAGAATGTAATTAAATGAGAGTAATTGTCCTGCAAAAGTCTATGAAAACTGACACAAAGTATGTTACATACGTCTTTACAAGAGGAAAGTGTAGCTTATCCTCACCTGACGCTGATACAACAATCAGCGAGCAGCTCCTCCTCCGGCAGCTCGATTGGTCTAGCGAGCCAACAGTCTTCAAAGGGAAGGAACTGCTCCACCTCGATGCACATTTGCTGAAAGAGAAACAAACAGAAATTATGATCTTGCAACTTGAGCAACATGAATATTTTTATTAACTTTAACACATTTGAATTAAGGTGATAGGCAAGAACTAGAAATATGTTTAGGTATGAACAAGTTGATAACACTACTTTAAATACTCGTCAAATATGCAAGATTGTGTAAAATCAAATGAAAAGCCTTTAACCTCGATAAATAATACATTGATCAACATAAATATCCAAGAACAGATTTTCAAAATTAAAAATGTTACCAGCCAAGCATTTGTTAAAATTTGTGATGCCGCTATATCCACAGGGTAGCCCATTAACGGAACAACAGCAATGCCAGCGACTTGATTTTTCTCATTGATAGGTGACATTCTGCCTACATCATAAGGAAAAAGGTTACAGGTTAAGGTTACAAAATATCTGATATAAAATAATCTTATGACATTTACTAAATGTAGCTCACTATTTCAGCTTTCACCTATATAAAGTGAATAGATTAATACATATTTCCTGTTACTTTCTTTGATTGCTACAAAAGTTTTAAACTGACAGGTAATAGTTTGTAAAATAAGCATTTAAAATAAAATTAGAAGAACTGCTCATGAAGACTACAAGACATCTCTTGAAGTGTACAATTAAACCAAATCAAAATATAAAACAACCTCCTCTTTCAACAATAAATGTTTCCAACTGTGCCATTTCCTCTTCATCAAAGCCAAGAATGGCAAAAGTCTTTCCAGAAAAAATGCCCTCACAAACCACATCCTCTTCACCAACATCTGAAAATTATTTTACAACAAAAGTTGTATATGATTAAACTGTGTCAGTAATATTGAAATGTGTGCAAGTATGGTTGTCTCATTTTCTACCACAGATATTCTCCTGTTCCTTATAATAATAATAATAATAATAATAATAATAATAATAATAATAATAATAATAATAATAATAATAGTACCTAAAAAAAATATAGAGTATCCTCCTTGCATGAAGGTAAAATTGCTTTACATTAATAAATTGATTCAGCATATAACAGTAAAACTTTACCATAAGAACTCACACATATAATATGTAGATGATAAAAATATCTAGCATAACAATAAATATATAATCTTAGTGAAACTCTATGGAAGCAAAACTTCAAATAGCAAGGAATATAAACATTACATAGTTATATTAAGAATATAAACATTATATTTTTGTATTTAAAGAGGTAAATCAGAGAACGATGTAGCTAAAGGAGTACCTGATCTCCATCAACTTTCCATCTTTTATCACTTACTCACATCCAAACACACACACACATACACTCTCTCTCTTTATTTTTCACTTTCCCTAAAAATACTAAACATCTATTAACAAAGTAAGTTTTTCTGGAATCGCAAAGCTTGTTGGAAAAGATGTGATTTTAATTTAGTCCTGGAAAAAAATCTGCGCTTGATGGAAGGTTGTTCAAAATGTTGGCATTTTGATAGGATATGGATCGCTAACCAAAGTTTTTAATATTTACTCTAAGTTTAAGCAGAATTTTAGAATAAGCTGATCTTAGGTTTCTGGTGGGCTCATAAGACTACTAGGTTTTTTTAGATTTACAGAGAAATATGCAATATTTATATATTGAAATATTGTTGCGATCATCTAATAAATCGTAAGCTGTTTAGTTTTTTTAAGGCTCGTGTTGTTGATACCCTCTCCACAGCAGTGTGATTTCTGAACAGCTATACCTGTGAATTTTAGTTTATGAGACTGATGCAAGGAGAGAGTTAAGGATATCTAGTCTAGTTAAAACAAGAGAGTGCAAAAGCTTGTTAATTCTTTCAGTAGTTGGAAGGTCTTATAAGCAGTATTTGGTTAAACTCTAAAAAGCAGGTTTTTCTTGATAAAAAATTTGATGATCAATAATACGCTTTTCAGATATTAAGATTTTTAACTTCATTGGGTACTTTTGTTACACACTTGTCTAATAAGGATATATTTAGTGACTTTGTTTTATTGGCGTTGCCTATAACTATCATCTATGTCTTCTAGCTTGAAACTTCTTCAATGCATGTTTAAAGAGATTTAGTTGAGGAAAGAAAATACATTATAGTTGTTTTAAAAAAAAATTCAGGGCCCTAAATTTCACTTATTCGAAAATGATTAAAAAAAAAAAGAATCAAGGCAAGAAAATCTAGAACTAGTAACTATAAAAATTATTATCGACGTCTAGGTCATTTAGGCCATGTCCTTGTACTGGATGGGTGCTCTGCTAGAAGGAACAGAGTGAGAAGACACTCTAAGCATAGCTTTAACCCCAAAAGTGATTGCCCGGTAAACCGCAAAGTGCTGCCTGAGCTGCGAGGCTGGCTAACGATGTTGAGTGTAAACAATCAGGCCTGGCAGCTGAGTTCACACACAGTTACGCAGCGCTGGTTGATCTCAGTTACAGTGCGTTAGTTGATCTATGAGTAATTGTAAAACTCACCGATAGGTCGGCTTGATAAGATAATGTATTAAAAGTATGGGTTTTTTTTTCCCAATATAAAAAGTCATTGTTCGTATATTCATATCATGGTCTTAGATTATTTTTTCTCTTAATTACTTTGTTTTATTTAAAAAAGAAAGTATAAGAGAAAAATAGATTATTAACAGGGCTATTTATATGCTGATTGAATAAGCACACAGTTACCATAAAAATTATTTACAGTCTCTTAGCAAACCTGAAATTAAAAAAAAAAAATTAGGAACCTCGCTTCTGAGTCCCCTGATATCAGAGACCATTAGTTTGTCCTGAAAAAAAATCAATTTAGTCCTAAAAAGGACTTTTGGCTCACATTAGACCACAGGAAAGGATGTTTGCTCAGCGAAAAATGATCAGGATTCAGATCTCTTGGTCGACAGGATTTGGGCTGCTTGTCCTTTGTCATTTCAGGCAACATTTGAAGTCTTTCCTGGTATGATCAATTTCAAAACAGTTGATGATACAAAGTCCAGCCTCACATTGTGAGCACTGACAGCGAGATCTTTTCAGCTTGCCTAAGGCGCTGCAAACTTTGCAGTCTCTTTGTGGGTGCTTCTTTTTTGCATTTTCCTTTGGTTTGACGAGACTTGGAAAGTGACGAGCTGTAAGTCTTAGCAGCCAAGTTTCACCTACATCTCTCAAAACTCTAAGAATGGGTGTCCAGGCAACTAACTGCATAACCAAGTCTCGGCAAAAAAGGCGGTGAGTCAGCCCCTGTGCAGCAGGATCTGCAATTTTGTGCTGTATGTATGCATTCAGAACGGCCAGCATGTACATGTGTAAGAAGGCTTTCTTCCATCATTTTAGAGTTCTTCTTTTGAATGCATTATATGCAATCATCTGATCACTGCGATTGACTGCCCCTATGAACTTGCTATATTGTGCAACAGCTGTCAACTTGGTGATTGGTTCATGGGTGACAGGATTGATCTTGCCAGTGGTCATCATGCTGTCGTCATGGGTAGTGGTCAAAATATTCACTTTTTTGTCAAAAAAGCAGAGTAAGTTGAGGGTTCCATTTGTTAGTGCTGAAGTCTTTTTCAATTTTGGAGGGCCATTCTTTCTGTTCAGACGCATTGTTACACAGGCCAAGGTCTTGTGATCGTTTAAATGCATAAAAAGATCAGGACTGGTGAAATAATTATCCACAATTAGAGGGCGTCCATTGTTGATGTAGCGAGCAATCAATTTGTCAACTAAGTCGAAAGTAGCTCCACCAGCAGAGCAGGTCTTTTTTCCTGTGTAGAACTCAAAGTTGCAGCAATAACTGGTCTCACTGTCACATAGTTCAAAAACTTTCATGCCAAATCTATCAGGCTTATCAGGGTTGTACACACGAAAAGCTAGTTGGCTCTCCAAACAACCATGGTCTCGTCTATGGCAATTCGAGCTCCAGGAAGATAGGTCCAACTGAAATTACATGTTAGCTTGTCCGCAAACTTTCGGATTTTATAGAGTGGATCATGGTCAGGGCTGTTTCTCATTGTTGGATAGATGGAGGAATAAGAGGATTAGGAGAAACCTATCTCGCTTCATGATTGACCTGAAAAATGGCAGATCAGAAATGGGATGTGTGCTCCAATACTCTTGCAGATCATCTACAGCTACCAGACCCATGGCAATAATTAGTCCAAAAAAGGCTTTCATCTCAGGAATGGTGACATCTACCCAGTTTTTCAGCCTCAATTTTGGTGACAAGGCCTTTCCCCTTAGAGATGCAGCAACATAACAATTAGTCTTGTCCACTGTAGATGACATCATATCTTCATCAATCATAAGGTCTAGGATGCCAAATAGTGATGTATCATTAGGTTGGACCATGAGGCCGGAATCTCCGGTGAAAATGAGTTGTTTGGGCATCGAGGCTCCTATGTTCCAGCTCCCGTTCTCAGCAGGTGGGCTATTGATTTCGGCCTCTATGTCATTTTCATCCTCGCTGTCCTCAGATGGGGTCAATGGCTGTCTATGCACAGGTAGGGTTGATGTGTCTCTCCTTAGCACCGGCTCATCATCGTCCTCTATATACGAGTCTTGATTGCCAAATAGCTCGACAGCAACACCTTGATCTTCTCACGCATGAGATAACTGACCTAATGTGTTAGGATCATCCAGATCTAGGTAGAACTGCGCAACAGGTAACAATGGGGTGAATATATCAGAGCTGAAC
The DNA here is from genome assembly GCA_033675545.1 of Elysia crispata. Lineage (NCBI taxonomy): Eukaryota > Metazoa > Mollusca > Gastropoda > Plakobranchidae > Elysia > Elysia crispata. The sequence goes on from JAWDGP010001800.1 coordinate 44,753, forward strand.
TTGGTGAGGTACTGGTTTCACTGATCTCCATTCTCTCAAGGTGAAATCTTGACACTGGTGTGGCAGCAGTGAAGTTGTACAGCTGTACTAACTGGATCAGTTAGTATGGGGTATGAAAAGTATAAACTATAATATGCCCTAATGCTCATTGGTGAGATCGTCGATCACAGAATTACAGAATGTTTACACCTCCCCTTCACCCTGAATTGCATTGATGGCACTACATAATTTTTTACATCTCCCCTTCACACTGAATGTGTTAGTGGCACTACATTATTGCTTACATCCCCCCTGCACCCTAAATGCCCCCTGTCTAACACTACAAATAAAAGGCGGTGTTCTTTCATCTCAAATCATAAAAGTGCTCAAAGGTTGACTGTTCAAACAAAGTAACACCATCGATACCCACACAGACCCTGCCCTTGTCAGTAACTTCAAGTATCCATCTCGTAATAAGCAGACATGTCAAGACGTCCACTTTCACACCTCATGGTAGGGAGGAACTAGGTGGGTAAAGCCTTAGATGCTTTTGAAGCTACCAGCCCTATAAGACCTTAGTCAATGCTGTCACGGATGAGGTACGGATTGGCATAGGTTTTATCCACAAGTGTGTGACGACGGTCCTCGCCCGTCTCCCTGGGGAAAGCAGCCTCGCGGCTGTGAGTAACTAACTCAGTAATGAGGTCACACGCTCGGAGAGAGATCTCTTAAAGTCTACGGCATGCATGACCCACCGGCGTGTGGACACGCTCTGGTGCCTAGACAAATCCCAGGGACCTATCCCTTAAAATAGGAAATGGGCCTGTCTACCTCCTCTGGTAGACAGGTCCTCAGCAGACTCGGCGGAAGAGACCAGAGAGGGTCCAACGGCAAGTCTGTACCCAGCGGCGGAGCTAGCGGATGAAATCGTCTGATTTAACGGTAGCAAAGGCGCACCATCCAGATATGGAACAACCACAAACAGGGCAGGTGACGCTCTTAGTCTTGGCTGGCAGGTTACCTACGAGAGGGAAACTCGGAAAAGAAAACCAACGCCGAAGACGGATATACTGGGCCCCTGGCGCTTAACGGCAGTACAACGCATCACACATCATGAAATGGACGAACGAGGAAGAAGAAGACACCTCATGGTCTGTTGGCTCGCTTGACCACACTTAAAAGCCATTTATAAGACTATGATGTAGCAGACAAAGCTGTTAAAGTCACACCTTTTTATTGATTGGTATTTTTAGTAAATGAACATCAAGTTCGAGTCAATAAAGAAAAAGGTTAACAGAGAAATTGACGTCACAAGTTTGCCTGCTGGACAACGCTTAATAATAGCTCTTGGCTGAGAATCTACACCATTACATTTAATGGCACCGCAGAGCCCGGGTTATCATAACTGCAACCATTACATGTAATGGCTGCGCACCACGAGGGTTAAGAATGACTTTATTATTACAACACTATTTACATTAATTCCTAATTTTTATTATAGTTCTATATGAATATATTAAGATGAACACACATTATCTTTTTTATATAAATCAAGTGTTCACCAGCTTTTTGCCCAACCAAACTGTTCCTGAACTCTGGATGTTCAACCTTGGCTCTACTAATTTTTTTCTTTATTTTTACAGCCAGTAGTGTAACACAGGTGATTGAAAGCCTAGTGGCAGTCATAACAATATTGTTAACATTACTCATAATCTAAGCACTCTCTAACGCCAGTCATACAGGTAGATCATTTTAAACAGCTTTTAAAAATTTAGAACCTGAAATCAGGAATGCCATTGTGTAACAATTTCTATAATAGACACACAAATCAGATAAATAAGAAGCAGACCATTTGGGTCTTGTGTCATGCTAGTTTGTTCTGAGGCATCATTTGCTTTCAAAGTTTCGTTCTGTGATGCTTGATCTCCTCCTGGACCATATGTAGCCATTTGAGGATTTGGTTCACCTACAGAGAGATTTCAAATAATAAGTTAAAAAACCTGTCTGTCTCAAAATACAACATATATATATATATATATATATATATATATATATATATAGGGAGAGAGAGAGAGAGAGAGAGAGAGAGAGAGAGAGAGAGAGAGAGAGAGAGAGAGAGAGAGAGAGAGAGAGAGAGAGAGAGAGAGAGAGAGAGAGAGAGAGAGAGAGAGAGAGAGAGATTTGACAAGTGAATTCTCCACACTAAATATGTACTCTAAAAAAATCTTTCTGTGGTTGCTATAAGGCTTGACATATAGTATTGTTTCTTTTGTTGATAAGAAATGATTATCTACCGTGAGGTGCACTATACTGGCTCAAGAGTTCCGCCATCTCCATGTCACTTGGAGCCTCCAGTCTGAAATCTTCGCTCTCTATTGTTTTATTGCTTGATTTTTCAGCTTTGTCATTGTTCGTTAGGGGAGATGATATGGCACTGGGCTTAGAAGTTGTTGCTTCTTTGGTTTTTTGGTCTTTATTCCTGAAAATTGAAATTTGAGATCTATAATTTGATAACCAAACTATTGCACAACTTAAACTGAAAAGAAGTTGTAAAAAATTGGAAAGCTGCAACATAGCAAAACTGTTACTTTCATTAAATTTAATTAAAATGAGCCTGAAGACAACAAGCAGAGTGAACACAGCTAAAGGTTTTGTTTCGCTAAACTGTACAAAGATTTAAAATGCTTAAACACATATCTATTTTCATTAAATATATTTGAGAATTCCATTTTTTTTTTCAATGAAAATAATGAAAATTTTGCACAAATCTTTTGTTTTGCTGATCTCATTCTAATGAGTTATGCATTTTTTTGACAGATGCTTTACCGCATGCCGGGTGTTATTAGTCCTAGATCAGTCCGCTCGTATTTCTCCTCCTCGAGGTGGACATTCTTGCTGAAACTGTCCATCATCCAATCCACACTCACCACATAAGGGCTGCAGACCAAGATAAAACAACAATAACTGACCAAAAAAAACAAAATTTTAAAAACAAAGCTTAACCTTTCTGATATTTTACAGAGATCATAAAGTTTGCAGCAAAGTCATATTGCCTGTATGTTAGCCTTTTAATAATCTAGCCCTTCCAAAACATGAGAAAAAAAAATCAAAAAATCTATTTCAAAATCAAATCTTCAAAAAGGTTATAAGTGTTTTATAATTAAGCCTCTGCACTTGTGAGTTAAAATCCTGAGAAATCAAGGTGCCAACTTTTGCTCATTTAAAAAATATCCAAATTGTCAAAAACATTGTTCAATAACTCTTTCAATATGGATGGAATAGCATTGTGAGACATAACTCAGCTGATAGCTGATTATTTATTTCCATCATGGTGAGGAGATTCTAATCTTAATAGGGATGGATCAGCATTATCAATCATAACTCTGCTTACACACCGATTCTCATTTTCATTTAGAGAGGTGAAGAAATGCAAGTAATGAATCTTTCACAAGGAATCAATGCTGCACTTGGTGAGATCTAAATTCCAGGAATTATCACTTAACACCACACTGTCATTAGCCAACAAAAATATTTATAACTTATACATTTTGTGCCATTCCTTACATTTCTTCCAAAACTGCAGGTGCTCAAATTTTGACTTTAAACACAATTTCATTCCTTTCACCTCAAATCTGACTGGCTAAACAAAAGGAAAAGTGACTCATTCTGACTTCAGTTAAAAAATTAAATTACATGATATCATCTTTACTTGGCTGAAGCTAAAGTAGTTGTTGATGTGAGATTTTCCATAATTCTGACCCCCAATGGCAGATTGATGTATCTGACAAAAACCTGTTTTCTAATTTGTTTGCATAAACTGACTATTTAAGCATTACCCAACTTGAGTAAATGGCAGAGCAATGTATCTTCATAGGTACTTTAAGTTTTTTACTTGTCACATCGACGTATCTGTAGTTTTTATGCAGACCATAACATTTTTTTTTATAATTTTGAAAAACACAAAATCTACAGATACGACAGTTTGCCTTTGGGGGAAAGGGGGGCAGAATCGATCAACTTAATTTAAAATTGTTTTCAATTTCCAGTATGATAATAACATTCAAGTATCAATTTTTATCCTTCTAACAAAAGCAAAAAAATGCCTGAAAACACTATAGCAAATCTTCAATTCTAAAAATAGAACTCACCATTTTTTTAGTTTGCTTATGAGCAGAACATCAGATGGAATTAGTTCTCCTATAACAACATGTGTCACAGATTGATCTATTGCAGAGGATCTTGAGAGAAATAGACAATTTAAGAGAGATTAGAAAAGATTGAAGTAAAAAATATTTTTATTTTCTAATTTAATTCTTAATCCCTTTTTAAAATTCCAAGAGAATGATTTTTGGTGGGTTGCCAAAATGGAGCCAATTTTTCAGGAAAACACAGTTGAATCATTAATCAAAACATAAATATTTTGGGTTACTTTGCAGTTTTCTTAAATATCCATCCTTACACTAACAAAAATTACAAAGCTGTAAATAATTGTACACTAAAACACTTTAAAAATAGATTCTTGTGAACTTGACACTGGCTTGTGGATATATTCATACATTGTTTTCAGTGCACAAGAGCTAAAAATGCTGCTTAATGGTTAATAATACTTTAGATACTTTGTATAGATGCTAGGCTTTTAGATATTACAATAAGAGTGAAAATTTATACAATCGTGTAAAAGTATGTGTCATGTTTATTGACACAATGCAAGACTGGAAAAAAAAACATGAAATTTTATTTTTCTTGATTTAATACAGTAATGATGGACTAAGAAACATCTTTTCCATCCATATACCACAATGTACATTATTTGTTCAAATGTTCTCCTTTGCAACTTTCATAGAAACTTTCCTATGTAAAAAAAAAAGCAACAAAGGAAAAAGAAAAAAAAAAACCAACTTACTTTAAAGCACCAGTAACTGATATAATCTTTTTCAGCTTTTCTGCAATTGGAGGCTTTAAACCACTGAAATAAATCTGGAGGAAACAAAGGAAAACACTTGAGTCATGATTCACAACTGTTTAAAATTTCTTGGGGATATGCTTTATCATTGTTTGAAACGGTCAGTCCACTACAGGGTTACATCAGATCTCACTATCTATGTCAGGCACAGCAATGATCTCAAACTGCTTCAAAGATCTCAGTGTATCAAGAACAAATGAATATATTAGTGCAGAACTGTTTGATTGTATCATGTGCCGTGGCGCATTCATCTGAAAGATAATCTCCAGCTTTTTCTTTTTTTTTTAAATCAAAACTAGTAGCCACAAAGATAAGGTCCACAGCTCACTTTGGAAAAATTGGAAGTTTTAGCCCATGAAATTGAAACATTTTGTATCCACTTTTTTTCATAGTGAAACCTTTTTCACCTTCTATTGTCCTATTTGTCACACTAAGTGGAAAAAAATCTAAAAGTCACATTTTGCGAGGATCGATGATAACATTTTATAACCTAATAATAGAAGCACATAACAACTTTCAACATTTAGGTCTACAGCTTTTGCCCTGAGAAATTCATCGACAGACAACTGTACAATAAGTAAATAGAGAGCTGTCTAGGACAATAGTCAGTGACTTAGCATCCTTTGGATGATATCCACAAATGCTTCTAATGATTAAGTTTCAAGGATAACTTTCCTAGATCTGATGTGCCCAAACTAGACTAACCTTGCAATCAAGGATAACTCTCCTACAGCTGATGTGCCCAAACGAGACTAACCTTGTTATCATCAAGAATAACTTTCTTAGATCTGATGTGCCCAAACTAGACTAACCTTGTTATCATCAAGAATAACTTTCCTACAGCTGATGTGCCCAAACTAGACTAACCTTGCAATAATCAAGGATAACTTTCATAGAGCTGATGTGCCCAAACTAGACTAACCTTGCAATCATCAAGGATAACATCCACGGATGATCTAGTCACATCTATGTCTAGAGCTGTAGTGCCCAACTTGGATTCTGCAACATGTCCTCCCCCTACATCAAATTGCTCCGAAGTTCTTGTTGTGGTCATGTCCCTAGTTTCATCCACAGGTCGTATTGACGTGTTTGCTCCACATGATATGGCACTGATGTCAGCTATATGAGGCCCAATCACTAAAGGTTGGAGATAAAGAGTTATAATAGTCAAACAAAGGATGGAAAAAGATGTATAGTTGTAATACCAAAAAAAGATTAGAACTGTAAGAAGAGGAACGGCTGTGTACCACTGTGAATTAATGCTAATTTATTTGCTGAAGATTATATATTTGGATATTTCTTGTTTAAAACAAATATTGGGAAAAAAATTCAGAAAATATAAAATCTGAATAAATGCTGTTTTCTTCATTCAAGAATGCATTGTCTTAAACTTGAATCTCCTTGGCATATTTCAAATTAATCTTGCTCCAAGTTGGACAAAGAAATATTCCATCATCTTGACAGGGCTCATATTTCTATTCGTTTCAGTTCAAAACCAATTACCTGAGCGTCTCTCTGGCGTTGAAGTTTTCACGTTCTTATCTTGTCCAACTGAGTTGTACTGATAAGGTTTTGGATCAACATACTTCTGCTTGTCCATACTTTCATAGAGCCAGCAGTCTTTAACAATCCTGATTTTCCAGTTCTTTGCTGCCTCATATTTTGCACCTGATACAGTTTAAAAAAAAAAAAAGAAAAAAGTTTACACCTAATTAACTTTGAAAGATTGTTATAATGTTCCATTGAAACAAAAATATTTGTTATGGTGATTTTTAACATACTGAAAAAGATTTATTTACACTAGAATCTTATCTTCCCATTTCCCTCAAATTCTGATCTTCCTCAAAGCTTGACTTAGTAAGAAGTAAGAGCAAGAGTATTGTAAAATATTGTAGATACAAAGAAAAATAACTTCAGAATGTATCAGCATCATTTAAACACACTTTCTAAAAACTAATTGAATATTTCTGCCAAACCCAGTACACAAATGGCTAGGATTTTATCCAGCCCATCCAATATTCATCAAAAATATTTAACTATTTAACCAGATATCTTCACACCAGGAAGATAAAAATCTTTATAATCACCATTTTAGCTCACCTATATGAGAATTTTTGCTGTCAATGAGTACAACAATAACAGCAAAAAATTCTATAGGAACCAGTCTGAATTATATATAATCAAGCGATAAGGTACTTGAAATGGCTCATTGAGCCAAACACCTTTTTCTTACTTTTCATGTCACTCCTATCTTTATAGTAAGCTTTCATGAGGATAAACAATTACTGCAAAAATGTTACTGAAGTAGACCTAAATGATCCGAAACACCTCCTGCTAGATTAGCGATGACTTACCTTTTGCTTCTTTCACGACCAGATGAGTGCACTCATTCATCTTAAGCTCGCCAGAATATTTCCCACCTGATAAAAGTTTTGATACATTCAGTGAACAATGAAACATGGTTTAACCATGTTTTACTTAAGTTTAAAGCAGCCTTTTGTCCACTGTGTTATTATTGCAGCATTGTTAGGATATGACATTACAGACTGAATCCTTACCAATGAAGTAATCTATTGAACTTTATAGAATAGGTTAAAAGAACGAGGAGCATGTATGAATACACTGTTATCAATTACTTCAACAATGACCTGGAAATGCTAAACTTATCAGCAGAAAGACAGAGCTAATATTACACAGATGTGCAAAGCAAGGTTGCCTTTCCTAAAGAAATAAAAAGAGCAAAGAGTTCATTGTAATAAAACAATCCTTATGGCCTAAGGCCACAAGCTAGAAAGAATGAACATGTCAAAATAACACAGAAAAAAGCTTTATCAAACCTAAAAAAAAGACTTACTACAAAATAAAATTGTGATAGGATCAAGATCACCAAACACAGCCATACAATTTTAGAACCAACAAGTTATTAAAATGAAGTGATGACAAATATTTTATAGGGCACTGATTTTTTGTCTGTTCTTTTTTACATGGGTGCAAGCTAGATCTGTTTGATTGGCGGACAACTTCAAATTCTAGTTTTAGATTTGCCTGCACAAGTTTGCAGTGATGATCAAATCTTGAAACCTAATAAAATGTTCTTTTTGCATCTAAAATAGAATAAAATGTTTATCATCTCAGTTATGGTATAACTAGTTTTCATGGCCAATAAAACTTTTTGAAAGTCATTGCTGTTTTTATGAAGCAACAAAAAACCAAAACCAAAAACAAAGAACAACTCACCACCACGCATCACAAAGTTCCTCATCTTGTTACGTTCATTGCTGCTAAAGCCAGAGACGCAGACTGTGAGACCAAGGAATGGAGGACACACGTATTTCTGAAAAACCTCATCTGATGCACTGATATGTCTAGGGATAAAAATAATATTACACGCTCTCAATCTTCTCTTCTCTTCTCTGGCCCTTACAACACATATTTTAAGAGATCTTGCTGAATCAAGTTTGAAAATGATCTCCATGGGCTTTCTGGAAATCAATCCACACTATAGAGGATACCAGCCTCAGCATAAGGACAATGAGATCTGAGATAAGTTTATGGTTCTGTGTATGATGTTTAAAAATGAAGATTATATTTAAAATTATACGGAAAAACTCAAAGAAAATGATGCATTAGATGGCCGCAGTGCTGATGACTTGAAACAATTCCTCTGTGATAGAGACGATCCTCACATAAAAGCCAGATGAAAAAAGAGACAGTATTAGCCTTTTTGTGAAACAAAAAATATATAGAACTAGAAACTCGACCACACTGCACTGAGTATATTTGCTTCCGATGCACTCACTTATCTTGCGATGAATCCCACACAGCATCCACCCATTCTTTAGTCATGACCACTTTCCCATTCTGGACTGCAACCTTTCCACAGCAGGAAAAAAGAAAGTGTGCGATTAAAAAGAGCAAAATTTTTTATAATACTCTGGTATGATGCTCAGAAATATTAACGAAAGAACATTTAGAAAAAAAAAAAGGCAGATGTTAGCAACTAAAAAATACAATTTGTTACCTGTTGAATATATACATGGATGATAATAAAACCAATAATTATAAAAATAATAGCATTCTTATTAAGGTTTCCTTAGTTGCCAATAACACATGTGTTTCAACTTTAAAATCAAAATACAAAAGTTGAAATGACAGCAAAGTGTAAGAAGCCTCTTGCCCCGTGAAGTAAGATGGATTTGGTGTTACCATTGTCTTTGATGGGAATAACCTGAGGTTCTCGAAAAAGCATAGGTTCTAAAATATGCCTAATGTTTGCATAGCACAGCAGTTAAATTTACCTTTACTTCAAAAAACATTTTTATCACTCTTATGAGAGTGTACAAAATATTTCAAACCCTCTTCTCCCCTATTTAATCCAAAATCAAGTGAAACTTTCATAAATTTGTTGATCTGTTGGGTTCCTACTAATCCATGTCTGGACAAAACTTCCAAAGCAACATCCCTCAACTAAATTCATGAAACTGGCTATTCAAACAGAATGAAGAAAAAGTGAAATTTACGTGTCCAAGTAAAAAAATCAAAATAAAACTACCTCTACAATCACAGTGATGACATTTCTGCAAGTCACATTAAAAAAATATAATAACAGAGCCCGAAAAATGTGAGAAATGAAAGGTTAATTCAGTGGTAAACCTGTAATAAAAAAAAAAAAAAAACAACAACTTACCAGATACTTGTTACTGCCGACTTCTCCAGCGACAAGGTGAGTGATGTCAGCTGTCAGATTGGAATCTACATCCCCACCCATCAAGTGAACTTTTCTAGTTATATCCTCCTAAGACATTAATATAAATAAACACATATTTTGATACACAGAGAGAGCAAGCAGTTGTCACATTAAATGATCACTTTGAACCAAATTAACTTTATACCTCTCAAAAAACTTGAAAAATGGAGATCAGGTAAATATATACATATGAGTTACTTATCAAACTATCAATGTCTTTGCCATAGTGAAATCACACACTTGCAATACTTGTAATACTACCTTCAAGAAAGCCACATATTCAGATTCTAAACCTAATAGTCATAAACTAGTAATAATTTAAACAGGCCAACAGCTTTTCAGCTAAGATGCAGTTCAGAAGGTTTACATTATACTAGGATTCATTAATTTTAAAACGCATATTTCAAGGAGTGAGATTCATAACAAAAACTGTAAACCAAAATAATTATTTACCCTGATTGATCTGTCAATAGAGGTGCAGCAAACTTTGACACCTTTCATTGCCAGGCAGTAGACAGGTCGCTTCTTGTGTTTTGGAAGCTCCTGTGAGATGAACATGACATTTACAAACTTTAAAATTTCCACATAAATAATTGCATCAGAAGATCTGTAAAATGTCCTAGGTTCATCTGTGGTTCATCAAGTAACCATGAAATAAGAACCTGTACTGCTGAAAGGCAAGGGAGACAATGGTCAAAAACCTAAATATATACAGCATGATTTATTACACGACGGAAAAGGTCACGCAGATATCAGCCCATAGTTTACCAAAAAGCCAGTTGGCTTCCTTAAGGAAAACATCTAGAGTTGTTAGATATTATTTTTTGTTTATTTTTTTCCTACGGCAAAGAAATGGAAAGAAAGATACACATTAATCATTAAATCCATATCAGACTTTTGAAAAAAAAAACCAACCCAGCAATGTTTGTCTACTGCTTCCAAGTTATGGTTAAAGAACCAGATGAACTACATCAAACATTTTTGACCAATTTATAATGCTAATGAAGCACAAGAACGGCATCAGTAATATTTGAAAAAAGCCTTTAATCTCATTTATATTTTGAATTAGGCTAACAGATTAGTTGGTAGGTAAATACTGAAACATAAGAGTAAACCCAATTGCTCACTTCTGTCTTTACTGAGCTACAGTAAATGTGCAGCAACAAGTCCAAGTAAGTTGCCTGTCCCTAAAATAACATTTAGAGAAATACATTTTCCTTGAGTGTATTTAGAGGAATGCATTTTCTTTGAATTTGATTCTTTTGAAAAAGAAAAAAATAAGAGAAATTTATTGTCTTTAACGTGAATGTTTTAAATTCATATATATATTTTTTTCAATTACTGTTTATTATCAGGCTGTTTTTGCAAAGACTCTACACTTGATATATCTTGGTCACTGATGTTTTTTTTTTTTGGCCCTATCATCAAAATCAAGGTATTCATGTAGATTTTACGAGCGGTCAAGGGAATGCTCTTTCCCGTTTAACATGAAAGTCACTATCATCACCATCAAAGTTGATTCCTACTATATTGACCTCTGTTGCTTCATTAGTTGCCAATATTTTAATCTCTCAAACAAAGTGAGATCTTTTTAAATAGTGCCTTTTGTCATCACTACTAGTAATAAAATAAAAAATAAAAATAGCGAATGTGTTTTTTTTTCTCTTAATCTGAATCAAGATATTGATTGACTTTGCTCCATAAAATCAATAATTCTAAATCATTTATGTTTAGCTTTTCTGAAGAACAATAAAAAGAAACTCACCAGTCCATGTAGTAGATTGCCAAGAATGCACAAGGGCCCATAGATCCTGAAACATCAAAAAAATTAAGCAATGGATTTCACTGAACACACTGCCGCCCTTCCAAACCACGCAAAAAAATGTAAATACAAGTATAATGCTCCAATATGAAGGTTAGTTTACTTTGTGCATATTATTGTAAAAAAAAAAGGGAGAGAAAATTGAATTTACAAACCTGTATCCAAGATCTTGAATGTGTTCAAAAGCTGCTCCACTGAAGGAATCAAATATATAAATATGTTTGCCTTTCCCATCAGCCTTAAGACAGTCCTCTGCTGTGATCCACTCTGACTTGAAACTTAACTCAGCTTTCTCAAGTTCCTGAATGGGAAGAAAAATGAGGGCAGTAATAAGATAATGAGAAACATAGAAAGAATTCACCAAGCATCAACCATAACCAGTCTAATTGATGGTGAATGAAAGAAAAAAAGCAAAATATACAAAACTTCTTCACCCCAAGGAAGCATTTATAGCGTTGAAATCCCTGTAAGAAAAAAATTTAATTTAAACTATAGTCACAAGACAATTTAATATTACACACCACGTCTTCAGTTTCATTGAAATGCCACACACAATTACATAACTAAACTGCAGTCAGCTCAATATTCTTAAGAAGTAAGCCTCTTAATTTTTGTTAGTACCACATTATCATTGTGTGCAAACAAGTGCCAATAATCACTGTTTGCTTTAAGAGGTGCTTACCTCATATGCCTTGATGAGCAGGGAACTATTCTCTTCATTGAGGAAAGGTTTCACAAACAATACCTTGAAGTCTTCACTCATCCTTAGTCAATCTCACCCTGTTGTTTATGAAAAAAAAAATATACCTTTCAGCAAAACATAACCTGTCTACCACAGCTCAGTGGTAGTAAATGATCTGCCCATTTTTTACTAAATTTTATCCTAATGTCTCTGAGAGACATAGGGGACTTTAAATCATGTTTAAAGTTATTAGTTCTACAGGGAGATAAGAGACTAAACTTCTCCAATTTTACAGAAAGATGTCAGAAAAAGACAGGGACTTATCTAAAACCAACAAATGAACTATTTCTCATTATTGAAATTTGTGGATGTAGAAATAAGATGTAGGCCTAGAAAGTTATGTACACTTGTTCAGAAAATTAATGTTCAAGTTGTTTCACTAATAAGTTACAGCCTATTCCAATTCTCAGGATTCTCAACCTATCTAGGAAATAAAAAATAATCATTAAATGCCGTAAAAGATAATCTGATATATTTAGTCAAAGATCATGACAACAAAACAACCAACATACTTTGGTATTCTTCAATGATCGATTAAAAAAATAACATAATACCTACCTCTAACAATAGCATTTAAAAGTAAAAATTGGATGTAGATATTATCGATATATAAAATATACATCATTCTCATCCCAAGTTAAAAAAATGATTACTTTGAATTTGATTTTTATACCCACATGAAAAACTTCAAGGCAACCAAGTGATCTGCCCAAGTAAATTTATTAATAGCTGATAGTAGAGAACAACATGTTTTATATTTGTTTACTTCGTTAAAAGTACAAATTATGTCTAGTTGTAGAACTGTAAGAGCAAGAGTTGGATAAACTGATTTTGAAGACTTTAAGCAGCCATTAATAATGAGAAATCTCCCCTGATGGAAGGATTCATTTATGATTTGGATGTCAAACAGGTTACAAGTACTGTTCATGACTATCCCAATAATTTTGGTAGACTAATTAATTACTCTATGTCTTGCAGACTTGTCTACTAGATTATCTCAGGTTTGGTAGATGTCTAAACTGAGTGCACTTCATTTAGTTAAAGAGCATAATAACAGAGTATAGATCTAAAAAAAAAGGCAGCACAGTCTGTTATGTGTAGGCCCTCTTTCTAACCCCTGGTTTTTATAAGCTCTATCTACAACTAAATTAGGCTATAGATTTAATTTATAAACTAGTCTTACTCTGAGACAATAAAAGAAGGGCATGAAATTTTGGGATGATGAAGAGCTTTAAATAGCATTGCTGCGACCTTAATTGCAACTAACGTGAAAGGCTATGAAATAAAGTTTCTCTTTATGAAAGGGCTTAGAAGTTTATGACAAAATTTAATCTTTAACTTTAATTCAGTCTCATTTTGTACAGAAATGAATGGATTTTACTTTTTTTAGCTGGGTTATTTCACTTTTACAAAGAGATTTCTTATGACAAAGTTAGAGCTCTGTAAGCTAATGCTTTGTAATTTGAGAGAAAAAACGATCTTGTTGTTTTAGAGAAACAATAGAATCTAGATCTAATTTCTTAAGATCGACCTATAGATGTTGGAGACATAGAACTATTTTTGACTTTTTTTTTTTTTTTGTGTCATAAATAAATTTCAAGGTTTAGATAAATTTAGACATGGTGCTAATCTTGGTGAAACTTCATTACCAGACTAAAACTAATTTTATTGTTTTTATGATGTTAATGCTAGATTTCTATATAGATAGTTTTGAATGAACTAACATCTAGATTTATAGGCCTAATAGTAATAGCTAAATGATCGCTATGGACTTGCCTTGGGTCATTGATAAATCTATATCTGTTCTATGTAAATTAATGAGAAATGTATAATGTGTCTTCTCAGCTTATAAAAATAATAGATCTAGACCTAAAAGTCTAGATCTAGAACTCTATTAAATGTCTATGTCTAATGTTTTGAATTAGATTTGGATCCCTCTTGTTGATTTCGGAAGTACCGCCGGCTCCATCTTTGCTTTCTGTGCTCCAGGTTTTTGAGTGCTTATCGCCAAAATATGTCTGACACTTTGAATTTTAATTTAAATTCTTTCGGTTCATCTAATATTTTTCCAGTCTCCAATCAAAATTTCAACATTTTTTTAAAGGTTTATAATGAATCGAAATGGAAACTGCTGATATTTCAGAGACTTGGAAATAAACCTTAAAAAAGTTTGTTTTCTAAATTTGTAAAATAAAGGAAGGGCAGTTACTCTCACATACAAAGGCAACTATGGTAAACACTTCTAGGAACTGGCGCGTTCTCAATCACAGCTGAGCAACGATTAAAAGTTTTTATCGCGATTGTATCGGCTTGAGATTGTCCGGAACAATCATCTACTTCTGTTAAGATTCATTTAGTGGTGAAGTTTTTTTTTCATATCTCAAAGATAATTAGATCTAGATTTACCATCTAATCGCATTGTAATCAGGAGATCTTACTTCCTAGCATGTTAGAGATGGATAAATGGTACTGATTTGTAGACTACAAGTGAAACAGATTACTTAACACGACTTATTAGCCCCTTTTAGTGGCGAGTAAAGAAGGGCACATTTCTTTGCAACTTTTGACACAAATGCTCTGAGTTAAGTTATAATCTCAGATTCCATTAGAAATCTATAAAAAAAACAAAAAACAAACAAACCCAAAAACTGACCAACCCATTCAATTTCAACAAGGCAAGATTTACTTAGTGTTTTTTCTCTATTGTAAACCCATACAACATTTTATGAAATTTGTGGAGTACCCTGAATGTTTTGTGCATCTTGCTCTTACTTTTGATAACAACTTTGAATGCAGCTGTCTTGAACTAAGTTGCAGCGTTGCACAATAGATGACAATCAACAAGATGTGTTGAAGGCTGACTGCTGCTGCCTGAATATATCAGGTTCAAATGTAAAATAGATATTATGGGCAAAGACATGCAGCAGTGCTTTATTTTGTTACCAAATGGTTGTATACAAGTAACTAGTTTTGAACTAGAAGTCTATGTGTTTACAAGACCTTCAAACATAGGTTGCATTGCCTTCTATGATGTGGGTGGTTTGAAAAAGGGAGACTCCTTCATATTCTGATAATTAAAAGTATTTGTGACTGATATGTATGGAGATTGGAAGGGTTGCAGGCCATCACATGCTCATTATGCTGTAAATGAGTATGCATGATAAATGTTAGGTTTTGTAAATGATGACAACCAGCAAGACTGTGACATATTTTATGGATAGATATATTCTTAATGACTACCTCTAGTCAATCATTGAGTATCTATTGTGTGAAGTGAACTGTACCCTTACTCCCGGGCCATTTTCTTTTCTCAGGAGAGAAGTCTAGAGTCGTTCTCCACTACTACTACTGCTTCTAGATTGAATTTTGAAACCTACATCTAGATTATGCAAAAAAAAAAAATGAAACCCAAAATTGGTCAAAGTCATGGTGGGGATTTATCTGTAAGGAGGAACCAAAGTTTTGTGATTTCAAATATTCAATCTTTGATCTGTTTTTAAAAAATGGGTTGTGAGAAACCTAGGTGTGGGGTCTGTGTGAGGTTCTCTGGGTCCCACAGAATCATGCAAAGATAATGAGGGTAATACTAATAGGAGAAGACAGGTTGATTGGGGACCTAAACAAGTTTTTAAAGTGAGAATTAAGGGTTTAGCAGTTCTTTCACCTGGTTTGTTTGAGCTATTAACTCGCCATAAATTTTGGTAGCTTCAGTTTCAGTAAAGTGTTGTTGGTGAACATGTACTCCAGTTGACTTTAAAAAAATTAACCTACAGAGAAAAATGGTAGGATTTTCTTACAACAAACCTAAACTTATACTGTTAGTGTTAGAGAACTGGTGCTAAATTACTAAAATTTCATCAGCCACACTGGAAATACCATTTTCTAATTTTTTTTTTTATTTTGAACAATATTTGGAGTTTGTTTAATTCTTACATACAGTACATCTCAATTACGCCTGATTCACCTGCCATTGGTCTTTAGTAGTTGTGAGCAGGGCCAACCCTTTGATGATTCACTTCTCAAATGCTGTTGGTGAGTTTGTAGAAGAAAATTTTTGGGAGGGTTGTAATAGGAATCAAAACTTAGGAGACCCAATTCCTAAAAAGTGAGTTTAAAACAACACTCAAGAAAATGACGATGATTTTCTAATCTCAGAAGTATTTTTTCTTCATGGACAGATGTGAAAAAAATGGAGCAACAGAAAAGAAAATCCTCTGACAACATTGAAAGCGATGACCGGGGCAACAAGTCGAGAGCTGTTAATCCCACCAAACTAAGAACTGGTTTTGTGCAGGGGTCCATTGTCAGAATAAAACTCATCAACTTTTTGTAAGATTGGTGCCCAGTATTTTTTTTTTTGCAAGAAAAATGTAACTTAAGCCTTTTTTGAAGCAATTACTGTAACTGACTTTTTTATAAAAAATTTTCATGAAATAGGAACATTTTTGTTCCCTTTTCCATGCTTTTTAAGGTTTTACAAGTCTCATGCATGATGTGGATACACTTCGCAGAATTTTTTTTTTTTTGGCATTGTGTGCTTGATTTAAAGTACTTTTCAAATTCATTGAGCTTTGCAACCTGTCTGGACTTACTCCTTGTTAAGATGACTCAAAAAATATTTATAGTTTGTCTTGGTAACATGAAGACATTGCTTGGTTTTATTTCCTTTTCTTTTTTTTCTTTTTGTACGTGTAAGCTGTATTCAAATGTACTCGCAAAAATTGCTATGGTCAAATAACTGTTTACTCAAAGATTACAATACAAGTATGCATGCATGTGCTATAGTGCAGTCCTATGTACCCTTTGCTGAATTTAATAAATGGTTACAGAGAAAGAGTCATTTATTCTCAGTGTTATTGCCTTTCTTATTTTTCTTTGATATGCCAAATGCCAGAAGCAAGATCAAGAGTTTATTCTCTGAGCAAATATTGATCAGATTAATTGTAAATTTTGGGGTTTGTAAGGACTGTTTGGGTCTCAATTTGCTTTTTGGTTTTAAATATTTCAGCCATTTTCATTCATTTTGAAATTGTAAACTCTTCAAGTGAATTTCTTTGGAAATTTTTTTACGTTATACTTTAGCTCTCACGGCAAATATTTGATGTATTGTCAAGTTTGGTTCTTGTTCTTTTTTTTTTTCAGAACTTATGATGAAGTGGAATTTAGAACAGGGCCCTATTTGAATGTAATCATTGGACCAAATGGAACTGGAAAATCGGCTATAGTTTGTGCTATTTGTCTAGGACTTGCTGGAAAGACCAGCTGGCTGGGTAGGGCCAGTGACCCAAAAGACTTCATCAAATATGGTGCTCAGTCTGCAAAAACTGAAATTGAGCTGTGAGTGTGATTGTTACTGGCCTTGTGTGAAAAGCAATATTGTGTTTACTTGCATCAACTTCCAAATTTTGTTCCCCCAAAATTTCACACCCTACTATCACAATATATCTTGGCTTTAGAAGGCACGTTTTAGGCAATTGGAAAACTGATTTTAAATTTTCAAAGCTGCCGTGCTCAAAAAGTTATTTTATTTAGACCAACTTTGATTTTCAGATTCAACCCTTATGATGACTGCAACTATGTGATTGTTCGAGAAATATCTCATGGCAAATCTTCTCATTGGTGGATAAACAAAAGAACTGCCGCCCAAAAAGCTGTAAGAAATGTGTCTGATGAGTATTTTCTCATTCTGAAAAAACTCCATGATCTCAGGGCTTGAATCTATTTTTTTTTGCTACTTTTTTTTGTTTGCTACCATTTTGTTATGGGTGATCTTAGATTAACTTGTTTAAGCATTTCATGACTTTAATTGAGAAGTCTGTATTGTTCTCAAAGAAAACGGTCAATAAATGTTCAATCTAGATCAGACATAGTTACCATAGTGACATTTGTCAACAAATTCTTCTTTGTTCTAAATGGAACTGGTGCTCAAAACAAAAAGATTTTCATGTTCTTTCAACAACTTTAGATCCATTAGCCCTTTACAGAGCTTAAAAAAGCAAAAAAATTTACAAGATTGCTTTGTGTGCAAACACTCATAATTGTCATAAGCTCAATGGAATTGGTTACCATCATATCACTTTTTCGTTAAAGGAGAAAACGTTTAAGTTTTGTGGGAATTTCATCTACAAAATTGAAAAAATGAGCTGTCTAATTTTTACGCGGCGCACTTAACAAGCCCTTTGTGAGCCAGATTCAGGCCTACAATGTTTACTGAGATGCTCCTTTCCTTGATGACCCAAGAGTTCACATTCTTATGAGATTCTTAGTTTTCTCTTGGGAGGCTTGAGGAGCATAGTAGTCAGTAGAATTTTTTTTTAATTTTTTATTTAAAATTTTCAACACTCCTCAGGGTATGGGTAATTTACTTCAGCACTAGGACAAGATCGACATACATAAAAGTTTTCTGCTCTTAGTTTTGTTAACAAGATATGTCATGACCCTGATGTATCCATCTGCCAAGGAGATGTAGCTAGTAATTTGATTATGGTAGTAAAAAACAAAGTTGGAAGAGGTAAATTTATGTCCAAATCTGTAGATAGAAATAGGAGAATAACAGTTTACACTGTAGCTCACTAAAAATGAATAGCAATGAAAATTTTTGTCTCATTTTTACTTCTTAATGTGCAAGGAAAGTTTTTTTTTTAATAAAGAAGTTTGAAATATTGTAATGTCAGTGTACTTCTAGTGAAAACTTCTAGTGAAAATGCAATGATAATACCTTTCCCTACCACTTCCCTCACCCCCAAAAGTGAACATAATTCAAGAATTTAATGAGTTTAAGTCTCTCCCCCCCACACACACACACACTTATAAAATAAATCTTATACAATGTGTGGTCCATGTCTGTTTCTGTTTATTGCCAAGTTCAATCTCCAATTCTTAAAATAATTTAAATGATCTGAAGATTGTAAAACAATTGATTGCATAGCTGAACACTCCAACTACATAATAGATATGATCTGTGTTTTATTTGTTTTT
The DNA here is from genome assembly GCA_033675545.1 of Elysia crispata. Classification (NCBI taxonomy): domain Eukaryota; kingdom Metazoa; phylum Mollusca; class Gastropoda; family Plakobranchidae; genus Elysia; species Elysia crispata. Next base: position 63,984 of record JAWDGP010001800.1, read on the forward strand.
ATGGTCAGGTAGAAGAGCTGGTTGCCACGCTTAATATTCAAGTTGGAAATTTGTGCCAATTTTTGCCACAAGAGAAGGTCGCTGAATTTGCTCGCATGACAATGCAGGAACTTCTGGAAAATACTGAGAAATCAGTGAGTTCTCAGCATAACTAATATTTTCACATATTCCCATCTTCGCCCGACTAAAAGAAACACTGAAACATTTAGAGACAACAAATTCAAAGTCAGATACTCAGAACAGTACCAAAAAAATATTTGTGAAAGATATATCATTATTTATTATATGATTCAATCTCTTTATAGAATATCTTGCCCAGGTCTGCTATGATTTTTTTTTTTAATTGGTATAACATATTTCTTTGAAACTGATCTTCTAGTGCTGGGAAACTTAACTGAGCTCAAGGGAAAAAAATTGTTACATCATGAAAGTACTGTACATAAAAAAAGTAAAAATGTGTAGAGTCAGAAATGGATATCATTCATAAATTTTGCTTCAAGTTTGTTTTAATCATTGCCTGTGTCCTTCCCATAAACAGTGCCTCTTGTGAATGATTTTTGCTCTCTCTGTTCACTGGCTTATCATTACGCCAGGAATTATGTGGTTTTACCTTTTTTTCAAGTTATTCAAATGATTAACCAAACTGAAGGTGTTAAAAGTTTCTTTTTGTACAGTCACATGCACAGCACATTGCATTCAATGGATAATAAAAAACGACTCATGCATAGCAGTGGATTATATTGAAAGAAATATTTACTTGATAGATCTGCAGACATTGGTAAATAAATGTATTTTGCAAAACTATTTCAGGTTTGTAGAGATGATATGTATGAAAATCACCAGACGTTAAAGAAGGCCCGCAAAGAAGCTCGTGGTATGGAGGAAGATTTAAAATGTCTTGAGGAAGAGCTCGATCAAAAGAAGCAAAAAAACATTCGCCTGGAAGAAGATGTCAAATCGTACAATGATAGGAAGAAGTTTCTAGAAAAAGTTGAGGTTCTCAAAATGAAGAAGCCATGGCTGGTGAGTACAGCACTGAGCATTTTGTTCAATCTGTCTGTTTTTAGCCTTGTGTTGTTGATGATGGTGTGATGTCCCATATCAATATTTACACTTGTAGCATATAGTTGACATTGATGCAAAGTAAATTGCTGTGTTGAATTAAATTTAGTCATGACGAAGTTAGTTTTACTGGGCGAGCTTAAATGCACTTCTCTTTACCTAATGATTGCTGATGCTTTTCTGTTACAGCGCATTAATACTTGACAAAATTTAATTTGAAAAAAAAATGTTGCTTTTCTCATAATATTTTTACCTAGCTTGTAGCTGTCAACATAATGCATCACATACTCTATTTTTTTATCTATTGCACATTTATATGGTTTCAAATTTTCATCCTCACATTTTATTCTCATGTAAATTTTAACACCAAGGGAGTTTGTGAGAATATTTCATGTAAATTATTTGATATCACAATTAAAAAAAAAACCCTGTGATGTACGATTTTTATTTTTGCATATATGAATAGTTCCTGTTCAGTTTATTTATCATCAATTCTCGTTTTTGCAGTTTTGTTTTCCCATCTCTTCCTCAGGAATCTCAACTTCTTAAAGAGCAGTATGAAAGAGCTAAAGAGGAGAGGAACAGAAAGTTTGAAGAACTCAAGAGGGAGAAAGCAAAGACAGAGGAGATACAAAGTAAACATAATGGGCTCAGGCAGAAGAAAGAGAATATTGAAAAAGACACAAGGCAAATGGTAGACTTCATTTTTATTTCAATGTTCTTTAAGTTGTTTGCCTGTTTTTTTTTTTTTTTTTGCAAAATATAAAATTGTTTGTCCCTTTTTCATATTGCTACGTCAAAAAACTATCTCTGCTGTTGTGCTCATTCTGCAAGATGTATCAAATTCAAAAACCTATTTTGATGTAAAGATTCTTCAAGAACTTTAATTTAACACAAATTGACTTTTCTTTCCTTACATTGTCAACAGCTTCACTGTATTCATTTTAATGTCTTAAAAATACTGACAAGCTGTTAATGTATAATATCACCCTCTTGTGCAACATTAAAGTTAACCAGATTTTGTCTCGCAAAAATGACACTGCCCATGCCATTTTTTTGCGGGAGGTAAATCAGTTGTACAGAGGTGCCTGTGGTCCTGGAAAATTCGGGAAACTTCCGGATTTGTTGTTGTGTCCCTAAACCCCCCCCCTAGCGAAATCCTGGATATTTTCGTTTTGTTTTAGCATTTAGACTGATCCAAAATAACAATTATAATCAGTTATTTTAGTTATTGTTTTGGGATAAGCGTGACTCAACAATCCTAAGAAAAAACATAGTGAAAATATAATTTACGACAAGAACAATATTTTTCCGTCATCGAGTATCAACCTGTGCTAAGGTATAAAACTGGGCGATATATATTATGTTGTTAACGTATATTTTTCTTTATTATTTATATTTTCAATTCCAATATCGAGATTTATACTATAGTTGAAACTGTTCATCGAGTTGTTCTATTTGTTTACTTTATAGTACAATGGTCTGAAAAACATCGTTCTCTCTATCTTCACACCCACACCTCTCCTCTATGTCCAACAAAGAATCATTCTGATTTCTTCATCTGACAATAATTAATGCGGCTAGGCAGTTTCTTTTTGTCAAGATACATTCTAAATCTTGTCGAGTATTAAGATCGATTGGGAAATCCTAAATACCAATAGATCTAGATAGATAATCAAAAACGGGCATAACATGAGGCTGTTGTCTTAGTAAGTGATTTTCTTTTTTTTTTATCATTTTTTTTTTGCTGAGAAAAAAAGGAAGTGATTTTCATGCCATGGTAGAAAATTATAAGTCTGGATCTAAATGTTAGATTATTTTCTTTTTTACACAGCCAGACGGGGCTTAGTGAGACGTTCTAGACCTAATCAATATTTATCATATTCAGCTCAAAAGTCTTTTTTAAAGAAAAGGTAAAGATAAAGAGAGCAGCGCTCAATATGTAAGTTAGAATATAGGCCTTTATGTATACTTTGATGAGTAAACTTTTATGGCGCCTCAGTTGATCTCATGAAATACATGTGCAGAAAGCAGTAACAACTAACATTTAGGGGAAGCAGCTGTAAATGAGTTAAAACAGGTCATTCACCCTCTTAGTCTGAGCACAAAAAAAAGAGCTAAATCAGAAAGAAAATAGAGAGAGAGATTGCTCCTGCCTAGGCCACCAGCATTGACTAATTTTAAAAAGTTATGTAAAAAAATTGTTCGTTCAGTTCTCATCCCTGGTATTATTATTTTTATTATACTTTAGTCCTAGCTTATTTGTATGGTTGATTTTAATGCTTTAAGTGAAATTTGCGAAAACTGATGTCGTTTTTTGAAAATTGGCATCATCGGGCTTTGTCCCTGATTTTGGTGGAGGATTTCCCTGAAAGGCTTAGGCTGGGGTAGGCACCTCTGTTTATAATTCTTATAAATATGACCTAGAAAGTCTTAAGCCTGTGTGATTACTAAATAAGGATCAAGATCAAGATCTGTCCTTTGGTTTTGAATGTCATGATATGGGAAATGACATTGTAACATGTAATCTATGCCCACCTGTAGGTTTGACGGTATGATAAAATTACTTCTTTTTGTTTCTATTTGTTTCAGTCAAAGACAATTCTCTCAAAGACAAAAGATGTTGAAGAGCAGAGAGAAAACATGAAAAACATGACAGAAAAGGTGAGAGGAACCTGACATGATAAAATACAGAAAATTGTCTGCAGCATATATTGCTGTTCATATGTATGCATTGCTGATGAAGAATATATGTAATGGAATGATCTTACATTGGTTATGTCTCTCTTGAGTTCAGTGTATCCCCTCACCTTGCCTATGGCTCTATGGAGTTCTGCTGGAACTGCTCAGAAGAGGCATTTTTAGGACTGAATTAGGAAATGATTGGTAGACTTAATAGTCTAGAAGCTGGGTTCAATGCATAAAAGATTTTCATCACCAGACAATTTTTTTTTTAATTTTATTTTTTAGATTGAGCAGGAGACAAACGAATTCAACTCAAAATTAAAAGAAGAAGACACAAGGAAAAAAAAGTGAGTAGTCTTCAATTTTTTTAATTTTTTAATGAAAGATCAAATACAAGTGATGTAATAAATGTGTGCAGAATAGGTGTTAGTGGTTTCAAAATATGCAGCTAAATGATAAGCCTGTAAAGGAAATTTTTCATGTTTCTGGAATTTGCATTTGTTTCACTGCTGAGAAAGCTGTAAGAGGCATTCAACAGTTTAGAACCACTTATTTCTTTTGAAATAGTGGGATTGGATCACATATATGAAGAGACAGTGCTTGGACTCTCTCTCACTCTCTTTCTCTTACTGATGTGCTCATGCATTTTCAGTAGACAATTTTGATGGTGATATAATCAAATGATTTATGTATTTTGTTATAGCTTTAAAAATGCTTTGAAAATATAGTTTTCATTATTATTTTAATTTTCATTGTGGTGTGATTCTATAGGCTTCGGGCCCTCCAAAAAGAGCTAGCATCGTTGGAGCAAGAACTTATTGACCTAAGCAGCTCAAACAATGAGCGTGAAATTGCTGTGAGTTTGAGTTATTGTGAAAGTGTATCAGAATATTTATTTTCTTCTCTTGCATTTTATTTTCGTTGATTTAATGTTCATCACTTACATGAGGCTTTGGAGGAAAAAAAAATGTCTGCCGGTCTGTAAACTAGATACATCTAGAGAAGGGGTGAGCACTGTGCTGGATAATATCTAGTATGGACACACTTATCTTGTGTATCCATTGTGCTATACAATTAAGATGTTTTCGTACAAGGTGATCATTAGTCTTCAGTTTGAGAGGACCGCGTAGTCTGCAGGCTTTTTGAGATTTTGTGGCCAAGAATCGAGAAGCCTGCAGGCTTTTTGAGATTTCATGCTGTTACCCATGGATATGTATACTTTACAATATACTAGAAAAATACGTGATTATGATAATAATAATAATAATGATAATTATAATAATAATAATAAATATAATATTATTTTTTATGTTAAGGTTATGAGAATAATAAGTGCAGAGTATGGAACTGTCTAAAAATTTTTCAGTTTGAGGCTTTGAGATATGTAAACTTTACAATTTACTAGAAAAAATACATGATTATGTTGATGATAATAATAATAACAATAATAGTAATAATTATAGTAGTACTAGTAGTATAATTAGTAGTATAATTATAATATTTTTTTTTTATATCAGGGTTATGAAAATAATGAGCGCAGAGTATGGAATTATTTACAAATTTTTCAGTTTGTTTTTATTTTTTTTATTCTTTTGACATTGTTTCATGTAAAACTTGTGTCTCTCAACTTATTTGAAGAGAGACATTGAATGCATGCCATGGTCTATAAACTCAAATCAGAACAATTGTAATATTTTTATTTGGCAAATCCAATTTTATTTTTTTTATCTGTACTTCTTGCTGGTTTTGTAGACATAATGAAGAATGCAAAGATATAAACTGCAATAGTCATACAAACATCAATTTTGACTGGGCTTCAAGATGCAGGCCAAATTTCTGTCAGATGGAGTTGTGTGTTTTGTCTCTATAATTTTAGTTTAAAATTTTATAACCATCCTGACCTGAAAACATAATTATATATATATATAGATTTTAAATTTTTGTGCACATCATTCCAGGAAAATTTGGACAAAGTGGCCAAGGACTTGAGAGATGTGAATCTACAGATGACAAATGTTCAAACTCAAGGAGAGCAGCTGTTCAAAGAGATTAACAACATCAAGGCTGAGATCACTTGTGAGAAACGGCAGATTCATGTCCCAGTCTTCTATTAGGACCACTCCTTCAAGTGCTGAGTAGACCGGCACCCACTAACAAACAGAAAGCAATGCTTAGTTGGTAGTTTTTATACAAGCAATGCTTAGCAGATAGTACTGTTAGGAACTTTTAGAGACCACCGGCCCAAAAGCATCAATTTTATTTGTTAGCTGAATCAGATAAGAATTGTGTATGTATGTTTTTTTTTTTGTTCTTTTTTTGAAAAAGGGATTGGGGACACTTAACATAAGAATGAAGAAAATTTATTCATTTTTTATTTTAGGTATAAAGCAGTTTCATTTTTGCATATATTTAATTGGTTGACTTATTTTGTAGCAAATGAGGCAAGACTGCGGGAAATTCGCAATGTTAACAATAGACGTCTTGAAACTTTGCGAACACTCCACCAACATACGTACGAGGCTGTGGTTTGGTTACGAGAGAACAAGGATCAGTTCAAAGGCACCATTCATGAGCCACTTATCATATGTGTAAGGATGTCTTTTTTTTACTTTTAAACCCATGGCTGCATTTTATATGATGGAACAGTGTTGTAAGATTCACTTTGTTTGAGCTCTCTCAAAACAAATTTAGTAGATTCAGCTTGCTGTGTTGTGTTTGGTGTATGTTCCAAACGAAATTTGACTTAGTGCACTGTATAATTATTCACAATGAATCCATTGTACTCACATATCCTCATGAGGTTTTAATGAAAATTTTTGACAATTATAACAAAGTAAGCTCTATCTTCTCTTCTCAAGGCCATTTAGAGCTGGGGTCTCGATTTGGATTGAAAGTACAAGATGCGACTGGTTCTTGCAATGGAGTTTTTTTTTTATTTCCTTTTCATGAGAATCAAAGGTCTTTGTTATTTGGATTCTTAAGAATGATTTGTCCTTTTTCTGACATTTAAAAAAAAATATGTAGGTTTGCATTTGTTTTTGAAAGTTTTCTCGTAATAATAGAGGAGAGAAAGGAACCAGACTGAAGTGAACCATCCTGCACCCTGACTTCAGAGGTAGAGGAAGGGTCTTCACAGCTTTGACTCAAATAAATGGCAGTCTTAAGTTAAACTGTAAGGATGAAACTTAAAAAAATGAAAGTGAAAAAGAGAATGAAGAAGAGCGGCTGGATACAGGCAAAGAAGTTCAAATATTCTTCCTTCAAGATTTATATCAATGTTATGTCAACAGGGAAATCATTAACTATAGTATTTATGATGTAAATATATCCTTTATTATTGCAGTTGCTGTTTTTTTTTGTCTTGGAGCTGAATCCTTTTAAAAGGCATCTTGTGTCTCCTTAACCATGAGGCAATATGTGTTGACATCTACATGTCATCAGCCTACTGGAATAAAAAGTGTTTGCTGTTTAGCAAAAATGTTTCTTTCCTTTTGAAGCACTAGTGTTGTAGAGCATCTTAACCTGCTCATTGAGAGGCTGCACCATCTCGTTTTGTGGCTCTGCTAGTTATTTGCTGTGCCAATTTATTTTCTTCTCTCAGGTGAATGTGACAAATCCTGCTGATGCAAAACTGGTGGAATCACACATCAGCTTCAATGACCTCAAATCATTTGTTTGCGAGGATCCAGATGATCTTGAGCTGTTTATGAGGAAGATGAAGAATGAACTACATTTGAGAGTAAATGCAATCAAGGCCCCTCCACAGCCAGCCAGCTCCTTCCAGCCTCAGCATCCCATCAGCCACTACAAGTAGGAAGATCCCTCTATCATGGAAAGCAGTAGTTTGCTGATCACTTTTTCATTCATCTTTTAGCATCAGAGCAATATATATATATATATATATATATATATATATATATATATATATATATATATATATATATATATATATATATCTTTGTGTGTGTTTACATCTGGTAAAGCTTATAAAGAAAGATTACACTATTTGATTCAATTTTGTGTTTTAACCTGTTCTGGCTTTATAAGTTTGAGTTTGATGGTTGGTCCACCACAATTTTTCTAAGGGATGGTAAAAATTCTATCTTTCACCCATCTATGCTAAGGGTCCTTGGACTTGTTAACAAGTGCACAAGAGTTTTGAGCCCATTTTTTTATCTGAACCTTCTTAGAGATTAATTGTAATTTTTTTTTAATTTTTGCTGATTGGCTTGTTTGACTCTGACACCTCCTCGGCTGTCATCTTGTGGCATACTCAACTTAATACCTTGGGAAATAAACTGTCCTCAACATTTTGTTAATGTCTATGCTACTTTCAAGCTATACCCCTATCTTTGTCTTCCACATGATATTGATGTCTATGATACTTTCCAAACAATACCCCTATCATTGTCTTCCATAAAATATTTATGTCTATGATTCTTTCTATACAATAATCATATTCTTTTCCTCTGATATCATATTGATATCTTTGATGCAGTTGATGTATATTTTCTATCCTAAACCTGTGTTGCCTACTTGTACTTTAGATGGGTCGATTTGATGCTGTTTTCATTCACTGAGTGAGACCAAAACTGGTCACAGTTCAGAGTTTGTTAGAATTAGATTGACTGCCAAGAGGGAGTTGATAAAGAGATGGAGATTTTTTAGGGTGCCTCTTGATATGGAGGGGTGGGATAGGGTTGGGGAACATAGGGGTTTTTGTTTTTTTTTATATGTATTGAATTTATTATTTTGTCAAGTTACTAAGCATCTTGTGGTTTTTAATCACATTCATCCACAAAAGTTGTGTTTTCCTTGCCCCCAAAAATTTTTGCAGCCAGTTTCAGACGCTCTGGAAACTTTCGTATCTATATATTTGGCTGTTTTTTCTTTTCTCTCTTTCCACATCCAGAAAATACGGTTTCCAGCGCTACATGCAACAGCTGTTTACCTGTCCAGAGCCTGTGATGCGCTATTTGTGCCTGATGTACAATGTCCATCGTATTCCTGTTGGGTCCAAAGACATCAAAAGCAATACAGAACACATTTCAGCTGAGTGTCCAGAACTATCCACCTACTATGCTCCTGATGTCCAAGTGAGTTTTTCAGTACTCTTGCCCTTTCAGAGATTTTCAATGATTCTCGAAGAATTTGTCAAAGAAAAGAAAGAATAGTTACTTTTCATTTTTTTCAAATATGTAAAATGGTGTGGAGAAGGAGGGGAGAGGGGCCCACAGCGAAAGTTGTCAGATGTCGCTATGTTTAGTTTTGCGCTAGACCTATTCTTCATCAATTTTAAGTCCAAGTTCGAAAATAGAAATTTCATTTCATTAGAAACACCATTCATCTATATTTTCATTCCGTTTAGTTTTAATTGTTTCTGAAATATCTAACCTTTTGAATTAAATGATTCTGTGAAACCTCTTCTGGTCAGATTTGTGGTGTTAACAGTTTCAGTGAAAAAAGTACATTCAACTTTAAAGGCCATTTCCTCAAAAACTTTCTCAACCAGGTGCTTCATAACTTTTGATCTAAACAATATAAAACCTTCAAATTAAAGGCAAAATGTTAAGGATTGTTTGCAGAATCTTTAACTAAGCTCATCTAATTTTTTTTATCTGGACTCATGTGACAGGTTTTCCCGTATGCCGACACATATATAAATCAAGTCAAATTGAATTTTACAGTATTGTACAAGTAAGGGTGAGAGGGTTTTATTTTTCTCTTATCTGCTTCAGAGGGTAATGTGTGGCTCTGAAATTCATTTTGTTTTCTGCATAGATTGACAATATCTTTAAAATATGTTTTTGCAATTTCAGTATACTGTGAAGAGGTCCAAATACAGCAACAACGTATCTCACAGAAACACAGCATTAAAGTAAGTTGAAGTGAACATTTAGTGAGGATAAAGCTTATTGCAAAATTTGTTTGACATAATGCATCAATTGAAAGATGGTTCACTTTTCTTTTTAACTCAACTCAAACTATATCGCCCGCCGTCACCCGTTAGGGCCACTATATTGTGTACCTATATGGCCCGTCATGGCCCGTTTCCTTCACTTTCAGGGTGTCTACTTTCTTTCCTTATAACTACCAGAAATCTCGTGCAAGCCTCATTGACGTTTAGAAGACACTTTAGACCTTGTTTTGGTTATTTTAGTTTCATTTTCGGATTAAATTTAGATCTTAAAACGCCCTCCAAAATTGACCGTTTTTGTCCACGATTTTTGGCTAGATTTAAACTTTGAAATAGGCTGGATGATCACTTGAATCATCTTAGGGATGCTACAGAAACTGTTAAGTTTGGTTATGTGCATGGTTATCTCTACAATCAGCACAAAAAAAAACTGAAAAGGTGATAGAGTCGGCCTGAAGTGAAAGAGAAGTCTTAGAGAATTGGTTTACTGTCATAAAACCTTGTTTTATTAAAAGTTCAAAACCTCTAGTTTTTTTTTACAGTTTATTTCATATTTTTTTCTTGTTTTGTTTGATTGTAGTATTTTTTAAATGTGTAGATCTATTTTTTTGTACGGAGTTACAACCCTTCTCTTAAGGTCAGGGCTTTACCTGAGCTGGAGTTACTTAGATGGGGGTGAGTTAATGCTCCAACACTTCCCACGATAAAATGAAATAAATCAATTTTCAAATAGGATATCATGAAGAGTTTCAAGGTACAAGTTTGAAGTAAAATGCAAGCAGGAAGCTGTCTTATTTTATATTGCTTTTTTAATTTCAAACCTGCATTATACCTTTTATTTAACTTTTGGTCCGTTGTGCAATAAAACTTTATCTAGCAGCACAGTAACATTAAATTTTTATTTCATAATCTGTATTTGGTAGATCATGTGTCTGAGGGATGTAGAATTATGGTTCAAGGTTTTCGAAATGGCTTTTGAGAGCTGAAGTTTACCATTAACATTTCCTTTTGACGAGAAACATTTTAATTTTTATCCTTTTGCCATAATACAATAAAGAACAGATGAAGTTAGACCTTTGAATGCACCCCATTTTGCCCTTGTCATGTATTAACCAATCTCAAAAGTTCAGAAAAAAAATTTGCGACCAGTTCTCAACCCTGTTGTTGATAGGTTCTAAACTCTGTCCTCAACTTACATCAGGTAATGAGAACTTGTTTTTGATTTATGTGTTGCAGGGAACCAAGAGCATTCACAGATTCTGTTAATGTTGAAAGAGAGCAAGAACTGACTAATCAAAACAAGGTGAACACTAATTTTGTTCTGTTTTAATATCACTCAAGCTTTCCAACCAAATTGTTAATTTATTTTGATGGCTATTTTTTTTTTATTGATCAGATGAATAAATGATTCAAGGACAGTGCGACATGTTAAACTTATATCAAGCCTTGAAAACAGAAAAAATATCTAAAGTGCTGAAATGATCAAATCAGAGATAATAATGTGGCAGAGAATGGCTAAAGGGTCACAGCTTTTCAGATTATTCGAAACCTGCATGTGGAAAGAAATTCATATTTTTGCAGAATTTCCCATTATTTTTTTTGCTGATTGAAAAGGATTTTGAGGAGAGCAACAATTAAATGATTAAGTGAGAAAAAAAATTGCCTCCAAAGTTATTCAGATCAGACAAGCTGAAAAGATAAAGCAGCAAAGAAAAACAAACCAAACACAACTTAAAACATATCGTAATAAAGCAGCATCGTAATAAAAATCTTTAAACACAAGTTAAAGTGTGTTTAAAAGTAAAACCAACGTAGCTCACATTAGATCTTTGATGAAGCAACAAATACTGCAATTTTCTTAGTTTTAAACAGCCAAAGCTACCTATGACTCTGATCGTGAAATGGAATAAGGCAGTGACAGGTACTGCTCAGTGCTAAGCTCAATATTGGATTCACTCATGTAAAGTAAAAAGTAAACTTTAGCTTGTTCAAAGTGATTAATGATTGCTGTCTGAATCACTGTTGTCTTTATTATTACATTTTAAGATTTATTTTGCTCCTATTTTGAGATGAGGTCGTGGAATAGAGGTTCTGTGATGAGAATGCAGAGCAAAGTGCTTCTCTTGCTTTAGTCAACTTTGAATAAAATATCCTTAGAAACTGCTTTTTTCCAACTTTTTCCAATTTCCTCTTAGAGTTGCCTCATAGGCAGAAAAAGTCCTGAAGTAATAAGCATTTTCCACTCTCACACCTTCTGCACTTTCAGGAATCAAGCCTTCTTCAGAAAGCTAAAGAGGAAAAGTATAAAGTTTTGCAAGGAGAATCTGAAAAACTTTGCAAGGAGATAAATGATCTAAGAGAGCAGAAGGTATTCATTGTGTAGACCACTTGTTCTCCTTGGGTTTCCTTGGTTTTTATCTGCTAAAACCCATGTAAATTGACTATGGTGTTTATAGTAAGAGCAGGAAATGTGGGAAAGAAATATTTGCAAGAGAGACTTGAATGTCTAAAACTTAAAATATTTGCATTGACCATGTCTTAACATCAGAAAAGTTGTTTTACAAATAACTTGTAAAAAATGGAATGTAAAATTTTCTGGGAAGGAGCCGCGGAAACGAATAATTTTCTTTGATATGTTCTGCAAATATGTTTTATTGTTTACCAGTCTGTAGAGTTATTTTTACCTTCCCATTTCAGAGATCATTGGTGAAGAGAAAAGACCAGAGAAAAGCCCTAGAGACCGAAATTAAGACAAAGACACAAAGGTAAGAAGGAAAAGAGGATTAATTCTTAAAAGATCTCTCTTTTGAAACATTATTTCTACCAAGAAAATTTACTATGCACAAGCTCAATCTTTCCACATTGCTACTGTACAGGTGCTACTACTGGCTATGTGGGAGCTATAAGGTAAAAATGTCCACTCTCCTTATCAACATTTTGGAAATTTTCACCTTTATCTAAAAAAATCTTTCCACATTACTGCCAGCTTTACTGCTGACAGTCTAAACTGTAAGTTAAAAATTTCCACTTTTCTCATCAATATGATCAAAACTTCTGGATCTAGGAATTCTCAGTTGTGATTCATATGAATCACAACTGAGAATTCCTAGATCCAGAAGTTTTGATCATATTGATGATAAAAGTGGAAATTTTTAACTTATAGTTTAGACTGTATATATATATATATATATATATTTATATATACAGGTATATCACTTTGGGCTGTTTTCTTGTGAAAACCTCCTATGTTCCTTCAAGATTAGGTATCGCAGGGTTCTTTGTATTTATATCACTGAGCAGATGTCAAACTTTCTCACAGGCCTATATCATTAACCAGCAGTAAAAATTTCTTACAGGTTTATACCACTGACCAGAAATCAAATTTTCTCACACTGTTTTTTTTTGTGTTCATGATTACCTGGAGTTTCAGAATGTGTTGTTTTTAATTGTCATGTCAGGCAAAGTTCTTTGAAAACTTTTTGTGAAAAAGAATTCTTTTTATTTTTATTTCACAGGATTGAATTTTTCAACTCAGCTGAACTAAATGTTGAGGAAGAGAGAGATCAGCTCCATGTTCTGCTGAAAGTCATTGTGAAGGAGAAGCTGCAACATCTAAAAAAAATCAAATCTCTTTCGACTGTGAGTGTTGATTTTGCCCACATGCCTGAACCTGGCAGTTACACTTAATGACCTTCTTTTTTATTCTTTTTTCTATAAAATCCAATAATGTGGGCATGTTTTGTTCTTTGACTTTTGAGGTTTTTTTTTTTAAATTTCTTTATCCAAGTGTTTCAACGTTCTTGCAGCTATATCAACTGAGGAGGATAGACATATATAGGCTCTACAGCTCTATCAAAGATGTATAATTTTTGTTAAGGCAAAAAGAGTGCTTTACTACTACTGTGGTGAAATTTGTATTTTTCTTCACATAGCAGCCATATTATCTTTAATATTTGCTTTTAGTGCAATTTGAAAACTGAAGATGACATGTATAAACTATTTATTATCATGGTCATTCCTTCTTTTTCTTTCTTTCAATTTTTTCACAGGAATGTGTTGGCCTTGCCAAAGTGAGAGTGGAGCGGAGTCTACAGTTGGCAGAGTGCAGTGCTGTATTTTACACCGTTGATGCTGAACTGCAGAAAGCAAGGCATAAATTTGAAGGACTTGAGGTATTGGCATCTTGTTTGATCAGAAGTGGCAAAATCATATTTTTTTTTTAATTAACCATATTGTCAGTTTTACTCATTGATAAATAATAATCCTCAAATGATGTGTCCAGACCTGCCATTCACTCCGATTTTTTATGGAAATTGGGTCCTTTTCCGATTTTCCGAATATTTAGGAAATATTCCCATTTTTTCCGAACTAAGTTTTCACCTCCACGATTAAAAAGGTTAGGTTTTTTTTTTTTTTTTTTTTTTTTGTTACAACATCGACAAACAACCTGCACAAAAGAACAAATATGGACTATATGGTTATAATTTATCGATATTTGTTTTTTTTTAATAATATAGTATCAAATGCAGTATCGTAATTAATATTATAATTTTAGTTGCAACCACCCAGCATATTGATTCTGCCGAGTTGTTTACTTTATTGTTTATTCGTTTATTCGTCTGGGTTTCACCTTCTCTCTCAATTCTTATCCAGACTTTGCCAGTATTTCCAACGAAGGATTATTCTTATTTTATCTTTACTTTATAAGAATTCCTTCTACAGAACAGCGCTTCTAACATCTAGATCTTGTCAATTATCAAGACCGTGTGAGAAATCTTAAATAGAACTAGATCTAGAGTAAATCAAGATGAAATGACACGAGACTCCGTAATAATTGTAGGTTTCTAAAAATCCAGATCGAGATTTAGATCTAGATCTGATAATAAGATTAATCTTGTTTGGATCCTTTATTTGGATGCTGACGTTTCAATCTGCACAAGATCTACGATTTTGATCATTTTATCTGATGTAGATCCATCTAGATCTAGGTCACATCTAAAATAATCATGCTAAACTAGTCTCACCGTCATAATATAATTTTTGTACTTAAATTGGCCTGTTTCTCAATGAAGTGATTGAACAATAGAGTGGATTACACGCTTTAGATTATTTATAAAATATAATTTTACAACTTTCCACCAAATTGTCAATTTGCTGTGGATGAAATATCTGTTTATATTTTCAACAGCTGGATATAGCAAAATTCGTAAGATTTTAATTATCCAGGTCAAGTGTGAGAAAGGCCTATACATCATTTAGGAAAATTATCTAAAATCAGGAATACAGCATCAAATCTCATTTTTTGTTACCCTTTCGGCAAAGAATACATTGACTCCTTTTCATATAAAAATAAACCTTTTGAATTCATGTTCTACACTTCCCACACTAGCTAGGTTGGCAGCTTTGCTCTTTGTGAATTCATCAATTACAGCATAATACCAATGCCACCCAATTTATTGAGTCACTTAAAAGTATTGTAAGGCATAGAGTACTTGATTTAAACTGAAAGAGGTATGGAAAGGAAAAACTTAAAAGTATTTAAAAAATTTTCACAAGGAAGAATTGCAAACAATGAAACCTTGTTTTTATTAGAGTTCAAAGTTGTACAGATGAATAAACATCCATCAAAGACAGCAGTATGTGTTTTGTATTGTATGCTGTAGAAAGCAAAATAAAGTGAGTAATTCAGATTTTTTGACAGAATCATTCAGATTTTGTTTCTTTGGAGAGTGGCAGGTCTGTGTATCAAATGAGGCAGTTTTAAAAAGATGCCAAAATGTCTTTGGAAATGTTTTTTAACACTCATGATAGAACAAGAAGAAATAAATTATTCATGTAATAGATAAAGCCCTAAAGTGTGGTCACCAATAATTTTTATCTTTTTTTATTATATTACTGATTATAATCCTTTAATATTTAGAAAAGTCTCCAAAAGTTGTAAAGCTTTTGAAAAGTTGTTTTTGGTAAGATACAATGTAGAAAAACAAAAAATTTTTTTTATTTGTTCTGCGAAGCATTGAAACTTTTAGAACTAATATACAGTATAGAATTTTCTTTTTATTGAAGACACAACTTTTTCAAATTCACTCTCAGAATTCCTGTCCTATTGTGAACCCTTTTTTTCTTTTTTTTTGAAACTCCAAAATTACTTCAGATTTAAAAGCATGTAAAAGAATAGAAACTTTCTATGTTTTTTTGTTTTTTTGTCTTTGTTTTCCTCAATTTTTTATAATGCTCAAGGCTGGAGAAATAATACAATAGAAAATGAAGATTTTGCTTTTATTCTGGTCCTTAACTATCAACAGCGTGAATGTAGAGAGCTCAGAGATCATGTGAAGGACACCAAGGAGCAGACGGAGAGGAAACTATGTGAGGCTAAGCAAGCGGCAGGAATTGGTCCCAATGATGATCTGGAGCAGAAGCTTATTGAGGTTAGGTGTATGCTATCCATTCCTCATGTCTGTTAAAATAAGAAGGTGCGTAATGAGTGATTTGGTACCTCAGCTCAAGGGAGATGATTCTGTCTTGTTTAAATAATCTGCCTCGTGACAGATGCATCATCAACTGTCCGATTGAAATATTTTGGGACAGTTTGACCATCACTTCAAACGAAAGTATTCTGTCTGGCGAAAGAATTTGTCCAGGGACAGTCTGACCATCAACTTAAGGGAATGATTCTGTCCAGCGTAAAAAAAGCTGACGTGGCACATTAAGAGTTATTCACCATTAGAATAGAATATTGAGGTTTTTGGTGACTTGATTAGACTGACCTTGAGAACCACTGCATAAAAAGCAACGCTATGTTAAGCCAGGTATATCTATAATACTTTCCAATTTTCTCTCAAATTTCAATCTTAAATAATGAAAAGACAGATTTATTAGAATCAAAGTAATTCTAACTGGCTTTAAAAAATGTGTATAGAACTTACTTTTTGTAAATACTTTCATCTTGTTATTGTTGTCTTTTGTCAATATGATTCACATATGCTGTGCTAGCTTGTAAAGCATTCATCTTGATACATCCATGACACATACTTAACAAAATCCTAAACTGTAATATATCTCTTATAATGCCTGCTTGGGATTGAAATTATGGGCGATAGCTAATTTGGAGATTCACAGCTTTCTCACGGAGGAACCTCTGAAATTAGCTAAAATCTTTCATAAAGCCAGAAGTATTTTTAGGAATTGTTCTTTGCTTGATTTAGCCATATATTCTTATGCGAAGATTAACAATAACAATGTATTGCTACACACTTTCAATAAAAAAGTTCAGCTCGTCACATATATTTCTTTAAAATCTTCCAGCAAGGCATGTGGGAGGACTTCATGAACGCCCCTGAGCGTCTGCAAGATCTGGAGAATGAAATTTACAGCATGCAGGCAAGAGCAGAGGCAATGTTCATGGTTGATGAGGAGGTAAGAAGAGAAAAAAAATAGGGAACAAGGAAAAGGAAATAGTGTTCTCGAAATGGATGCAGATTTTTTTAATAAAAGTTCAGAGCTGACAGCAAAAGTTTATGAGCCATTTTTTTAAAAAAATGATTCAATAGTTTTGTAATACAATAAGACTCAAGAGTAAAAAAAAAACATAACATGAATTTTTCTTGAAGTAAGTGATGTCAGTCAAGCCTTAAAAAATGCCATAGATGGATTTTTATAGATGAAGGATGAGAGATGAGGTCTTGTGCAGTTCCTCACTAGCAAGAATTAAATAAACAATATAATGTTTGTTCACAGGTTGTCAGAGACTACAAGCAGCGGGAGAGGGAGATCAAAGAATTAGAGAAACAACTCAGGGCCAGAGAGTCTCAGCATCAGACACACCACGAGAAGATCCTGGAGACAAAGAGAAAGTGGCATGAGGATCTCAGAAAACTTATCGATGAGATAAATGAGAACTTCAGCTATTTCTTCTCGTGTTTGCAATGTTGTGGAGAAGTTGGTCTTAGCGTTCCTGAAAATCCTGTAAGAACTATGCCCATGTTAATATCTTTTTGTGCACATGGAAAACTCTCATTGAACAATACGTTTCAAGCAGTTAAGGTCCTAAAATTATCATGAAGTTTTGCTTTTCCATTATGGTATTTGAATCCCTCAGATCTGATGGCATGTTTTGGTTTAAGACCCTGATTTTACCTCCACAAACAGCTCTGAATACATTGATAATAATGTTAGGTTCAGAGGAGGGAAAAAAACAATGCTCTGATAAGTTAAGTTCATGATCAGCTTCAACTTACTTTACAGTATGAGCAAATTTATTTCTGTGTAGATTGTGAAAATTCAACTATTTTAAGTTTGCTGCTGTTCCAGTAATGGGGCATGTGTAGACTCTACCATGTATGTTATTATTGCTCTTCAAGATATGGGCCTAATTTTTTTTTTACACATATTTTAAGCCCATGGCTATGGTTACCCTATTTGGGGTATCTCCATAAAGTAAAACCAGTGGTTCTGTGTAGCCTTTTCATTTATGTAAAACAAACATACAAATGTAATGATGTTGTAAACAGTTTTTTGGACCAAGATTTTCAATAAATTGAGGTAGCTGGGAAATGTATTGTTCATTCTTTTGTTTTAATACCTTTACCCAACTTATATATAGGAGGCTCAATTCTTATTCAGCTATGCCTGTTCTTTACAGGAGGACTATGAGAAGTATGGTGTGTGCATTAAGGTAAAGTTCAGGGACCATGAGAATTTGCGTGAGCTGACAGCCCATCACCAGAGTGGAGGGGAGAGAAGTGTGTCTACCGTGCTTTATATGATGGCCCTGCAGGAATTAACGAAATGTCCGTTCCGATGTGTTGATGAAATCAATCAGGTGATACAGGATGTATGGAAATCAAACTTCTATCATACAATGAGAGTTAATATTGCTACTGAGGGGGTTGATATTGCTACTAACGTAACAGAGGGAGTTGATATTAATACTGAAGAAGTTGAAGTTAAACCTGAAGTATTTTAATACTGAGATACTGAAGGATTTCAGAATTTTGAAATTGGTACTAAGATAGTTGTTTTTGATAATTTATTGATACTGATAGAGTAAATATTGATACTGAGCATTTTTATATTGATACTGAGAGAGTTGATGTTAATACTGAAGAAGTTGAAGTTAAACCTGAAGTATTTTAATACTGAGATATTGAAGGATTTCAGAATTTTGAAATTGGTACTAAGATAGTTGTTTTTGATAATTTATTGATACTGATAGAGTAAATATTGATACTGAGCATTTTTATATTGATACTGAGAGAGTTGATGTTAATACTGAAGAAGTTGAAGTTAAACCTGAAGTATTTTAATACTGAGATATTGAAGGATTTCAGAATTTTGAAATTGGTACTAAGATAGTTGTTTTTGATAATTTATTGATACTGATAGAGTAAATATTGATACTGAGCATTTTTATATTGATACTGAGAGAGTTGATGTTAATACTGAAGGAGTTGAAATTAAACCTGAAGTATTTTAATACTGAGATACTGAAGGATTTCAGGGTTTTGAAATTGGTACTAAGAGAGTTGTTTTTGATAATTTATTGATACTGAAAGAGTTAATATTGACACTGAGCATTTTTATATTGATACTGAGGAAGTTGATGTTAATACTGAAGGAATCAATATTAATACTAAGGGATTTAATATTGATATTGAAGGAGTTAAAGGTTTTGATATTGATATTATTACTAAGGGAATTGGTTTTAATATTAAAGGAGTAAATATCACAGATCAGTGTTTTGATATTGATACTGATGGAATTTACATTGATACTGAGGCAGTTGATATTGAAGAAGTTTATATTGATACAGATACAGTTATTAATACTGAAGGAGTAAATATTGATACTGAGAGTTTTTATATTGATGTAGAGGGAGTTTAAATTGATACTGGAGAAGTTGAGGAAGTTGTTTTTTAAGCTAGGAGAGTTGGTATTGAATCAAGGGGAATTTGTATTGATATTGAAGAAGTGGATATTGAATCCAGAGGAGTTGGTATTGATACTAAAGAAATGGAAGGAGTTGATATTGATACTGGGGGAGTTTTTATATAAACTAGGCGAGCTTTAAGTATTGATCATGGGGGAGTTGATATTGCATCTTGGGAGATAGTGTTTATATTGATAAAGTTGATATTGCGTGTAAGTAGTTAGTCTTGATATTGAATCTAGTGGAGTTATATACTCCCCCATATTACTATTTAATAATTATTGCACCCAAGAAAAGGTTTAAAGTTTTCTCTTCCACATGTTTATGGTTGGCTTGTTACAGCTTAGCACTCTCACCAAACTCATCGCAAACAAAAGGGGGAGAGAAAAAAACTGATACATTAAACCAATTTGTAACAAAAGAAAGTTGAAATCCATTCAAAGCAGATACAATTATTTGACTTTAATATCTGTTTAGGCCTGCTCTGAATGGAGTCTAATACTCAATCTTTTGCTGGGGAGACCAAGCAGAATACTCAAGCTCTCTTTATGGATGAGTTAAATGCCTTATCTAATATTATTTAGGCAGTCTTATATCATCTTTCTGATAATTAAGAGTCTTATATGGTGAAATGTTTTACTCTTTGGTATAGCCGATCAATACCATACTGATTCAGGCCTTTGTGCCAAAAATCAAAAAAAAATTTTTTATGTAACTGTAAGTTTAGTTTAGAAATAAATACAACAATAAAGAGTTTAGCTTAGTGGTACATACACAATAAGTTAAAGAATTGTTCTGCATGATGCTAGTACAAAGCAGAAGTAGAATTTTTCTTCTCACCTAAACTGAAAGTTATCAGTTTATGACGTTATTTAAGGCATGCATATTTAATAGAATTTCATTCAAATGGATGCTCTTTTTAATAATGTTTTTGACCATCTTACATTTGTTTGATGTCACTAGGGCATGGATCCAAAAAATGAACGGAAAGTTTTTGAACTAGTTGTGCAGACTGTTTGCAAGAGAAGCTGTTCTCAGTACTTCTTGTTAACTCCAAAGGTAATTCTTTGTTATTAAAATCAAATGATTTCGGCTAGAAAAAAAATCTTGGATGAGTGTCAATGGTTGTCTATTTTTGTCTGGTTTTTTCCCATTATTGGGCATGGGGTGTTACAGGATTTTGTCTCGTGTTACAGAAAAAAATTATTGTCACAGATTTTCAAATTTTGAAGTAGGCAAGTCTGGATTCATATAAGCATGCAGAAAACCTAAAAGCAATTCAATACTTAACTACTTTGTTTTCATTTTTTTTCTTTTCTATTCTGTTAAAGCATTCAATATTTTCTAAACATCTTTACTTTCTGAGTTTCACTGGGAAATATCTTTAAAAAGATTTATCCTTATCCTTGTCCCTTGTACTTATAAGATTCATCAGGAAATTTAGGGGACATTAAACTTTTCAAAAACATATTATCTTAAAAATTAGCATACATAAAGTACATTATTATGATTCACCCTATCCAAACACCATCATGGTCATGGACTTCATTAGGTGAGTTTACTTTTTCCATGGTTTTATGCTGCCTCTTAAGAATAACGTTTCATTATTGTAGACATAATATCATTCTAAGCAGCATTAAAAGATAAATTAGGCTGATTTCGCCTCTTATGAATTTTCCTAACATAAAAATTTTATCATATTTTGTACTGGAGAGTGATGTAAAAGTACTTTGGGTTGAGGTTGTGACTCGCCTCAAAATCATTTGAGTTGGCGTAATATTGGAAAGTTGATTTATTCTTTGTTCTCTCTATGGCCAATTTTACTGCTGGTATTACTGTGCTCCCAGCTTGAATTTTTTCGCAATGATTCTAATTTATAGCTGAATTTGTGTAGCGCTTTTTAATAGGAGAAAGAGTGCTTACTTAAATAATACTAAGTACTTTGCATGGATTCCATAGATTCTTTTTTTTTTTTTTTGGTTTGGCGACGTGCTTTTGTTGTATCCTTTGTAGAACAATGTTGAAATGCAATATTTTCCTTTTTCTGTTAAAAAAAAAATTAAATTGTTGCAATTATAAATGTATTTCCAGTATTAAAGAAAATGTGTCAAAATAAAATGAAGAGTTTCTAATGTCCCCAAAATTGTAGTTTGCGCAATTGCATGATGAAGACAATTTTCTGCGATTTCTGAATGTCGCAACTTCTCTAAAGGTCAACCCATAGAGTTGAATTTGGCGTCAAAAACTTCAGAATCTTTTTCTTACAGAAAAATAATAAAAGGTCTTATTGCCATCTAGTTTTTATTTTGGAGTACATAATTTAAAATTTTCCGTGAAACATGATTCCTCGTTCTGTTATCATTTGTAGACAAATTCTTGGCACGGCTATGAATCATAAAGGCATCTTTTATTTTTTGGCAATAGTAATCAAACAATTGTTTCAGTAAAAAGACATCGTCTTGATCGTATAATTTTTTTTTCCATAACAGACTCAAGTCATTGGATTTCAGATGTTATTTCTTTGAGACACAAAGAGGAGAAAAAAATAGAACTGCTCAAAAAGAGAGAAAGTGACATTTCTAAGATGCATAAATTTTGATGAAATGATATTTGTTGTGTATTATAATTACAAGTATAAGAAATAGCTGTTTTTTTGTAAGTTTTATTTCCTTGAAGTTTTTCATGGAATAAAATATCATATACGGTATCAGATTATCGAACTACAACTAGACTTCCTTATCATCAATCTAATGCCCCATATCTTGTCTTAATTTAAATTTTATTTTGAGCATAAGTGACAACATGTTACTGATAAAGCTATTCCAATGATTTAAATATCCTTTAAGTGCTGTGAAAAAAAAATTATACGTCATAGGACATTAGGTAGACCGAGTGAAACAAAAACCTTCATCTATGACTAACACTCGACTCGATTAGTTTTCAATACTTTTTTGCACCTTGTCTCTGTCATATTTAGCGCTTTTTATGGTGGACCTGATTCATTGGATCTCATTTGGTGGTGATCTTCCACATGTTATAAAACTCATCTCAAATGTCTTGTCTCGACCAGTTGCTCCCTGACCTTGAGTATGACGAGAATATGACTGTCTTGTGTGTGTACAATGGCCCAGGCCTGATGAAACACTCTAAGTGGAACCTTAAGGACTTCATCAGGAGACGAGCGGCCATTGAAGATTGAGCTTTGTTGGATTTAGAGCATTGAATATCATTGAACAGTTAAAATTCTGCATTTTGTCACCACCCATGCGTTATTAACTTTCCCACTTTTGAACAACCTGTTCTAAAGCTTGATGGCATGATGCCAATTTTGTACAGCACAGGCAATTGTTCTGTATCTCCACATTTTTTTTCGTATTTCTTCAAAATGAGGCATTTTGATTTTTTCCAAATGATGCAATTCTTTCTATTTCCTTTATTGCTGGGCTACATATTAAAAGGAAACTTTTTTGTGGACAAAAATTCAGAAAGGACAAGGACGAAAATCAGAATCACCTGTGAAACCAATTGAATAGAATTCTTAGTGTGTTTGCTTATTAACAGAAGAAAAAATTTTTTTTTAATTTTTTTTTTAGGTTGGGCAAAGAGGAACAATTTTGTACTCAGTTTTCTACTTATCACATAAATCTCTTTTCTTTCTTTCTTTCTAATTCATGCTTTTATACTGTATAGATTTTATACAATATACTAACAGCAACACCTTTTTAAGTTTAAGATTATTTTACCAAATGTTTAGCAAATGGACTTAATGTGAACATAAGTTGTCTGTGATGTGTACAGACATGTATGAAGTTTGATATTGTTATTATTAATGAAACATATATGTATATTTTTTCTTTTACTTGCTTTTACAGTTAATAATTGCAAGGACACATTTTCCAATAATTCTTACACAAACTCAATGCATCCATTTGTGCATAACAAGACTTGCCCTTTTGTTTGACTGAGCAAGGAAATTTCTTACTCAGAATATCTGGATTTTTAATTTAAAATCATCTTAAGATGCTCTTGGTTAATTGTCTCCTGTAGACTTCAGAGTTTAAAAACTTAGGAATAATATCCAAAAAGATAGTGGTATCAGTGTTTTATAACCAATTATCGTACAAGTCTATGCATGTTTAATAGTATGAGGGTTCAACAAGTGCAAATACAAACCACTGATCAAAACATGATTGAAAGCTTTTCTTTCATTTTATTGTTTTATAAAAATTGATATTTAAATAGTTTTATAGCAAATATTATTAAAGAAAGTTACTTCCCTGCTACAAATATCTGTTAATTTTTGTCCGCATCGATCAAAGCAAGCAATAATATGCAATGAATACTTGTCAACCAACCCCTTGATAAAATCAAATGCAGCAGCTGTCAATACTGTTAAGCCAAAATAGAGGTATCAAGATCATGAAATTCACAATAATTAAATAAGAAAAACTTTAAGCTCCAGTGATATTAAGTGTAGTGAAATCCAAGTTCATTAAGTGCTAAGTGCTTTCAAACATTCACATTTTTATACCTCTTGGTTCTTTCCCATGTTGATAAGTAAAGCTTTTTAAAAGATTAAAGTACAAAAAATCTTTTCAAGATTGAATACTGGCAAGCTTGGCTAATTTTACACACAATATAGATGGTTAGAGCCACATTTAATCGAGGTGGAAAAACTTCAATCACTTCACAAAGGTTTCTGAGAATGGAAAAAAACTAAACGGCTTGTCCTGAGATCGGGTGCTAGGTTTTTCAACTTAAAAAATATGCCCAATGTATAGCCTCTTGTCATCTATAGCAGTCTGCAATCTTAAGCAGAGAATCGACAAACTGATTGCCAAGTTGTTGGTCTTGCCACAATTGGTAGAGTTAGACTGACAACTGGGTACCACCTAGTTTTGATGTACATGTATACAGAAAAACTTTAATGATCAAAAATGTGCAGTAGCCAAGAAAACTGTTTCATAATGTAACCACGTGAATTTCAAAGAATAGAAAAGAAGAAATTAACTTCACATAGAATAATACATGTATATGGAATTAGGAAATATGCCTAATTGTAAAGTCCTTCATAAAAAAAAAATCAACAGTTTGGTAATTTCTGGAAACAACTGAACCAATTTTAACTGTTAGATGAAGAAAAGAATGTTATAGAGCTGAGCCAGTGCTGAAAAAGTCTTGAAATACTGAGTAAAAGCTTGGAAATATAAGGCTAATGCAATGTTTAGAGCACATATACAAAGAGAAGCCTATTTGGGATACACATCGCAAGAAAAGCAAGTGGAATAAAATAAGAAGAAACATAGTAAAGGGATTCGCGAAATCATCCTTTACCAAACTTTACATTTCACTTAGCCTAGGTTACTAAATGAACTTACAACAAAAAGGCTGAAAACCACGAATTGCTTAAAACGATATAAACTTGTGACTGCTATTACTGGTACGAGCAACTGGAAAGTAGGCGGGTGGCTGTGGGCACCCACCTGCACACAATCACTGACCCCCTCTTCAATCACTGTAGGGCAGTACAAGCATTTTTGCTTCACTAGGCCAAGCACACTCTCAGACCCGCCTCTTTTCCTGCACACTGCGCAAGGTAGACAGAAGAAATTGTCTTCAGTGCCTTGTCTCTCATGTGTTCTCCCAATCAAGCCTATCCTATACCTAGGCCTAGATCTAAGCTTGCTCTTTAACAATGTATCATGGGGAGGGAGCAAGTAGGTAGTAAATTTTTTTGTACTTGCACTAACATTTTGCAAAGTTAGTCTTGACATATCAATATAAGAGAATTTAAAAGGCAATGGTGTCGATATAGAAAGAAGTATAGTACATACACCTCAAACTCAATGAACTAGACCGGTCATTTTTAAAAGTTTGTTCAATGCAAGATTCGTTGGAGCCATGATAAGGCAATGAACTAGGGAGGTAACCAACCAAAGTGAAATTACCACATAATCTCCCTTGCTTTTATTAACTAATCACGTGCCTATAAAGCCACTCTTTACCCTTCCCACCATTGCCCAAGTTAATGTCGCTTTGGCTCTTAGATCCTGTAAGGCTGAATCATGATCTCCCCATGTATTTGCTGCCGCTCCCTGCCCCCTTCCCACTCTCTTTTTATTATCTTCTCCCTGCATGTCAATACTTTGCTCTCCCCTACCCCTAGTAGTAATAATATGGCATAATGTAGCATACACCCTGGGTGCCCAACACCTTAATACTTCAAGCATTTCTTAAATAGCCGACGGGGAACATTTTGATTGAATTTCAACTACATAGTATGATAGTTCCTAAGTAGAAAAGCATTTTATAGTGGGTTTGCCAGTACTTGTAGTAGTTCTTTGAACCCGAGGAGGGTCAAAGATTAGTTCGTTTGATACAAGGAATTTTAAGAGTCAAAGAAGGAAATAAAACGGAGATTTTACTCTGTTCGTTGAATATAAAGTGTTCTTTGAAACCGAGATCATTGGATTGAAGGTGTACTGTATTTATTTTCAATAAAGAGGGAGCAAGTATGGACTTAGCATGTAAAGCATGTACTTTATTTAAATATTTGACTTTTTTTGGATGACTTTCTTACTACATAAAATTTTTTAGAAGGGACGTATGATGATATAAAGTGTGGTACCTGATTGCAACAGTAAAATCATATACATAAAAGCAGAAAGATGGGCCGATGGGGGATGGAAGCATTGAATACTCTTTTTTCAGGACATATCCAGAGTTATAATACCTCTACCAAACATCAAAGAGTGACACAAGTATCGATGCTAACATTGAGACTGGTATCAGTAGTGGTAAAGGGCCCTTTACCTTGGCCCTTGTAATTCTATCCCAAAGATGAAACAGATGCTGTGTCATAAAACATTACTATTGCAAACCTTACAACTTGATATTACCTAAATCCATATTTTTTCTACAGCAAAAGTCAAATTCAATTCACCAAGCTTCTCTTACAAAATTATTGATCTCTTCTTACAAAGAGAGGCTCAAGGCTTCATTTCTGATAAAATGAAATTGGTTTGCTCTAATTTTGAAAAAAATTTATTTTCGTTAACGGAAAAAAGTGGCTGCAAGAAGACATTAAAAAAAGAGAATAGTATTTGTCTCCTCAAACTCAAATTTTAAAACTATTTAATACACTGGCAAAAAATTAAGGCGTGCAGTTTTCTTAAGAAGAATTTCTTAACACGACATTCTATATTCATTTTTCAACATTTGAAATAATACAAATAGCTTCAGGCCATATAATTATTAGGCTACTGCAAAATGCCATTGTAAAATTTATCATACAAATTATCATATCATGAGATCATACATTGCTTTAGGAGTGGTACAAGTGACTCAAGAAATTTCTCAGAAATTTTCAGTTTCATTTTAGTTTTCATTTGAAAACAAAACCTGTCTTCAACAAGCATTTGCTGATTATAACCTTACTAATCACACTAAACACTTTATGAATTCTTGTCAATCAGTCGCCTCCCGTGAAAATCCCTAGTGGCCTGGCCTGTTCTTTAAAACTCTCTAATTGATTCCAAAAGTGTAACTTGTTTGAGCAAACGGCTTCACAGCTCTTGCTGGCTCCTGCTGGCTGGTTTCCCTTCCCTGGTTTATCCCTTTGACCATCATTTAGTTCTGAACATGGGGTCACAGTTTGAGTAGAAAGTGGAACAGAGTCAGTGGCAGCAGCACCCAAATATGTTGTCGCTGTTTTGGTTATTTGAGACTGTCCATAAAAAACGCCACTGTGCCCTGATTGCTCTAAGATCTCAGGAATTCCAGTCAGAAGACTTGTGCTTTTGGCAAGGAGCTCATGCAGTTGGGTTTGTGCACTCATCTGGAGATTATTCTCTTGATGTTCTCCAGCATGACTTTTCACAGCAGGTGGTTGATAGCTCAAAATGGCACTAAAATAAAGGAAGGAATCAAAGTTAAAAGTTTTCTTTTATTTTCAAGGTTTTTCAATTTTATTACTTAATATGTGGAACACCATTTATATTTAAACCACCCCACTTGTCACTGAGTTTGAATGTTAAAAAAAAGCCTGAGACTTGCTTGCAGTGAACAGACTATATCAAATAATCCATCATAAAATCTCAAGGACTCTTCCTAGTGAAAGATATGAGTGCTAGGTAAACTAAAGGGATGAAAGTTTTTACTCATTTTTTAACATGCATTATTATTTTACAAATGGATATCTTTTGTCCCAACTGTATGTACAAAGAGTTCATTATATGACATAACACAGAATTTTTCATAGCCCAGAAATGAGCCTTAATTTCCAATCCCATCCACACTGGTGTGATGAGAAAATGTGAACAAAACCTTTGCTAGAACTCAATGCCTTACAAGACCAATCCAAGACTATATTTGGATATCCTGCCTGGTTTTAAAGCCCGGTAATGACCACAAGACTATGATCACACACAAAAGACTCAATGGCTGAAAATTTGCTAAATTAATCGGAAAAAAAATTATTTTTTCAATCTTTGAAAAATTTCATATGGAAAAAAATATTTTAATAGGGGTAAATTTTAACATCTTCAAAGTTTCCTGGTTTTTATCAATTTCACACAAAAAATAACACTTCATAACTTTTTTTTTAATTGAAAAAGAAAGAATTAAATCTTTGAAAGCAACAGAGACTTTTCAAAGCTTAAAGTAGTAAGCAGAAAATGCAGATCCTCAAGGGTAGAAAAAAGTTTTACACAAGTACAGGAAAGCTTGTGATTATTGCTGGTGGCACTTTAAAAAGATCAATGGTATTATCCACAACTTATTCACCATACATGCAGATAGAAGTGTCTGTTTTATATAAGCAGCACCAACAACAATTTGAGCCTCTTGTTTCCAGCTAGCACTAGCAGATTGATAATACAAAAAAAAGGAAAAAAAAACACCAATGGGTTTGAAAAAAGAAATGCAAGAGCAGTGTAAAACAGCCATGTTCAAGCCAAGTCTAATTCAATTTCAATGGTTTTCACCTGATACTGCCCTGGAGTTTTCCTGCTGACATTGCCATTTGAAGAGCATTCTGGAAGGCAGAGTTAAATCCGTCCTGCAAAATGTGATTCTGGCTTGACTCCATAGCTTCACGTATCCCTGCCTGGGAGTGGCAATACAAGAAAATAGGTCAAAGTGCAGCCCAAGAGCATGAACTCAGAATGTGCTCGCTGTCAGGAACAAAAGTTCTTAAGAAATATGGATGAACCTCTACTGATGGCATATAGATTTAACATTACCTTTATTGAGTGTCATTTTTTTGTATTTTGGAACTTTATGAAGTAAAAAAGTTCATGCACTGCAGACAAAGCTGATATAAAAAGCTAACAAACTTGTATGTAGTTGTATTAGTACAATATTGTTTCCCTCAAACTATTAGTTTTATAATAACTTACATCTTAAAACTTTTTTTTCTTATTTCCTGTAGGTTTTTTCCCGTAATTTACTCTGTAATACGTTTTTAATTATAATTTTCAGCAAAACGAAACTCTTTAAGTGAAGCAAATTGAATTTTGAATGCTTTATTAAAATGTCACTTTAGTATTTGTAATTATTTATAATTTAGCACTTAGTCATCTTTTGCTGGTCATGAAAACTTAAGGAAGCCTGGGAGGACTTCCGAACAGTACATGGTATCTCTAGGACTCTATCAATTATCATACCAAAGAAGGCTTTGTTTGATTAGGATATAGAAAAAAAATTGGGCTTGACTTTTGTATGCCTCAAGTAAGTGTAAACAATTTTCTAACAATGAATTACTAATATAAAAAAAAAAACAATATGGCATCATCGTACATCATGCCTTAAAATGCCAATCCAAAATACTCAATCGGAAGCCCCACCCAACTTAAATTCACATTTAAAAATTTAAATAACCTTTGGTTTAAAAAATACACTAAAATTTAGATGCTAGGAAAATTCGAAAAAAGAAACCGGGATGTAAATAATAGTAATAGTATAGAATTAGAAAGCTGTTTTGCAGTGAATACTGCAATTCCAAATATATTTTATTATAGATTAAAAATCCATAGTTAAAAAGGTCTAACCCAATGAACATTCCCATCGGTGGTTAACATGAATTTCATAAACTGTCCAAAGCTCCAACTTCTAGGTTCTAATTTCTATCAGTTTATAAATCAAAAGTAAAATATCTTATAATCAATAACTCTTTATTAAAATAATAACTGCTATAAATTTGTAAAGAGGAGACATATGGAGGTCTTGCTTGTTTGTATTCATCGCAAATGGAAGTTCTTATTTCTATTTTCCATGTTGGGTCTTTTTCAAAATCTCTGTGCCAGAAAAGGGAGATGTCTTGTTTAGGTCACCAAATTTAATTAATTTGATCTTTTTCAAAACCGAACCATATGTTGATAGACCCCTCAAATACATAAATGCAATCCAGATAATACGATGTAAATCTTGTTTTCAATTTAGTCCGTTGACTTACATTTTTCAGCCCACCATCAACTTTTGACCACTCTTTATTCATCAAGGAAAAGTCTTCATCATCACTGCCAAACGCAAATGGTTCATTGATTTTTGTAGGGGGTTCACTCATGATGAGCAACTGCTTGGATTCTATTTGGAGGTGGATTCAGATCTTTTTTCTACCTTCTCAACTTTCCTATAAAACTATAGTGATCATAATACTACTCTAGATCTAGCAGAGCCAAATCTATAGGATTATGCTTAGACTAGCTCTAGTTCTATAGTAAGTATATAGGTTACTAGATGAAACTACTATATATCTAGATAATGATACTTTGAAACTTAATTGCTTAAGTAAATATCTACTTCTGGTTTAATCTAGACCTGGATCTTGCATAATCTTGATAAATCTATTTTATGATCGAGCCTACGTGAAGGTAGGGTTCGTCATAGGTCTTTAGTGTTCAATGTTCACCATAATCAAAACAAACTGTGTCACAAAGCAGTTTTAGCAGTTACATTGTACATCTTAGTGACCTCTGCTGAACAAAATTTTAGCAAGAACATGAAATGAAGTACCGATACATTGGTTTAAAAAAAAAAAAAAAACAAAGCCAAAAACAAAACAAAAAAAACAACAACAAACAAACAAAAAAAAAAACAAAGCAAATCAAAAATAGAAGATTAAGAGGCCCGTACTTATGCTAGTTTAAACCTAATTTCTTCATAGACAGCTCCTCTTTATCCTCATATTAAACTCCACAATTCGTGAGTTTTCCATGGAATAGGTTCCATGTGATATTTGAATAGGAATTTTAGTGTACCGGTATCAGTATGTGTGTCTGAGTAGGACAGCTTGTTCTGCACTTCCCTAATTTATTTAAAGATCATTCTAAACGTGCATATTGAGCTTCTGAATCCTCATAAAAAAAGGCTCGAAAGCGCACTGTCTTGCATGAATTCATGTTTATAATTATACGATGAGCGCTGAAAGAGGTCATTTACATAGACATGATTGTACAGATTGGAATTTTTCAAAATAAACTAACTTTGTGTCTTCTAATTTTGTCTGAAAACGCCAGGAATTCGTTTTCTCGAACGAGCAAATTCTAACCAATTCATCAGGTACGGTAGACCCATCAGTAGTATGGCTAGGGATAAGCACGCCAGGAAAATAAGATGCAAAAAATAAAGTTTATAAGTTCAAGTTTATAGAAGTGCAAAAATCTAATACTGATGAATTAAAAAAAATAATGATAATATGCAGGCAGGAAATAGCTTTAATCATAAATAAAACCTGAACTAAAAACATGGAAAGTCCCAGATTTAACAACAACAACACACACAAAAAAAAGAGAAAATTCGACACAGCGTGATCTTACTTGTGTGGCCACATGATAAACCTCTTTATTCTCCCATCTTTCGATACAGCGTGATCTTACTGGTGTGGCCACATGGCAAACCTCTCTATTCTCCCATCTTTCGATACAGCGTGATCTTACTGGTGTGGCCACATGGCAAACCTCTCTATTCTCCCATCTTTCGACACAGCGTGATCTTACTGGTGTGGCCACATGGCAAACCTCTTTATTCTCCCATCTTTCGATACAGCGTGATCTTACTTGTGTGGCCACATGGCAAACCTCTCTATTCTCCCATCTTTCGATACAGCGTGATCTTACTTGTGTGGCCACATGGCAAACCTCTCTATTCTCCCATCTTTCGACACAGCGTGATCTTACTGATGTGGCCACATGGCAAACCTCTCTAATCTCCCATCTTTCGACACAGCGTGATCTTACTGGTGTGGCCACATGGTAGACCTCTTTATTCTCCCATCTTTCGACACAGCGTGATCTTACTGGTGTGGCCACATGGTAAACCTCTCTATTCTCCCATTTTTCGACACAGCGTGATCTTACTGGTGTGGCCACATGGTAAACCTCTCTATTCTCCCATCTTTCGACACAGCGTGATCTTACTGGTGTGGCCACATGGTAAACTACTCAATTCTCCCATCTATTTAATCTAGATTGATAGATAGATAGGTAGATAGATAGACAGATAGATAGATAGATAGAGAGAGAGATAGAGAGAGAGAGAGAGAGAGAGAGAGAGAGAGAGAGAGAGAGAGAGAGAGAGAGAGAGAGAGAGAGAGAGAGAGACTGACAGGCGCACAGAGAATACAAAATCATCATATTAAGAGGACAATATTAGGACATCAACCGACTGAGTGACTCTAAGAATGACAAAGAAAAAAAAAAGGAAAATCGCTGTCAAAGCTCTTTTCTAGTTGCTCATCTCTCTATTATTTTATTCTCTCTGATTCCGTCTGCACATCTGTCTTCCTGTATTTCTAACTACTATTTGTAATATATATCTCTCTATGTCCCTGATATGCATACTTTTTTAAAAAATCTTTTCTCTCTCTCTCTCTCTCTCTCTCTCTCTCTCTCTCTCTCCCCCCCCCCCTCCCTTTACCTCACCCAACTTTTTCAGCCTATAGTCAGCTTCCTTTTGACCCTCCCCCCCCCCCCTCTTCCCTCTTCCCCTGGCTGAGGTCAGGTTGTCAGATCAATTTTGTTAACGCATTGCACATTTAATTCGCCAAGAACACACCCAACAGGTTGTTCCGCTTCAATAAACAACGCAACAAAATGAACAATGCTAAAAATTGGAGATTTATTGCATTTCGTTTGTAAAACGAATTACTTTCCACAGAATGCATGCAGATTTTAAAAAATGTTGCGGTTATTAATCAAACCATGAGAAGTTCCAGAGTCAAGACTTCCTTATTAAACTCATTCTCATCACCACTTCCACTCACACTCACACTCACTCTAGATTCACTGTCACGATTATCTGTCATTAATTTTGCCTGACACAAACTCTCACATGAGCTTTCTTACTTTTGACGGTGGAGTGGTATTTACCACAGCGACAGCGCATCCTCTTCTGCACCTTTGTCAACCCTATTTAGAAGTAGGCAACATGTACCATAGATCTATACTTTCGCAGTTCAATATATTTTTTATTATAAAATATGCACAGCGCGATTTTTTTTTTCAAAGCTGACATCACCTTTTCCTTCAACGATCCCCATCCCCTCTCCACTCCTGAGAGTCAACTTTGGACCAGTTGGCCTTAAGACCTCCCTCCCCATTCCTTTAAGCAGGCGTCATTAAAAACGGTTCCTTATTTATATTATATCTAGAAAAATGAAAATTAATGTTTTGACGTCCTGTTGTCATTCTGTTAACTTAATGTGATTAGTTAAAATAGTGATACATTGATACAAAAGTTGAATAGATGAGTGACACAGAGATAGAAGCTCTGGCTGAGATCACCGCTAAAGGTGGACTGGGCTTGTAAAAATAATATTAATAAACCATGAGAAATAATCATGGTCAGGTGTTAGTTTCTATTGGAGGTTATAGAGCACTAAGTATATCCGGGAGCAGAAAATAAATATTAGAGCTCTAAGTTAA
>JAWDGP010001800.1:105000-161696 GCA_033675545.1 Elysia crispata
TCTCGTCATATATTCTACTCTCTCATCCATCCTGTCTTCCTCCGCCCAACACAGATCTTACCTATCGTTGAACGCTGCCATAATGATTTCAGTTCGTGCAAGAAACGAGAAGTTTTTAGTTTTTCTACATCCCCTGAGACTAGTCGTACACTCCTGGTCTGGGGATGATTCAGTTTGGGCATCAGCTCGAGATCTGTGAAGGTAACACACGCAGGAAAACAGGCTGTCTGGGTTTCCGCGATCTTTTGTACGGCGTAAGTGAAATGGGGCCTTCCTTTATTCCCTTTCTTTTTCCCTCTGATTACATTTTGCAATGAAAGTATATTTTCATATCTTCCGGAACATTCAAATTATAAGCAGTTTGTAAAAAAGAATTATTTTTTTAGTATCGACGATAGATGTTATAAACTTCCTCCTCCTCCATCTTCTCCTTTTCCTTCTCCTTCTTCTCCTCCTCCTCCTCCTCCTCCTCCTCTTCTTCTTCTTCTTCTTCTTCTTCTTCTTCTTCTTCTTCTTCTTCTTCTTCTTCTTCTTCTTCTTCTTCTTCTTCTTCTTCTTCTTCTTCTTCTTCTTCTTCTTCTTCTTCTTCTTCTCCTCCTTCTTCTCCTCCTTCTTCTCCTTTTCCTTCTCCTTCTCCTCCTCCTCCTCCTCTTTCTTCTTCTTCTTCTTCTTCTTCTTCTTCTTCTTCTTCTTCTTCTTCTTCTTCTTCTTCTTCTTCTTCTTCTTCTTCTTCTTCTTCTTCTTCTTCTTCTTCTTCTTCTTCTTCTTCTTCTTCTTCTTCTTCTTCTTCTTCTTCTTCTTCTTCTTCTTCTTCTTCTTCTTCTTCTTCTTCTTCTTCTTCTTCTTCTTCTTCTTCTTCTTCTTCTTCTTCTTCTCTCTTCCTCCTCCTCCTTCTCTTACTTCAGAGTCAAATCACTATAAAGAAGTACAAGTTACATGATGTCTAGCCCTTTTGTAGTCAAACCTGAGTACATCTTTAAATTTGTTGGTGTTTTTTTTTTCAGCCGTGTCACAATAGCTGAATACATGAAATAGCGAGACATAACCAATGTCCTCATATAAGCATTGCTACAGCAACACAAAATAAAGTGCATTGCCTCTTTAAGTCTTGCATACTGTCTTTGTTATTCTGGTGGCTCGACACCGTATCATTCTGCTCGTGAGGCGTGTGTATGCTAATGAGTTTGGTAAGGTGTGATCTGAGAACAGAGTAGCAGCAGCAGCAACAGCAGCTGGTGACCAGGGCTGTAGAGCTAGAAGAGTTCGGAGCCCCCCTGCTTTAAGCAGTAAGCCTTATTTCAGCCTCAACTCATTTAACCAGAATCGGATATTTTCGCAAAACTACCCCAACTTGCTGAATCAAATACAGTTTTCATGTTAATGCGAATGTCCGAGTTTTTTGGGTTTTTTTTGTGAATATTCATTTTTGATCCAACAGGAAGTAGACCAATTAATAAATCCTCTTTTTTCGTGGTTGTTTCAGAATAAAATTATCTTGGGATAAAAATGTGAGTAATTTCATTACAAATAGTTTTATTGCTTTGCAATATGACAACCTTCGTCTGTCTGTCTGTCTGTCTGTCTGCCTGTCTGTCTGTCTGTCTGTCTGTCTGTCTGTCTGTCTGTCTGTCTCTCTCTCTCTCTCTCTCTCTCTCTCTCTCTCTCTCTCTCTCTCTCTCTCTCCCACAATTTCAAAATGATATGATATAAAATCGATTGACTGAAGCGCACCCCTCCCTTCCTGTCTCTCTCACCCACCTCGACAGTAATCATGAACATTACACAGATAAGCGGGACGCTTGGTTCCCTCTTGCGGTTTGGACTGCCGCCATCTTTCTCTACCCATAATTCCCTACTGGTTTCCTCATCCGCTGTATTGTAATTCATAACCCATTAATATACCGAAACGGTGCGTGGTAATGGCGGCTTCTAAACTTCTGAAGTCAAAACTTTATCCACCTTCACGGCAACTGATAAAGTCAGTGGGTAGAAACAAAAACAAAAACAAAAAAAAAAAAAAAAAAAAAAAAAAACGAGAGAAATACAGGTTGCGAGCACATGTATTTTTCTTTTCCAATTTAGCACGCACAGTCGACTTCAGCGCTTATGTGATATATAAAATCCATTAAGAGGTTTTTTCCGGTTTTCTTTTTTCTACTCACGAAATAAACACTTGTTCATGTATAGCTCAAACATTCTTTTAGGGAGAGCAATCAAATCCTCATGGCGCAAAGAACCTTTGAACGTAGTATTTGATTCTATGATGGGCGCTAGTGTAGGCTTGTGGCGCTCCTGACTAGTGTAGGCTTGTGGGGCTCCTTTCTAGTGTAAGCTTGTGGCGCTCCTGACTAGTGTAGGCTTGTGGGGCTCCTTTCTAGTGTAAGCTTGTGGCGCTTCTGACTAGTGTAGGCTTGTGGCGCTCCTTTCTAGTGTAAGCTTGTGGCGCGTCTGACTAGTGTAAGCTTGTGGCGCTCCTGACTAATGTAGGCTTATGTGGGGCTCCTGTCTAGTGTAGGCTTGTGGCGCTCCCGTTTAGTGTAGGCTTGTGGCGCTTCTGTCTAGTGTAGGCTCGTGTGGGGCTCCTGTCTAGTGTAGGCTTGTGGCGATCCTGTCTAGTGTAGGCTTGTGTTGGGCTCCTGTCTAGTGTAGGCTTGTGGCGCTTCTGTCTAGTGTAGGCTTGTGTGGGGCTCCTGTCTAGTGTAGACTTGTGGCGCTCCCGTTTAGTGTAGGCTTGTGGCGCTTCTGCCTAGTGTAGGCTTGTGGCGCTCCCGTCTAGTGTAGGCTTGTGGCGCTCCCGTCTAGTGTAGGCTTGTGGCGCTACCGTCTAGTGGAGGCTTGTGACGCTTCTGTCTAGTGTAGGCTTGTGGCGTTTCTGTTTAGTGTAGGCTTGTGGCGCTCCCGTCTAGTGTAGGCTTGTGGCGCTACCGTCTAGTGGAGGCTTGTGGCGCTCCCGTCTAGTGTAGGCTTGTGGCGTTTCTGTTTAGTGTAGGCTTGTGGCGTACCTGACTAGTGTAAGCTTGTGGCGCTTCTGTCTAGTGTAGGCTTGTGGCGCTCTTGTGTAGTGTAGGCTTGTGTCGCTACCGTCTAGTGGAGTCTTGTGGCGCTTCTGTTTAGTGTAGGCCTGTGGCGCTCCCTTCTAGTGTAGGCTTGTGGCGCTCCCGTCTAGTGTAGGCTTGTGGCGCTTCTGTCAATTGTAAGCTTGTGGCGCTACCGTCTAGTGGAGGCTTGTGGCGCTTCTGGCTAGAGTAAGCTTGTGGCGTTTCTGTTTATTGTAGGCTTGTGGCGTACCTGACTAGTGTAAGCTTGTGGCGCTTCTGTCTAGTGTAGGCTTGTGGTGCTCCCATCTAGTGTAGGCTCTTGGCGCTCCCGTCTAGTGTAGGCTTGTAGCGCCCTTATCAAATGGAAGCTTCTGGCGTCTTATCAAATATAGGCTTGTGGCGCTCCCGTCTAGTGGAGGCTTGTGGCGCTTCTGTCTAGAGTAAGCTTGTGGCGCTTCTGTCTAGTGTAGGCTCGTGGCGCTCCTGTCTAGTGTAGGCTTGTGGCGCTCCCGTCTAGTGGAGTCTTGTGGGCTTCTGTATAGTGTAAGCTTTTGGCGCTTCTGTCTAGTGTAAGCTTTTGGCGTTTCTGTTTACTGTAAGCTTGTGGCGCTTCTGTCTAGTGGAGGCTTGTGGCGCTTCTGGCTAGAGTAAACTTGTGGCGTTTCTGTTTACTGTAAGCTTGTGGCGCTTCTGTCTAGTGTAGGCTTGTGGCGCTTCTGTCTAGTGTAGGCTTGTGTGGGGCTCCTGTCTAGTGTAGGCTTGTGGCGCTCCCGTCTAGTGTAGACTTGTGGCGCTTCTGTCTAGTGTAAGCTTGTGTGGGGCTCCTGTCTAGTGTAGACTTGTGGCGCTTCTGTCTAGTGTAAGCTTGTGTGGGGCTCCTGTCTAGTGTAGACTTGTGGCGCTTCTGTCTAGTGTAGACTTGTGGCGCTCCCGTCTAGTGTAGGCTTGTGGCGCTTCTGTCTAGTGTAAGCTTGTGGCGCTCCCGTCTAGTGTAGGCTTGTGGCGCTTCTGTCTAGTGTAGGCCTGTGGCGCTCCCGTCTAGTGTAGGCTTGTGGCGCTTCTGTCTAGTGTAAGCTTGTGGTGCTCCCGTCTAGTGTAGACTTGTGGCGCTCCCGTCTAGTGTAGGCTTGTGGCGCTCCCATCTAGTGTAGACTTGTGGCGCTTCTGTCTAGTGTAGGCTTGTGGCGCTCCCGTCTAGTGTAGGCTTGTGGCGCTTCTGTCTAGTGTAGACTTGTGGCATTCCCGTCTAGTGTAAGCTTGTGTGGCGCTCCTGTCTAGTGTAGACTTGTGGCGCTTCTGTCTAGTGTAGACTTGTGGCGCTCCCGTCTAGTGTAGGCTTGTGGCGCTCCTGTCTAGTGTAGGCTTGTGGCGCTTCTGTCTAGTTTAAGCTTGTGTGGGGCTCCTGTCTAGTGTAGACTTGTGGCGCTTCTGTCTAGTGTAGGCTTGTGGCCCTCCCGTCTAGTGTAGGCTTGTGGCGCTTCTGTCTAGTGTAGGCTTGTGGCGCTCTCGTCTAGTGTAGGCTTGTGGCGCTCCCGTCTAGTGTAGACTTGTGGCGCTTCTGTCTAGTGTAAGCTTGTGTGGCGCTCCCGTTTAGTGTAGGCTTGTGGCGCTTCTGTCTAGTGTAGGCTTGTGGCGCTCCCGTCTAGTGTAGGCTTGTGGCGCTCCCGTCTAGTCTAGGCTTGTGGCGCTACCGTCTAGTGGAGGCTTGTGACGCTTCTGTCTAGTGTAGGCTTGTGGCGTTTCTGTTTAGTGTAGGTTTGTGGCGCTCCCGTTTAGTGTAGGCTTGTGGCGCTACCGTCTAGTGGAGGCTTGTGGCGCTTCTGTCTAGTGTAGGCTTGTGGCGTTTCTGTTTAGTGTAGGCTTGTGGCGTACCTGACTAGTGTAAGCTTGTGGCGCTCCCTTCTAGTGTAGGCTTGTGGCGCTCCCGTCTAGTGTAGGCTTGTGGCGCTTCTGTCAAGTGTAAGCTTGTGGCGCTCCCGTCTAGTGGAGGCTTGTGGCGCTTCTGGCTAGAGTAAGCTTGTGGCGTTTCTGTTTAGTGTAGGCTTGTGGCGTACCTGACTAGTGTAAGCTTGTGGCGCTTCTGTCTAGTGTAGGCTTGTGGTGCTTCTGTCTAGTGTAGGCTCGTGGCGCTCCTTTCTAGTGTAGGCTTGTGGCGCTCCTGTCTAGTGTAGGCTTGTGGCGCTCCTGTCTAGTGTAGGCTTGTGCCGCTTCTGGCTAGAGTAAGCTTGTGGCGCTCCCGTCTAGTGGAGGCTTGTGGCGTACCTGACTAGTGTAAGCTTGTGGCGCTTCTGTCTAGTGTAGGCTTGTGGCGTACCTGTCTAGTGTAGGCTCGTGGCGCTTCTGTCTAGTGTAGGCTTGTGGTGCTTCTGTCTAGTGTAGGCTTGTGGCGCTCCCGTCTAGTGGAGTCTTGTGGGCTTCTGTATAGTGTAAGCTTGTGGCGCTTCTGTCTCGTGTAAGCTTGTGAGGTTTCTGTTTACTGGAAGCTTGTGGCGCTTTTGTCTAGTGGAGGGTTGTGGCGCTTCTGCCTAGAGTAATCTTGTGGCGTTTCTGTTTAGTGTAGGCTTGTGGCGTACCTGACTAGTGAAAGCTTGTGGCGCTTCTGTCTAGTGTAGGCTTGTAGTGCTCCCATCTAGTGTAGGCTCTCGGCGCTCCCGTCTAGTGTAGGCTTGTAGCGCCTTTATCAAATGGAGGCTTCTGGCGTCTTATCAAATATAGGCTTGTGACGCTCCCGTCTAGTGGAGGCTTGTGGCGCTTCTGTCTAGAGTAAGCGTGTGGCGTTTCTGTTTAGTGTAGGCTTGTGGCGTACCTGACTAGTGTAAGCTTGTGGCGCTTCTGTCTAGTGTAGGCTTGTGGTGCTTCCATCTAGTGTTGGCTGGTGGCGCTTCTGTCTAGTGTAGGCTTGTGGTGCTTCCATCTAGTGTAGGCTCGTGGCGCTCCCGTCTAGTGTAGGCTTGTGGCGCTCTTATCAACTGTAGGCTTCTGGCGCTCCTGTCTAGTGTAGGCTTGTGGCGCCCTTATCAAATGGAGGCTTCTGGCGTCTTATCAAATATAGGCTTCTGGCGCTCCCGTCTAGTGGAGGCTTGTGGCGTTTCTGTCTAGAGTAAGCTTGTGGCGTTTCTGTTTAGTGTAGGCTTCTGGCGTACCTGACTAGTGTAAGCTTGTGGCGCTTCTGTCTAGTGTAGGCTTGTGGTGCTTCCATCTAGTGTAGGCTCGTGGCGCTTCTGTCTAGTGTAGGCTTGTGGTGCTTCCATCTAGTGTAGGCTCGTGGCGCTTCTGTCTAGTGTAGGCTTGTGGTGCTTCCATCTAGTGTAGGCTCGTGGCGCTTCTGTCTAGTGTAGGCTTGTGGTGCTTCCATCTAGTGTAGGCTCATGGCGCTCCCGTCTAGTGTAGGCTTGTGGTGCTTCCATCTAGTGTAGGCTCGTGGCGCTTCTGTCTAGTGTAGGCTTGTGGTGCTTCCATCTAGTGTAGGCTCGTGGCGCTCCCGTCTAGTGTAGGCTTGTGGTGCTTCCATCTAGTGTAGGCTCGTGGCGCTTCTGTCTAGTGTAGGCTTGTGGTGCTTCCATCTAGTGTAGGCTCGTGGCGCTTCTGTCTAGTGTAGGCTTGTGGTGCTTCCATCTAGTGTAGGCTCGTGGCGCTCCCGTCTAGTTTAGGCTTGTGGCGTTTCTGTCTAGAGTAAGCTTGTGGCGTTTCTGTTTAGTGTAGGCTTGTGGTGCTCCCATCTAGTGTAGGCTCGTGGCGCTCCCGTCTAGTGTAGGCTTCTGGCGCTCTTATCAACTATAGGCTTCTGGCGCTCCTGTCTAGTGTAGGCTTGTGGCGCCCTTATCAAATGGAGGCTTCTGGCGTCTTATGAAATATAGGCTTCTGGCGCTTCTGTCTAGTGTAGGCTTGTGGCGCTCTTATCAAATGTAGGCTTGTGGCGCTCTTATCAACTATAGGCTTCTGGCGCTTCTGTCTAGTGTAGGCTTCTGGCGCTTCTGTCTAGTGTAGGCTTGTGGCGCTCTTATCAACTATAGGCTTCTGGCGCTTCTGTCTAGTGTAGGCTTGTGGCGCTCTTATCAACTATAGGCTTCTGGCGCTTCTGTCTAGTGTAGGCTTGTGGCGCTCTTATCAAATGTAGGCTTGTGGCGCTCTTATCAACTATAGGCTTCTGGCGCTTCTGTCTAGTGTAGGCCTGTGGCGCTCTTATCAAATGTAGGCTTGTGGCGCTCTTATCAACTATAGGCTTCTGGCGCTTCTGTCTAGTGTAGGCTTGTGGCGCTCTTATCAACTATAGGCTTCTGGCGCTTCTGTCTAGTGTAGGCTTGTGGCGCTCTTATCAAATGGAGGCTTGTGGCGCTCTTATCAACTATAGGCTTCTGGCGCTTCTGTCTAGTGTAGGCTTGTGGCGCTCTTATCAAATGTAGGCTTGTGGCGCTCTTATCAAATATAGGTTCTTGGCGCTCCTGACTAGTGTAGGCTTGTGGCGCTCCCGTCTAGTGTAGGCTTGTGGCGCTCCCGTGTAGTGTAGGCTTATGAAGCTGATATGTCTAGTGTAGGCTTGTGGCGCTCCCGTCTAGTGTAGGCTTGTGGCGCTCTTATCAACTATAGGCTTCTGGCGCTTCTGTCTAGTGTAGGCTTGTGGCGCTCTTATCAAATGGAGGCTTCTGGCGCTCTTATCAACTATAGGCTTCTGGCGCTTCTGTCTAGTGTAGGCTTGTGGCGCTCTTATCAAATGTAGGCTTGTGGCGCTCTTATCAAATATAGGCTTCTGGCGGTTCTGTCTAGTGTAGGCTTGTGGCGCTCCCGTCTAGTGTAGGCTTGTGGCGCTCCCGTCTAGTGTAGGCTTGTGGCGCTCCCGTCTAGTGTAGGCTTGTGGCGCTCCCGTGTAGTGTAGGCTTATGAAGCTGATATGTCTAGTGTAGGCTTGTGGCGCTCCCGTCTAATGTAGGCTTGTGGCGCTCCCGTGTAGTGAAGGCTTATGAAGCTCATATGTCTAGTGTAGGCTTGTGGCGCTCCCGTCTAGTGTAGGCTTGTGGCGCTCCCGTGTAGTGTAGGCTTATGAAGCTGATATGTCTAGTGTAGGCTTGTGGCGCTCCCGTCTAGTGTAGGCTTGTGGCGCTCCCGTGTAGTGAAGGCTTATGAAGCTCATATGTCTAGTGTAGGCTTGTGGCGCTCCCGTCTAGTGTAGGCTTGTGGCGCTCCCGTGTAGTGTAGGGTTATGAAGCTCATATGTCTAGTGTAGGCACGTGACCGTCTTTGCTGTGTCGACAGTTTGACTGGAACCGGAAATTGTCCATGTTATTTTAACCTTCGATCGGGGGTCATCTGTCTCATTACGATTCATTATAATATTAATTATTGTTATCATCCCTATTACTCTTCAGTAGGGTATAAATCACATATTCCTGTTCCACTCATATTGTCGTACCTCACACATTCCTGTTCCACTCATATTGTCGTACCTGTCTTTCACCCATATCTACCTCTAGTTTTATATCTCACTTCTCTCTGGAATTGTCTTTCAAATTCAATATTTTTATTTTATTTTTTAAATTGAAACCCTCCTCGTCTGTACTGTCTGTTTTCTCTGGATCTGATTATCTATTTGCCAGTCTGAATGCTAGATTCTGAGTGTGTTTGCTTGCATGTCTACCCGTTAAATCATCCTATTTTTTTTTACCCACCATTGCGCTGTCCATCATGGTTATTACGGCATTCCCCGCTTATCTTTCCTCTGAACTTGATCAAAAACGAACATAAAAGAATGATTTTACACTTAACACAGTTTGATCTCCATCCAACCCCACCCCTTCTTTTCTTTCCTTTTTTTGTGATCCCTGTTTGTGTTACTACCGACATAGTTGATTTATACCGTATCTTTCTTTCACATAATGAGATTGTCGTGGCATTTCCAGCTCATGTCTACACCAATCTGGCCCTCCAGCTTTTTGCGAGTAGTTAATTGGCAATTATTTTAAAAAAATACTTCATGTAATTTATACCGGTACGCTCCTTTGTCGCTCCCGCCTAAGTTTCGCAGTATGAAGTGCAGATGTGATAACAGGCCGCTATCTGTTGGTCTAATGGTAGGCTTTATCTGTAGGTCTATTATGGTGTGTTCATGAATATAGATCTTACGGTAGGTCTGTAGATCTAATGAAGCCTAAAGTCGATAACCAGTGGCTCTTTGACTATAACATTAACAAACATTCTGGCTACACAAGAAGCTCACTGCTTTGATATTACACAGATGATGTCTGTCTTCCTTTATCCAATCTTTTTTCCATTACGAGGTCAATTAGTTCAGGATTAGTGTGAAGTTTAATTTTTAAAATGATAAGAACAACAACAACAACAACAACAACAACAACAACAACAACAACAACAACAACAACAACAATAATAATAATAATAATAATAATAATAATAATAATAATAATAATAATAATAAGAAGAAGAAGAAGAAGAAGAAGAAGAAGAAGAAGAAATAAGAATAAGTGTAATAAAAATGATAATACAACTTTTTTATTGCTTCAAAATGAGTTAAAATCATCGTAAAATTTACTCTCGATTTTTGAATACCGCTTAAGAGCACCACAATTTACATTAAACATGTTTTGTGTTTTTCAGTATCATTATGAGAAGTTGTTTTATACTATTTTACTTCAGATCAGTACTATACTTAATTGACAGCTTATTAGCATAGTTGTTGCCTTCATTCCTGAAATTGTCGCAGTGAAAGTTAAACCCAAAGCTGTCCATTTCGAATATTCAGGTATGCCCATTGCGACCTTCGAAATAGAAAGTCAGTGTTCTTGGATCCACCCACAGGTTGCTGGTTTATAGATTAAATTTGCAATAATACATCGCTCATTTTTTTGTTTTCCATTCTCTCCCTCCTTGATTTCGCCCTCCCCTTTCTTCTCTTCCTCTTCTCCTTTATCTTTTTCGTCTATCTGTCTATCTAGATTTTACTCTCTGTACCTCCATCTCAGCTTTAGTGTGAATGAAAGGGACTAGAGCAACGGTTCACAATCGAGCAATCTCATTTTAAGGTTTTAACAGCAACTTGGCCTCTCTAGATTTAATGGTTAATCTCTGGTGATGCAGCTTGTTCGATCACCTTATGTTTGTAGAAAAGGAGCCCAAATCTCTTGTGATTGTGATGAAATCCGCTGTCAAGCTCATGTTGTTTAGCTAACACGACAATGCATTTTAACTGAAGCCATAAGCTGTGATCTTGTATTTGTGTGGGATGAGAACCGCCGCATCTCATTGTCAGATTCGAATAGTCCAGCTTCCTCGACTACTTCCGGATTGAGGTCACCAGCTAGTAATCCTGTCTTCGTATTTGGAGAAAGTCATGGTGCACCTTCTGTTATAATCAATTAGTTTAATTACCTTAATGGTAATGGGCGATTGCACGCATTCGAAGGGGGAGCTATGCAGTGGACACAGATGTATTTGACTTTGATTAATATACCCCTCTTTTCACTCCAAGAAATAAAAAGTAAAAGGAATAAATAAAATAAAGGTATTTACAAAAAATACCCTGATTCGATCAAACGCTGGCGATATATAATGTGTATCTATCTGGGAATCCCAACATACAAACAACGGTTGCACTACTCGGCCGCTCCAGGCCTGCAGGCTTTTCTTGTTACTCTCACAAGTCATGAAAAGCTGGATGGTCTGGGATAGACTTAGGAGACGCATTTGAACTTGATTGAAATACATGTATATAATTATGTAGGCAAGCTGCTAGCCTACAGAACTGTTCAATAGCTAC
This sequence comes from Elysia crispata, assembly GCA_033675545.1. Lineage (NCBI taxonomy): Eukaryota > Metazoa > Mollusca > Gastropoda > Plakobranchidae > Elysia > Elysia crispata. The sequence goes on from JAWDGP010001800.1 coordinate 115,807, forward strand.
AGCAACAACACAGCGTATCAGTCCCTCGTTACACACAGATGTGTGGAGGTCACCCATCGCTGCAGAACAGCATCCAAGACTTGTACTTATACTGGTACAGTCATATCTGTCAATTTAAACTTCCTTTAAATCTTATACATTTCCCCAAGATATTACGGGCGTGAAAAGCTGACGATGCGAAGTTTCTGACTGATACAAACAGTCCGAGGGGGAGCGGTCAAGCTTTGCAAGTTTGAAACCAATTAAGTTGACCTGCACCGAGAGAACATACACACGGAAACAAGGGTTTAAAAATATTTTTTGAGAAAAATGTTTTCTGAAATCATTTGTGAAGTTCTGCAATAACCGATAATTCTGATGGAATGTTTTAGTCTGAACACTGACCTACCCCGTCTCTCTCCCAAACTCGGTCACTTTTCACGAAATACTTGGCAGCATAAACCAAACACGGGATGCTTAGCTGGACAACCCATACCCTGGATGTTTGGACAAACCATGCATGAGATACTTACCTGGACAACCTATATAAGGGATGCTTATTTGCACAACCCATTCAAGGCATACTTGTCTGGACAACCCATATATGGGATGCTTGTTTGGACAATCTATATATACGGGATGCTTGTCTGGACAATCTATGTACGGGATGCTTGTTTGGACAATCTACATATACGGGATACTTGTCTGGACAACCCATATACGGGATGCAATGTCTGGACAGCCCATGGGATGCTTGTCTGGACAACCCATATACAGGATGCTTATCTGGACAACCCATATAATACGGGATGCTTACATGGACAACCCATACATGGAATACTTGCCTGGTCAATCCATACATGGGATTCTTGTCTGGACAACCCATACACGAGATGCTTGCCCGGGTTCTTTTTGTAGTCTCGCCTTTTTATGCAAAGATTCTTTTAAAAATGTCGAACATACCAAGGTCAATGAATTTGACAGACATTCTTCTCTGCATAGAACCCAAAGATTAATGTAGCTTTTTTACTCTCGCTGTCCTTCTCTGTCTTTCTCAACTGCTGACTCTTTCAAGCTGATTCAAGTCGTTTCAAGGAATTTTAGAAATTTCTCCAAAAAAGAATATTTGCAATTATCCTATTTTTGACTTGACCATTCTCAAACCGCCAACGTAGATCTAGTAGTACTCTATCAAGTGCGTGATTGGCTGCCGAGCTCGGGGTAACCAACACCCTGTGTCCGCATCTAACGTCTCCACCTGGAAATTGATGCTAAGTGGGGCAGGCAGCACAGACAGCGCGCCTCGTTGCCAGCGACTACTGTGTTGAGAACTGGGAAGAAATGTTTTATTTTATGCGACTTACTCTCTTCTCTGCTATATGTTAACTAGGTCTCTATACATGTGTCAGCATACATATATACTAGATGTATGACAATACAAGCTAAGGAATGAGAGCGCTATACACATCCATGTTGATCATGTGAGAAATGTTATGAATATCTTATATTAATCAAGCCTTGACTCAAGAGTCTCAAGCCCGATTGATACGCCTCGGCTTTCACTCTTTTCGCATTTCAGCCGGAGATGGACGATGGACTTTCCTATCTCTACAATGGGCGAACATCTCTTTACAGTGATTCAACTGTGGCCTCTCTAAGAGAATAGGATTTTTTCTTACACTCATTGGAAGCGAGAAATCTTGTCAGGTGTATGGAATATTTACCTGTATAATATCTCTCAATCATCACGAGGCATCATTCTAACTGGAACAAAAAAAAAACAACCCCACATCAACAAAGTTAATAGAAAAAATCAAAACTAGGAGATGAAAAAGTCAAACAGGTATCGGACTAAATATGAACTCCTTGTAACCTACAGGGAGTGTTGGAAAGAGGGCCTAATTGAAAAGTAAATAATACTAAATGTAAAGCAACGCGCAGACCACAAAGAGAAATAGTCTTCATATCTCTGTTGTCCAGACAGTCAAATAAAGTAGGATCTTAAAATAAATAGATTAGAGCCGTATATTAAATAAAATTAATTTTAGAAAATACTTTTTACAGTCCAGAAGATTAAAAGAAACAAATAAATGAAAAGCCTCATGGGCAACAAGAAGATAAGGGGCCAGCCCAAACCAAGCTCGGGACGATATCAAAGAGGCTTAGGGCATCTCCAGCTTGGCTGTGTGTTTGAGAGGCGATCATGGCGCGCGTCGATCAGCAGCTTCTCTCACGCTCAGGGAACTCACGCTATGACAGCGGGTCGAGTTTATTACTTTGTATCTTCCATATTCAAAATAATTAGGACCTGGCACCTATCTTCTACCTCTTGCCTTGGTTTTATATTTCAATTAATTGATACTCTTTTGTACTGAACCTCTTCATTGTCATTCTTATACAAATTGCTGTTTAAATCCCCATAACATAGTACATGTTTTTAAGGCAGTGGTCTTCTTTTGGTGACATCGTATTGTGTAGAGCATTATGTGCCGATATCGTGTGATTTTCACCGCTGTCTTGCCGCGCTGTAGATCCAGGCCCTCTTAATAACATATAAAATACAAGGCTTTGTTGAGAGCTATTTTATCTTTCGTTTTACTCTTTCTTTCTCTCTCAGTCTGTCTGCGTTTGTCTGTCTGTCATTATCTCTCTCTCTCTCTCTCTCTCTCTCTCTCTCTCTCTCTCTCTCTCTCTCTCTCTCTCTCTCTCTCTCTCTCTGCTCACAGACACTTTCATTTTGGCCCATTTCATGTTTGCCTTTCTTTTTTTTTTTTTTTTGTGTGTGTGTCTTCTTGCAGTATGTGCTTATCTGTTTGTCTATATCTCTTTTTTCTTGCCTCTGCCAGTCTCTCTTTCCCAACATTTTTCAAAGCCTAACACTCTCCTAAAGGTGTCACATGCCTTACATAATTTGTGACAGGACAATTATTGTCCGGTAGAATTTATTATTTCACTTACTTTTCACAATATAGATCTAATTTTACTAATCCTCTCTAGGGAATTGATTGGTTCTATTGATTCAACCAGATCATCGAATGTATAGATTAGGGCTTGCTTCCACGTTTCTGTTCTCACTCGGGTCAGTTAGGTGATGAGAGAGAAGGCCTTGCGCCTAAAGATTCCCTGCCTCTGCCAGTGCCACCAGAATCCGGTGGTGCTGTGAAGTGTCGGCCTTGAGAGTCACGCCATTCTGCCCTCAGTCTAGTGAACACCGATCATGACAACACCGTCCTCGGGTTATGGATCTGGATCTATACTGAGACCAGCAGTTTGTGGCACTGACAAGTGGGTCGAAGCTGACGTAATCTACACGAAGCGAAAGTCTACTAAGCAAAACATAGCTAAGTCAAGATCTAGACGTTTTAAATATATCCCTATATATTTGGTGCAGTTCCATAACATGATCATCCTTTTATACAATGCTTATAAGAGCAAGGAATGCAAAAGTAAAAATACAGGTGCAATCAAGGACCTAAATCGCGGATTTCATTATGAGAGCTTCGGATAATCATCTGACTGGTACGCCACCCCAGAGATAGTTAATCCCCGAATTGATCCATCGATCCAGAGACAGGACACAGAGCTATAGGTCATCCCCAAACTGATCCATCGACCCAGAGACAGGACAGAGCTATAGGTAATCCCCGAATTGATTCGTCAATCCAGAGACAGGACACAGCTATATGTAATCTCCCAACTGACCCATCAATCCAGAGACAGGACACAGCTATATGTAATCTCCCAACTGATCCATCAATCCAGAGACAGGACACAGCTATATGTAATCTCCCAACTGACCCATCGATCCAGAGACAGGACACAGCTATAGGTAATCTCCCAACTGATCCATCAATCCAGAGACAGGACACAGCTATAGGTAATCTCCCAACTGAGCCATCAATCCAGAGACAGGACACAGCTATAGGTAATCTCCCAACTGACCCATCGATCCAGAGACAGGACACAGCTATAGGTAATCTCCCAACTGATCCATCAATCCAGAGACAGGACACAGCTATAGGTAATCTCCCAACTGATCCATCAATCCAGAGACAGGACACAGCTATAGGTAATCTCCCAACTGATCCATCAATCCAGAGACAGGACACAGCTATAGGTAATCTCCCAACGGAGCCATCAATCCAGAGACAGGACACAGCTATAGGTAATCTCCCAACTGACCCATCGATCCAGAGACAGGACACAGCTATAGGTAATCTCCCAACTGATCCATCAATCCAGAGACAGGACACAGCTATAGGTAATCTCCCAACTGATCCATCAATCCAGAGACAGGACACAGCTATAGGTAATCTCCCAACTGATCCATCAATCCAGAGACGGATCGGATTTACAGATAATCTGTAGATAATTTCCTAAGTGATCCATGTATGTAGATAATCTGTAGAGAATTTCTTAAGTGATCCATGTATGTAGATAATCTGTAGATAATTTCCTAAGTGATCCATGTATGTAGATAATCTGTAGATAATTTCCTAAGTGATCCATGTATGTAGATAATCTGTAGATAATTTCCTAAGTGATCCATGTATGTAGATAATCTGTAGATAATTTCCTAAGTGATCCATGTATGTAGATAATCTGTAGATAATTTCCTAAGTGATCCATGTATGTAGAATAACTTCAGAGCTAAGAATTATCAGCTGGTCTAACAATCCAGATGGCGCATCTTCTCCTAACTGATCCACTTATCCAAGATGAGCTATGGGTAATCTTCATACTAGTCCACTAATGTCAATAACGACAAATAGCAGACATGCGTACAATTTATGCTTTTAAATGTGCCATGGGAGTTTTCACAAAACAGGTCACCCTGTCTTAGCGGCGCCTTGGCTAACAGCAGGCCTGCTAGTCGTTATCAGTTAAACTGATGAAAAAACTAAACAGCAACATCGGCTGTGTCACTTGATGTCTTTAGCAACATGCTGCAGCAAACTCAATTTGTTTGTATAATAATATTAAGTTTAACTCTTAGTCTTACAATTGACGATGATTATTCAGTTTCTGTTTTATTTTTAACGTTGAGATAATGCGCATGAGAAAACTGGTTTTGCTGTATTGATGTGGGGTTACTAAAGACCAATCGTGAATTACACTGTCTTTTGAGTGACTCCCATATTTCTTAAATCCATCAAGGGGAATTGCAAACCATTCCAACTGAGTTGCTCTACAACAGATTTGTTAGCAATGTAGCGTGCGCAGCTCACTGCAGAGTTGAAACCAGTTAAGTTTATCTTCAATACCACTCCCACACGCTCACCTTTTCTCTCTCTCTCTCTCTCTCTCTCTCTCTCTCTCTCTCTCTCTCTCTCTCTCTCTCTCTCTGTCTCTCTCTCTGTCTCTCTCTCTTCTCTCTCTGTCTGTCTCTCTCTTCTCTCTCTGCCTCTGTCTCTCTCTCAGTCTCTGTCTGTCTGTCTCTGTCTCTCTCCCTCTCTCTCTCTCTGTCTCTCTCTTCTCTCTGTCTCTCTATGTCTCTCTCCCTTCTCTCTCTCTCTGTCTCTCTCTTCTCTGTCTCTCTCTTCTCTCTCTGTCTTTCTCTCTTCTCTCTCTGTCTCTCTGTCTCTCTCTGTCTCTCTGTCTGTCTGTCTGTCTGTCTGTCTGTCTGTCTGTCTCTCTCTCTCTCTCTCTCTCTCTCTCTCTCTCTCTCTCTCTTTCTCTCTCTCTCTTCTCTCTTTCTGTTAACTATAGTGGCGCCGATACAGGTGTGAGAACAGAATAAGTTGTGGAGGTCCGATACCACCAGTGATGGTTGAGACAGAATAGAAGCAGCATCAACCAAAATAGCAACAGCTAGATCAACGGATAAACAAGACCAACAAAAAAAAAAACAAAAAAAAAAAAACAGCAGCAACGACAACAAAAGCCACAAAGACAACAATTTAGCTCTTCTCTTGTCTTTCAAGATGAGTGTAAATCTTGTCTGCTAGGATACAAAATCATTAATTTTCCACTGAGTATTCCACACTAGCGCTTGAAAGGGCTGCTGTTGTGCGTCTCACATTCTGTGTTCTGTGTGGCTCTGTGGTTCTGTACAGGGTTCTGACAAGGTCCCGGAAACACTTTGGGAAGTTCTCAAGTGAAAATTAGCCCCAAAACGCAATAAATTCTCAGTGTTTGTTAGCTCTTGCGAAAAGATAGAAAGAAGGTAGGAAGAAAATGCTAGCATCAGAAAAAAGCATTTTAAAGCTACGTCCTGCCAGATTCAAACGTGATTATTTGGACGTTACTACTTCCACGACCACTAGCTCACACACCCTCTCCTCAATCCCTCTCTCTCTCTCTCTCTCTCTCTCTCTCTCTCTCTCTCTCTCTCTCTCTCTCTCTCTCTCTCTCTTACTCTGTCTCAATATCTTTCTCTCTAGCTTTCGCTCTCTATCTGTTTTCCTCTAACCACTCTCTCTCTCTCTCTCTCTCTCTCTCTCTCAACATTCGGGAAGCTTCCTACAGTCCTGACAGCCATCAGCTAATCCAACCTGACCGACTGATGTTTAAAGAGCTATCATTGTGTCTGGTTTTTTTTTTCCTGTGCCTTATTTATTTATCGAGCTACGCATCAATTAGCTATGAATCCATTGATGATAAATTTTATATTTATAGATTCTTTTGCTAACTTTATTTTTTCTCTCTATTCTTGGCTGTTGATCCACTCACTGATCTTTTTTTTTAAAACCTAGAGCTTCGTGCCACATTTTCAACCCCCCCCCCCCTTTTTCCTGTTCCTCCTTTTCCTCGTTTTTCCATATGCTATCCCGCCTTGATGTTCACAAAGTCTGCTTCTTTTTCTCTTTAGTATTCATCCCCTCCCATCGCCCTCTCGTTCTCTTGCTGTTCCTCTCCGGTATTAATCATCCAGTGCTTTAATGGTAAGGAATAGTGGAGACCGACTTCTTTTACTTTGTCGTTATCTTGCTGGGACTAAGAAATATGGCCAGAGACAAACAGAGAGCAAACAAATCGATACAGTATATATGCTAAATTATACCAGCTGGGGTTACATTCAGCGTAATTGCTTCATTTAGCTCTGAAGGGGAAACAACCCGCACTGCACGCTATAGTGCTGAGCCGGATAATTATCATGCATACTTGGATCTCACATAATACACGTAGATCTATCTGGTCCAGCCGCCCTCTTCAATGAAAAGCCGCTATGCACAACTTAACTGTTCTCCAACTTCTCAGCTGAAGAGACACTGGTGGTTAATGAAGCTTTTATTTATTTCGACAAAAGAATACACCTAAATCTAAGAAAATAAAAAAAAAATGGACATGGTCAAGTTTAAGGAAGATGCTGTAATAGCTATTGATGGAGATGAAATAGAGTGAACAGTTTAGAATATCTGGGTGCTAGCTATGGTTGTACCCAATGAGAAAACTACAAGAACTCCAGAAATAATAAGACTGGCAATGACACGAACAAGGCTAACAAAGATGGCTTCTATCTGAAAAGGACAATACTCAAGCACAAAACTGAGAATCTTGGCATCCGTTGTACGTGTATAATTGCTATATATGGATGTGAAGTATGGACTGTAAACCAAACTGATGCCAAAAAGATCACTGCTTTGGAACTTAGTACCGTAGAAAAATTCTGATAAAACCGTGGATAGAAAAAGTTACAAAGATTTGCTAACGAGAGTTCTGGATCGCCATGAAAACCTCTGAAACTTACTTTTCTGAAGCAATAGTAGATGTGAAAAACCAACCAGAAGATGGAAGCAAGACATCGACTGGCTGTGAACAACAATAACCCAGGCAGGAAAACTGGCAGAAGATCGAGACTCGAGTGCTATTCCTTGGAATGATGTAAGAAGCAACGCCTCACAAAGATCATAAACAATCCCAGCCTCTCTCCCCTGTGTATCTTGTTACGATCAAGATTAATTTTACCTCTATCTCACGGAGTTCTATAGTTTATTGGTCCTTGTTACGATCAAGATTAATTTTACCTCTATCTCACGGAGTTCTATAGTTTATTGGTCCTTGTTACGATCAAGATTAATTTTACCTCTATCTCACGGAGTTCTATAGTTTATTGGTCCTTGTTACGATCAAGATTAATTTTACCTTTATCTCACGGAGTTCTATAGTTTATTGGTCCTTGTTACGATCAAGATTAATTTTACCTCTATCTCACGGAGTTCTATAGTTTATTGGTCCTTGTTACGATCAAGATTAATTTTACCTTTATCTCACGGAGTTCTATAGTTTATTGGTCCTTGTTACGATCAAGATTAATTTTACCTTTATCTCACGGAGTTCTATAGTTTATTGGTTCTTTTTTAACAGTACACGCACCTTAGTTGCAGAAAGACCAGGAAGCAGAGAATTTGTTTTGTTCAAGCAATTAATTTCAGTTAGTCGTTAGAGTTTCTGTCCAAATATCATGCGATAGTTTGAGTATGTAGATCTAGTGTTTTGTGCTATATGGTGACCCTTGGTCAGCCATTAATTTCCGTAACCCTTTGCTTTGCTGTTCAAATATCTTGCTTTATTCTGAGTGTATACTGTATGTGTTGTGTGATGACTTTGGCCAGAACTGCCCATCCAGACCATCAATATCTGCAAGGACGAGGCCAACTTCCGGTGTGGGGACGGAGAGCTTATTTCTGTGGTTGATATCAACTGTGGACCTTACGATGGCGCATGCGCAAATACCACCGAGACGACTATCACCAGCGTGTGTTCCAAGCAGCAGACGTGCTCAAACTCTGGCCTGAAGTCACTAGTGGCTTCCTCTGACTGCACCAGTCCCATTCACATTGGTTTTCAGTGCATTAAAGGTAAATATGGTTTTAGTGCGGATTGTGATAGCGCAATCCCTGTTGTCGTTGGTTTAAACTAAACTAAATGAGTGACCTTATCTGTTTCATCATATGAGCCATGTCCTTTTTTAAAATGTTGCCAGATCGACCTGCCTTTTAGTGGATTAATTATGTTAAACAACGACCCAGCTCGAACCGAATTCTTTGAAAAACATATAGATGTATTATTGGTTATCCTTAGTATTCACTATGAAAAACAAATTCTGAAATATTAATTCAAATTATCCCAGGCTAACTTAAAGGGTTTTTTTCCTTCTAATCATCCCATGAAGTGAACCAGAAAATAACACACCCAGTCTAGGTATTTGGTGCATGTTGGACTGAAGTGCGCCATACAGAATGTATTGATTATTCTGTGAACATCAATTGCAAAAGCAAACCAAGTTAGCCGACTCAGATTAAACAAAGCATTTATGCTGGGCCAAAATGTGCCATATGGAATCTAGTGACGCACATATGTTATTGAAGTTCAACCGACAAATGTAGCCTCATGTCATAAATCACTGAAGATCTGACATGAGATATGCCTGGGTTTTGTTTTCTCAGCTCAGCATATGATATAAAATCTAGTGTTGTGACCAAGACTTGACAAGACTGTGCGGTAAAGGATTCAGCCAATAAGAGTGTGTATTACAGATTCGGCCCAAACCTCTATGAGTAGAAAACCTCTCCATGGGTGGATGGGGTGATAAGACTATGCACCACACATTAGTCCCAAACCTCTCCATGGGTGGATGGGGTGATAAGACTATGCACCACACATTAGTCCCAAACCTCTCCATGGGTAGATGGGGTGATAAGACTGTGCACCACACATTAGTCCCAAACCTCTCCATGGGTGGATGGGGTGATAAGACTGTGCACCACACATTAGTCCCAAACCTCTCCATGGGTGGATGGGGTGATAAGACTGTGCACCACACATTAGTCCCAAACCTCTCCATGGGTGGATGGGGTGATAAGACTGTGCACCACACATTAGGCCCGAACCTCTCCATGGGTGGATGGGGTGATAAGACTGTGCACCACACATTAGGCCCAAACCTCTCCATGGGTGGATGGGGTGATAAGACTGTGCACCACACATTAGGCCCAAACCTCTCCATGGGTGGATGGGGTGATAAGACTGTGCACCACACATTAGGCCCAAACCTCTCCATGGGTGGATGGGGTGATAAGACTCTGCATTATAAATGAGCCCCAAACCTTTAGGAGTGGAAATTGTTAAGACAGTGTGAAAAGACCTTGCATTGTGGATTAGGCCCAAACCTCCATGGGTGGATGGGGTTATTGCACCATCTCTGCAGCTGTGCTGTGTCTGGGAAGGAAGAGGGGGTATGGGGTGTTGGGACAGCTTGTCTGAACGTTTATGATCTTAGGTTATCACGTTTTTTTCTTTCCAGACAGCACTTCGTCATGTCAAACTAATATATGCGCAGAAGCTAGCAACGGGCTTGTCTGCCCTTCCGGTCATGTGATCCACGTGCGTCACATGACTTGCCTGACATCCACGACAGCGACAGAGTGCCCGCGCAGCAGTTACTCCACCCTGTTCATGTGTGAGGGCGCCCAGCGGTGTGACGCTTCGGGGCTGCGGGCGTTGCTACCTCAGCTCTGTAATGCAACAGGGGAGGATGGGACAGGTCAAGCGGTACTTGTTGAGTACTTCTGTATACCAGGTAAGAGAATTGACGAACGGACGAAAGACAAAGAGAGAGAGAGAGAGAGAGAGAGAGAGAGAGAGAGAGAGAGAGAGAGAGAGAGAGAGAGAGAGAGAGAGAGAGAGAGATCATGGAATAGAAGTTTGCTAAGTCTAAAGCATAGACCTCTCTTTAATACTTGAACTCTGTCATTGAATGAATCAATAAACTTCAGCTCTCAGTATCCCAGTTTTTATTTAGGGCCTAACCATCTTAGCAATGAAGGATATGACATAATAAACATTTAGGCCTAAAGGATCCTCTGTGGAAGTGGCACACTTCTGTAATCCTTTTAAATAAGTATTGAATGTGTTCCAGAGTTGTTAATTATCGGCGAGCATAAACTTCATGCTTCAAGAAACAATCAGTTTCTTTGTTATAAAAACATGCCCATCCTACGCTCAACAGGCACTTGCCCTAGGAAGTTCAAACCACATGATAATGTGACGGGCTAGGGTGGAGGATCAGTGATGAACAATATCAGACAACAATTAACCCTTTTGGAATCTCTATTGGACGTGCTAAAACAGACATCCTGTCAGTCCTTTGGGGATCTGTCGTGACGGGGCTTCAGCATGCAACAATCAATTCTTCAAAAGTCGACTACAGAGGGGCTGAAGTAGACAATCAATTCTTCAGGGGCTCTAGTAGAGGAGCTTAAGCAAACAATAAATCGTTTAGGGGTCTGTAGTGAACGAGATATAGTAGAGAAAAATCCATACTTGAGGAATCTGTAGTGGCCTGGCAAAAGCAAACAATCCTTCAGAGATCTATAGCGGATGGGATATAGCAGACAACAATTTATAATTGAGGGATCTGTAGTGGACTGGCAATAGCAGACAATCAATCTTTCAGGGGTTTGTAGTGGATGGGCTATAACAGACAACAATCAATCATTTAGGGATTTTTAATGGGTAGACTATAGCGGACAATCAGTCAATCCTTTTTTCCTTCTTGTGCAGAGTCCCAGGTGGACACCTCCTGCTCTACAGGACGCTTCCATCGACTGAAGGGCCCATTTGGTGTCATCCGGCCGCCAAGGCTTGACTCTAACAGCACAGATGTTAGCTTTCAAGAGGAAAATAAAAAAGATGAGAAGAGTCTTGAATTAGAAGATGGATTGACTACATCACCAAAACCCAGTGGGGCCAACAATGGAAAGAATAATAAGAAGAAAAACAGGAAAAACATAGCATCTCGTTGCAAATGGCTTATTAATCCACGAAATAATGTCATAGAGGTCAGAGTTCACCAGCTGACATCAACCATGCCAACATCTTCAGTCTCCAGCATTGGCGCCACAGCCTCATTTTCATCTTCTAGTTTTTGTCCTGACTCGGGTCTTCTCTGGATAAAATATAGGAAATGCAACACGAGGGACCAGCAGATCACACTCACACTGTGTGAGAAGGACGGGATCCTCACAAGCAAGGGACGGCTGCACCAGAGCCCGCCTCTCCAGATACTATCATGCGGGATGATCCAGATAACAAGTGCCCTGCCACCAGCAAGTGGGAACCAGGCAGCTGTGGATAAGCTCATCATATCCTATCATAGTGAGTAAACATTAAGAAAAACAGTGATCATGATTTTATCTGTATTTTTTTCTTTGATTGAAACAATTCATAGGGGACTTTGACGCCAGAGAATCAAATGATAAGCTCAAATATGATTGTATACTATAATTGGAGATAGCATACCGATAACTGGTGCGGCAATGGTCAGTTTTGACAAAAATTGTTTTCTCTTATTTAAACAAAAGGGGTGTTAAATCTGAAATTTATTGATATGAGGTGAATCTGTTGCATGGTTATTGTATTGCAAATATATGTTTAGGGAAAACAGGTCTGACAAAACCAAATTAATCAATCAACCAAAGTAAGTTAACTTAGTGTAGCAATGTTTAAAACATGTGTTTCTCTCACTGCTAGAAATGTCAGCATCTCCTGAGCAGGCTGTACCTGGAATAGCCCGGTGTGTTGCCCCACCTGCTCCATCCTTACCACAGCCAGACAGTACCACAGCTGCGACCTCTGACCCTCAGGGTGTGTCAGGGTCAATTTATGACCCAGCAGCACCGTCCTCTATCTATAGAAAGTTTGGACGCTCAAGTGAGTGGTTTGCAACTTGTAAAATGGTCAAACTGCTATGAAAAATTTAATGAAAAAATGAGATATAATTCATGTTATCTACATATTTCCCTTTGTTCTTATTTTTTTTTCAAAGGAAAAAAATTGCAAGACTGGTGAGCAATTTGCCAAAATTTCATTGATCGAAATCAATCCCTTGTTATTCTTCATGGTTAATACCTATAGACATATTTTGATATTCCTACCACTAATCTTTGGTTTTTGATTTTCTATTTCAGATGAAGAAGAGGAAGATAAATCAAATTCTTCTTCAAGATTTCCTAAGCTCAGTAAGTATTTCATGGATGTTGGTGTAGAGAAATGCTGCAGGGAAAGATCAGATATATCTTTTTTTAATTTTAGGCAGTCATGAAACCACCTCTGTTATTTTGCTTGCTGTAAAGAAAAAAAACTTACTTAGAGGTATGAGATATTCGTCATCGTGTTATTTTTTTTACATCAAATTTGGATTTATATCAACTTTTGTTTCTAGACAGCCAAGAAATAAACAACTTTGTGACAGCCAGATTACATGTTGTCATTTCAGTGTGGCATAGCAGCACAATGGAGCACTTGCTGGTTAATGCCAAGATGGGTAGGAGGTAGTTTTTAACTCTTAGTCATCAAATCAATGAGGACAGACAATAAGTTGATTGTTTGTTATCGACTGTCCACTACAGAGTGAAATTTGGGCTTATCATGTTTGTCAGTCAGACCCCTTCCCCCAAATCTAATTGGAGGTTTCTCTACGAATCATGTCAGTCCTGCAGGGTAGAGGAAATGTATAAGGAAAGGTACTGATACCTCTGACTAATCTGTGGTGTCCACAATAATAATATTTTGTCTTGCCTGTGTTAAAAGTTGGTAAAAATGTTAATGTAATAGAGAAAAAAGCACTGATCTATGCTTTTTATGAGGAACAGCTATTAATGCTATAGAAACCAGGAATTCTGTTGCATACTGGTATAGGAAACTATCTGTCAACCTACACATACTCTGCCATGGTCTCCAAGAGACCCAGATTTCTTATTTCTGACTCTAAGCCTACCGGTAAGTCTGACAACAAAACAAGGCTTGCCATTAATTTTCTCGACGGTTTCTTCAGAGTATAGTCAGTGGATATTTTGTGTGTGCCTTTTTACATATCTCATGCTATATCTAACAAAATTATTACCAGGCATTAATATCAAATTGAATTAAAAAACAGGAAAAAAAAAACAGAAAAAGTTATAAATTCCACACCCAAACAATAATGGACTATCCTAAAACTCGCTTTGCCGAATCAGCCTCAGAATCCCATATTTTCTTTTCTACCTTTGTCTTCTGCTTCTTTTAAATAATTTCTTAGGTAAATTGTTAGTTTCACACATTTTTTTTCTCTTAAATTCTTACAAGCTGTCCAGATGAAAACCCACCTATATAATAGTCTCATAACAATGGATTAGCAGTGCCATTTACTTTTGAAGTAAATAGCAACGCGCAGACAAGACTACAACACCATGGCCTCACATTGTACCTTCTCCCACAATCATAAGTTTAATCACATATTACAAGCTTGTAAAAGAAAGGAAAGAAGCATGGGAAAGGGGTTGAGGTGAGAGAATGCATCTAGTAATAGTTGTTGCAACTTGTGTATAATTCGAATATTGGCAAAAATTGATTTTATACTAGATAGAGCCAGGTTATGAGCAGGGTCAAGGGGATATGAGGCATGATATGTTTTTTAAATTGACAAAGACTTTAATTTCATAACAAAAATAGTATTGCAAAAGAAAAAATCATTTTGATGGCTACTTTGAAATTTAAACAATTTTGCCAGGGGATCTGTAAGTAATGCAGTATTTTTTTTCATATAATCTGTGTTGTAAAAACACCATGCTTGGATGATAAGTGTTATTGCATGAGTATAATATTGAGGAAATGTTAATCCTTGTTATGTTCCATGATATTTTGGGACAGTCCTAATTTTGTTTGCTGCATCATTCCATGCCGATTATGCCCCTTTGCATGCGCTCCGAGCACTTAGTTCAGTCTCACAATTGGAAACTTTCTTCTAGATTTTAAAGATGTCTAATCAACCAAGGCATTCAGGGGGTTGTTAAAGGATGTTGAAACAAATCCTCCCTCTTCTTCTATTTTTCATTTCCTCCTCAAGTTCTGCAATGCCTATATGATGTACAGCAAAGGTGTGAGAAAACCTTGTTGGCTGAATAGAGAGAAACAATGATGATCACTTTGCCACCAATAATTGTTGAAAAATGCAATAGTAACATAACTGTTAGAAACAAAAAAGGAAAAAGCAAGGAAATAGAATTTAATATACTACACACTTACAATTTTTTTCCCCCTAATTTGAGAGATTTGCGTTATCTTTTAAAAAAGCACAATTATCGAAAAGATTTTTCTCTTTGAAAGTTCCAATAAAAACATGTGCGCAGTGAGAGGTCCCAAGTTAATACTCGATGGCTGCTCCTCTCTCTCTTGTACAGTTCTCATCATTATCTACTAGCAAAGAGAGGTGTGTAGGTGGTCTTTCCTTTCAAGTCTATGATCTAACCACATGCTATGGAATGATACAAACCTCTCATAAAAGAAGATAGAACAGGAGCATTTGAATAATTTATTATTTTGTCATTTATTTTTTTTATGGAAAAAGATGGAAAGGTTAGAACAATTAAAAAAAAAATCCTAAACATAATTTTTCTCTTCTGCATCATCTGTTTTGTACTCTTTGCAGAGCTTTTCATTCTCTACATTGTTTTTGGAGTGCTTATTGTTGCCCTGCTCATCGCTCTTATTGTTGTCATTGTCAGGTAAGTAAGATGACAATTCGCTTGGTCCATATACCTCCTCATCTTTCTCTCTCTCTCTCTCTCTCTCTCTCTCTCTCTCTCTCTCTCTCTCTCTCTCTCTCTCTCTCTCTCTCTCTCTCTCTCTCTCTCTCTCTCTCTCTCTCTCTCTCTGAATATTTTGTCTTATTGAAGAATATTTGAGAAAAGACTTATGAACTTCTAAACATGTCGAAATATCTTACACAGGTCCAAATGAGTCACATTTCACTCATGTCACATCTATCTAAGGTATCAACGTGAAAAACAATTTTTTTAGCTTTAGAAAGTAGAAAAGGGATTGATTTAATATAATTTTCTGCAAAACATGAGCAAAAGTCTGTGAAATGAACACTAGAGCTCTTACGGTTATGTTTCATTGCTAACTCTGTACATGCTGCACACAAACAATGACTGAACAAATTATATTGACAAATGTCCAAAATTTGCAAAGATTTGGGTACCCATTTTTCCTTACAACGTCAGTGCAAACATCATACATGAATTTGAAGAGCAGTGTGAAGTCAATAACATAAGCTGAAAATGTATCAAAAACTAAAGAAATCACCACAGACTTTAAACATCAATCAAGAGAACCAATAAACCCTGATGCTCAAGTGAGTAGTAGGTGAAAATTGTACTGTAGGAGAATCTTAGTTTTATGGTGCGTGACAAATTAAACTAATATCAGTATGTGACAAGCTTATGAAAAAAACTAAATCAAAGAAAATTGAAATCTTCTTTTAAATTAAATGAAACCATCTTGAAACGTTTTCACATATCTGTGATTATATGAAAGAAAGTGTGGGTTTGAATGACACAGTTGGTGGTGGTGGGGCAGTACAATCAGGAGAGAAAAGGATCATTAAGATTTCATTAAATGGGAAGGGCAGCGAAAATAGTTGATTGTGAATTGAAAAACGTGGTAACTATCCATTTTACTTCCAGAGTTTGTCTTTGCAAGCAGAAGTCAATGTTTTGAATTTTTGGAGATCCCCTTAATAATAAATTTGTGTACCCTGCCCCTCAAACCAATATGTTCTTGCAAACTGCTTTAAGGAATGAAAAAAAAATTAAAAAAATAAGACCTGTTGTGTCCCTGCCTCTGCTAATTTTAAAAACTTGGTAAATTCGTTTAAGACATGTTACAGGCCTCCATAGAGGTAAACCAAATCACCTAAGTATACAAATGTTCACATTTAATATCAGGGTCAGCTATATTATTTAAGTATAGGCAATTGCTCAATTTGTGATATTATTTTGAAGAACTGTTTTTTAAGTGGGGTGATGGGCTGAAAAAGAAGTTCTTTCTGTGTACTATTTTCACCTATCTATCTTAAAATGTTACATGAAATAGATCACTATAACTTGTAATATGCACAGTGATGTGGCTTGGTCTTTAAGAGGCCTGGAACATGTACCATGCAACTTTACTTACTATGTCTAATGAAACTAATATCTTTTACTTTTATACATGGAGTACGTAATAGCGCGATATATGATAGACATCAAGTCTATTTTGATCTCTGTGTAACACAGTTAATTGAGTAAGAGTGTTTGCGTGGGTGTGGGTGTGTGAGTATGTGTGTTTGAAAGAGGTATGTGTGTGTGAAAAAGAGAGAGAGAGAGAGAGAGAGAGAGAGAGAGAGAGAGAGAGAGAGAGAGAGAGAGAGAGAGAGAGAGAGAGAGAGAGAGAGAGAGAGAGAGAGAGAGAGAGAGAGAGTATAATAGATTTTCGTCATGGATGAATAAGGTTTATCTTTAACTTAGCTGCTCATTATATTTTAAAGGCTAGACTCTTGTCATGTAACTGAACAAGAGAGAGAGAGAGAGTTAACTTCAGCTGATATGGGCAATAGAAAAGTTTGAAAGATCTAACAATTCTGACAATTTTATTTTTTTAATTTTTTACTGTTCTGTTCCATTGCACGCCTCAAATTGTACCCAGATTTACGTTGTAAAAATGATATTTTTAGTCTATTCAAAGTCGTTAGCACTTCTTCAGTGAAGCGAAACTTGTCGGCATGAGGTTTTAAATCCCAAAGCAGAGACACCAACATTTTGCTCAAGTAATGCTACAATTGATATTAGGTATCATTACAACATTAGTCAATGGAAATGGATCTCTCTACACTTAAAATGAAACTTAAAAGCATGTAAAGGGATTTATACAGGCTAATAATGTAAGCTTTAAGATACTTCATTTACTAAGAATTTATAAAAGTGAGGAAATGTTATGAAATTTGCTGCTCAAGAATCCATTGGGTATCCTTTGTCCTTAGCTACCGACGTATATCTGTTCGCAAAACAAGAGCAAGGGGTGACTCAGGCGAACGCACTGCACTCTGGCTTTACCCTCGTCATGATGACACGCCTCTGGAAACTTTTTTCCAGACCAACAGCTTGGCCGATGGTTCCGCTGCCTCAATGACTTCAGGATCAGAGTCAAGTCATAGGAAGGTTGGTCTGAACATGATCTTCATATATGACTAATAACTTGAACATGATCTTTATATCTGTCTAATAACTTGAGCATGATCTTTATATCTGACTAATAACTTGAGCATGATCTTTATATCTGACTAATAACTTGAGCATGATCTTTATATCTGACTAATAACTTGAACATGATCTTTATATCTGACTAATAACTTGAACATGATCTTTATATCTGACTAATAACTTGAACATGATCTTTATATCTGACTTATAACTTGAGCATGATCTTTATATCTGACTAATAACTTGAACATGATCTTTATGTCTGACTAATAACTTGAACATGATCTTTATATCTGACTAATAACTTGAACATGATCTTTATATCCGACTAATAACTTGAGCATGATCTTTATATCTGACTAATAAATTGAACATGATCTTTATATCTGACTTATAACTTGAACATGATCTTTATATCTAACTACTAACTCGAACATGATCTTTAAATCTGAGTATTTTGAAATGATTTTTACATCTACCTCTCTTGTAACTCTCTCCTTTGTGTCTTGAACCAAACATAAGATAAGATGAAATGAACTTTATACTATCTGTGTGCCATTGTTCTCTTACTTAAGATATAGACATTTTACTGTAGTTTTAAGTAGTGACTTTGTTAAAATCACCCAATCTTGGTTATCTTGGATATAAAAGTTTATACAGTTTAAAAAATAATTCTAAAAAGAAATTTGACTTGAAGTTTTATTGGGAACTCAGTTAACATTGCACCCAACTCAGTGTACATGGGAGCCTGCTTTACACTTCATCGGATGTAGCATTGTCATCATGTGCGCTAGTACTGCAGTAAAAAAAAACCCTGGCAAATAATGCAAAAAAAGAAATATGTAAATAATCTAAGAGAAATAGAAAAAAAAATGGGCCATCTGTTCCATTTAAAGAGACCTTTTATTCAAGTTTTATTATAGTCCATGCATAAGAAGTATAAATGTCAGTAGAAGTTATTGAAAGAAAACAAAGCAATTGTTAGATATTAGGCAAATTAACGAAAAAATGATGAACAATGCTTTAAGCATCAAAATGCATGCTCAAAATGATAAAAAATGCTTGAGTTTTAACTCAAATATCCACTGAGTTATATGGCCTTCCTAGTCTTGAGTCTCAAATGAAGGAGATAGTCCAAAGACTATCACATTTTTTAATAATTGAAAAAAAAAAGACAAACGAGTTTATTATTGAAAAGGAAGAAATAGGAAGTTGCGACCTAGGGATGCAAATCGTAAGCTAGATTAAATATTGTAAATTATATTCTTTATTATATTCTTTCTGCCGAAATTAAATGAGAGAGGAAAAAAATATTGAAAAGAGAGAAAAATTTTGTTGAAAATAAAATCTGTGTTCATTGCATTGGGCAGTGATTCTTTAAAGAAATTTTTTATCTTTGAAAAATTGGATGGTTCTACTATGAGACCAAGTCAAACGAATCAGTCTAAAATGAAGAATGTGATGTTGCTAATTGTCATGAATTTAATTCTCTAGGTAAGGTCACATCTTTAAGCTAAAAGTGTTTTTAGAAAAGGTGAGGTTGAACAATGGGATAGGTCGGAAGCTAAAAGTGTTTTTAGAAAAGGTGAGGTTGAACGATGGAAAAGGTCAGAAACAAAAGGTAGTAATAGGAGGAGGAAGGGTAGTTGGAGGAGATAGAGGGAAAAAAGAGGAGAAGACATATTTATGTACATATTTTTATTTCCTTTTTAGGTAATTGCATCTGTTCACCTTGAACCTGACACAACACGGGCCAGCACTGGCAGCAGCTTGTCAACCTTTGGTCCATGTCACAGCAGAGTTGGCAGTGACTGTGGAAGGGACAGTGAGGGACTCAAGGGTCTCATTGACACTCTCCAGTCAGGCACGTTCCCAGGATACAGTAGTCTGCGTGACCTTTGTGGGCCAGTTAAGTTCTCTAGGGGCAGCCTGGGGACTCGAGGCGATGGTATGGAGTATGAACTAACCGATAATGCACCAGCTGTGGTCGGTGGACTCAGGCACAGCTACAACGAGGCTTGTGATGGTGGCCCACTGTATGTGAGTGCAGGGAACGGTCAGTACACAGCTGTGGCGAAATCAGAGTCTGCCAAGAGAAATCCTGAGCAAACTCAGCGTCAAAGTTGCAGTGGAGCGGACATAGCCTATACAGGTGTCAATGATGGAGGCCATTACGCTACGCCTCACACGGATGGTCCTTATGGTAGTATTGATGATGAAGGACTCTACTCAAAGCCTCAAGATGGTGGCCTTTATGCAAGTCCTGATGGTGCAGACTATGATAGCCCCAGCAGCGGACATTATGATGGTGTAGGAGGTATTTCTTGTGACTACGAGAGCACAGGGGGTGGGAGTGAGGGTCACTATGAATCCTTGCCTTGTGCAGACTCAAATATCTATGAGGCTATTGGATCTGGCAAAGGCAATCGTAAAAAGCACAGAAAATCTGATAGTCACCGTGCTACTGCTGCAACCACCATCAATCATCAACAACATCCCCCCTTACCACCACCACTGCCTGCACCAGTCGCTAATGGCGGAGTGAATCACACAAAGCCCCTAGATGATTTTCATTACCGTGTCAACAATGATGAATATGCCATGGTCAGGAAGCCAAATCGCCAACCATCTGCGATTTCTTCCAGCAAAAGCTCCTCTGCCAGTCTAGGGCGACCGTTAGATCAACACCGAGGAATGGCAAATGGTGATGCAGTCAACAAGGAAACGGACGTGGATGGAATAGAGAGCCCTTATTCTCAGATCAGTCCCCAACACTGGAAGAGACGATCTGCACCAGTCCCCCAGAATGGTGGCTGGCTGCAGGGCAATCCAATAGAGGACGTAGTCTGAGCAACTCGAACTGTTGCTTGTGTATCACAAACTAAACTGTGAATGCTCTCAGGTTCTTCTTTTTTACTGAGATTAATAACTTTAACAGAACACGGGCAGGATAAGTCCTGATTAACCTGTACAATCACTGAAGCTTTCTACTATACTCTTCTCGATGATGAAAAGCTCTACTTTATTACAGACTGATGGAAAGATTGGATTGAATATTTTCAACATGAGCATAAAACATCAATTGTGAGATCTGCACAATCTAGCTTGAACAGACTCCCAGTGATATTTTGTCCTTTAGCTGATCAGAAACATGTACAGCAGTGGTCTCAACTCAAATATTCCTCCAGTCAGTTTCTTGAGCTTCACAGAAGCTGATGAAAATCTTAGGCATAAACAACACTGTTCCACTGCAATATCTGGGTTTATAGCGCAGGAGGAAAAAAAGAGAAAGAAATAATGCACTACCAGATGAGTCAAAATGAAGAATCACAAGGCTAACCAGTCTGAATAATGTGGAGGACATAATAAAAGTCAAGGTGTCTGAGGTCTAGATTCTGATCTGTCATAGTTAGCTTGTTGTACAGTGCATACATAGGAAGGTTACTTCTACATACAAAAACTCAAACATTATTTTTTGCCAAGTATAAAATTCTTGCAGTGAAATTTTGCTCCGTGTGCTAAATTGCTTTAACTGTCATCTACCTAGCTGTTCTTATAAAAAAACCGTATACTGAACCATAAATCAGTGAGAAGCAATTATGCAATATTGCCTACTTTGTTCTGATAAATGAGAATTTAGAGTCTAGTTGAAAAGATTTTTGACCTTTCGGAATTTGTATCATCCAAAATTTGAGTCTGATGCAATCTGATTTAAGCAATAATAAGGACATGTTTATGGTGTGCTGCTCTATTTTTGTGAAATAACATTGCTATTTGCAGACTAAAGGCTGCAACAACATTCAAATACAATAAAACCTTATTGCCGAAACTAAAACTTGAAAAAACCTGCACCAGTTTTCAGTGCACCCTTGATATTTTCTCTCAATCTGATATTGATTTGCTGAAGAAGGTTAGTATTGATCTATGATTTAATGGCTCCATGAAAAATACTTAGAATCTCATTTGTGTTTTGGAATATTTTCTTTTTTTAATCCTGCCATAGCCACAATATATTTTTAAACATTATGCAGATGAGTGGACTAAAGATGTGAAGAAAAAATGAAAATACAATGCTATGTCTCTGTGTGATTCCATTTGTTAATTGGTTTCATGTTTTTTTTTTTTTTATATTTTTGTATTGAATATGTGCAATAATGGGTAGAGTCCAGTCAGAT
Organism: Elysia crispata; assembly: GCA_033675545.1. Classification (NCBI taxonomy): domain Eukaryota; kingdom Metazoa; phylum Mollusca; class Gastropoda; family Plakobranchidae; genus Elysia; species Elysia crispata. Next base: position 137,963 of record JAWDGP010001800.1, read on the forward strand.
GACACAAAATTGGTATTGAATACCTACTGTAAAATATTTTGAAGCTTTACTCCCCATGGTATCAATGAAAATTAGGATTAACGATTTACACTAATCAAGGTTCTTATAGCAAAATGACATGTGACATGTTTTGTAGTTATTTTTCCCTGTAAGTGCTGTCTCTTCCCTCACATTTTCCATTTTTTTTTTATTTGCAACTAAAAATTTTGTAATCAGCTAACAACAGATCATATATACTAATTAACTGATACTTACAACCAGCTAGGACTGGTTAAAAAAAATGATCTTAAGCTCACAAATGTGACAGTTATTTTGTTTTGGCTTTCAAACATTCAACTGTTTAAATTAAGCTCATCAAGTTTATTTGATGATGAACACAGCTTAGATCAGTAATAAAGTTCTGTAACATAAACTTAAGGCATGGAAATGACACTGTTAACATAAAGGGATCAAATTTATTTTGATTAAATGAATTGATATCTATTGCCTCGGTACCATATTAGACAAAAAATTATACTTCAATTCAAACTGCTACTAATTATTAAAAATTATCAGTATCCATCTAGTGAATATTGGGCCCTCTCCTTGATCTACACCCAACAATTTTAGCGCTGTATGTTGCTATGTTTCTGTAATGCTATTTATAAAGAACTCTGGCATCCGATTTACTCATATGTTTGAAAGGGAATTTGAGGGGGGGGAAGAGTGTGTGTGTGTGTGTGAGAGAGAGAGAGAGAGAGAGAGAGAGAGAGAGAGAGAGAGAGAGAGAGAGAGAGAGAGAGAGAGAGAGAGAGAGAGAGAGAGAGAGAGAGAGAGAGAGAGAGAGAGAGAGAGAGAGAGAGAGAGAGAGAGAGAGAGAGAGAGAGAGAGAGAGAGAGAGAGAGAGAGAGAGAGAGAGAGGAGAGAGGGGAAAGTGGGGGGGGGGGGGAGGGGGAAGGGAGACCAGTTTTCTCCTATTTCTCCGTGAAGTTTGAAGTTGCTCCTGTTCCAAACCCTCTGTTTAAGATTATTACCAGGAATTAATGGTCCATGATTGGTTTGTTTGAATCAATGATTTTGATAGATGTGAAAAACCCAAAAAACCTTAGCCTTATTTTGCCAACCATTACCTCAGATCAGCATCCCTCATCACATGATCATTGTCTATAAAAACTATTGGTTTGAAGATTTTGTTATCTTTATATATATATATATATATAAATATAGAAGATCTTACCTTAAATTTCCATGCATACTACACTTGTGTTTCAAGCGGAGGACAAAGCTGTCGCCTGTCCTCCGCTCTCTTCGGGTATGACTGAGGCGTGTTCGTTTGCGCTTGCCGTTCCGACCCTGTGTTGTTGTTTATTTTCGTTTCCGGGCCACTGATAGTTTTGTAGTAAATGTTTCTTCCGGTGGGGGCACGATGAAAATATTTCCCTTCTTTTGTTGAGGCTTGGTTTTGTGTGTAGAATGAAGTATTTTTCTGCTATGCAAAAGTTGCATAATTACTGTAATCGAAAGAGCGCAGCCATACTCGGCGGCGACAAACAGATGCAACCTTTGCATAGCAGAAAAATACTTCATTCTACACACAAAACCAAGCCTCAACAAAAGAAGGGAAATATTTTCATCGTGCCCCCACCGGAAGAAACATTTACTACAAAACTATCAGTGGCCCGGAAACGAAAATAAACAACAACACAGGGTCGGAACGGCAAGCGCAAACGAACACGCCTCAGTCATACCCGAAGAGAGCGGAGGACAGGCGACAGCTTTGTCCTCCGCTTGAAACACAAGTGTAGTATGCATGGAAATTTAAGGTAAGATCTTCTATATTTATGTATTGCTCCAACAGTTGAGCACTCTCATCAATTATTCCACCTTATCTTCAAACTATATATATATATATATATATATATATATATATGTGTATATTAGTATATTATTAACTGTGCAATTTGTGTTTACTGTCGCATCATGTTGCTCAGCTAAGAATTGGCTTCCACATTAACTTTTGTGTCTAAAACTCAAAGACTAACTTGCATTTACTTTTCTCTTTTACAAGCTTTTTAAGTTTTGAAACAAAATTTGATTAATTTCCAGCATAATTTTTTTATCATTAGGCAATCATCTAAATCATTGTAATAATTACACATTTTCATGTCTGCGTCACACCAAAAATGATTTTTTTTTAATTTTATCAATTTTGCACCAATTTTTTAAAAAAGATATTAATTTTTTTCATATAAATTTTTTTTAATAATGCATTCTTTTGACTTTATGACACACCTTTGGGTTATTACACTTTTTATACTAATTTTTAGCATTACTGTCCCATGTTTTTAAATTTTGATCTTTGTTGAAAATTGTTGAATATTTTACATTCAAGTAAAATAAAATATTTTTTATTTGCTCAATTATTTATCAATATGGAGCCATTTTGTTTAAGTCTTCTGAAACTGTTTTTAGACAATGATATCATGATGTAGGTGATCTCTACTTCTTCACGATAACAACTTCGTATCAGTTAGGTCTGGCTCAATGCTCAGTCTGTTATGCATTTCTAAAAAGCATGATCAATTATTTTATTGATGTTTTGTAACTGGTAGTAGAACTTGATATGTGAATGGAATTCTTAGCAGCAGAAGATGCAAATTCTGATCTTGGATGAAAAATGTTTAACCCTCATTCATCTCTTTCTTTGATACTTGCAGTTCGGCCAGAAACTTCAGTCTAAGCAGTTCTTATAGTTCCGATGTATTTTTAAAACTTTGAAACATGCATTTATCTATAGTTTTGCTGATTTGATGTATCACGAGTTTAACGAAGTCTCATTAAGAGTCTTCTAAGAGAACAAATGTGTTTCTCTATATGTGTTATGTAAAATTTAATAGATCTGTTTTTCTGCCACGAAAATGACACAACACTTGTCTAATTTTAAGCAAGATAAATGGAGGAAATAGTCTGGGCCAGCTGATTTCAAGAGTTTGAGCTGACTTAGTTTTGGAACTATATAAATGAAAGCCGTATTTTTAGCTTGCAATGTGCAGAAAAAATTTTCATACCTACGGCTTTTTGTGAAATTATAGTTTAAAAAAAAATCAAAACTTATTAAATCGGTTAAGCATTGGACTTAACTGAGGTTACAGAGCCTAGCTCATCTACACACCTACACATTCACTACATACAGCTGTCTTATCTGACCACAGGATTGCTGTTGCAATGAAAGCCTCAGAGCCAATACTACATGTATATTCATCCATATTGCTGTCTGTGCATAAGAGTAAACTTGTAGGTTTGGCAGATGCTTAAGCTGTTCTGGGAAGCTACAGCACCTCAAGGTTTCAGATTCTTGTTATAACAAATCTTTGAGATACAGCTACACATCTGCAAATGGAACTGGAGTTCTTCAACAGGACTGTTAAAATCACACAGTGTACATAATAACATAGACGACCTATAGATAAGCCTTACCCCGCTCCCCTTTCTTTTTAACACTGTACTAAAAATAATTTTGATCTCTACATGTATCTCGTATCACAATTTCGGCCTGCTAGTAGCTGATTTTTTTAGGATGACAATATTCTCCTTATTTATTCTATCTGTGACTGCTTTATAATTTCAATCTTATCATGTGAGAATGATAATTCTTTTTCTAAATATGGTCATTTATAATAAAAAGTTATAACATTATTCCAATTTTAATAAACAATAACTTTGTTCTGTAAAAGATTCACCATCCATTCACTAGATGATGTCTGATTGATAAAAAAAATCCCTTCTGTGCTCTGTTTGTCTTTCTCAGTATCTAGCTCTCTTTCTTTAAAAATCACATTCACAACTGAGACCATCATAATGGAAATTTATAAATGACTTTTATTTCTTTTAATTTCTCTGCATACGGTAGCCTTCTAATCTTCAGCTAGGTAAAGTGATAAAATTTTTTTTCAATAAAATAGTTATTGAAACATTTCCAGCTGATCTGAAATGTGGTTTGTCACTGGACTCCTTAACAGAAGAGGCCACTAAATCTTGCAAGTCTAAGCCACTACAATCTTCACCTTTTGTCTTTGTTGCCCTTCAAGCTCGATTAGTCCATGAACCTGTGTTTAATAATGATTTTTGTAAATAATATGACTGTTGAATGTAATAATGATCAGACTAAAATCACATTATCCTCTCTTAGCCTGACTAAAGTTGGCTGAGATCATCTTCAATTAAAAAATATCATCATTTAGTGATGTTAATGCACAGCTGAAAAACCTAAAGGTTAACCGACAAAGAATGCAGTGGTATTCTTGCACATGCTTGACAAATATTTTGCCTTTTTTTTAAAAAAATAATTTATATGCATAAAAAACTATGGATTCAGGTGAGTTCAAACGTTCACTCACAATCAAGTGGTGGGTACTCCAACCAACTGACACTGTGGCAAATGGTGGATACTCCAACCAACTGGCACTGTGGCAAGTGGTGGGTACTCCAACCAACTGACACTGGCAAATGTTGGGTACTCCAACCAACTGACACTGTGGCAAATGGTGGATACTCCAACCTACTGACGCTGTGGCAAATGGTGGGTACTCCAACCAACTGACACTGTGGCAAATGGTGGGTACTCCAACCTACTGACGCTGTGGCAAGTGGTGGATACTCCAACCAACTGACACTGGCAAATGGTGGGTACTCCAACTGACACTGTGGCAAGTGGTGGGTACTCCAACCAATTGACACTGGTAAATGTTGGGTACTCCAACCAACTGACACTGTGGTAAGTGGTGGGTGTCAAGAGTTAGGTGGTTCAATCAGGTGACATTGTGCTAAATGTTTTATAGCATATTTCTTTTTTCCACATTGTTTCTATGTGAAACAGAAAGTGCATAAAATTATATGGATTTTGTGCACAGCTCATAGAATGTTTTTTTCCATCTTGAATTTTTTTTTTCACCATTGAAGAAAAGTAAAATTGTTTTTCGGTCAAAGCTCTCTCACGTTTGGTGCAGCTTTAACTTAGCTTAAAATAATCAGTTGGAGAGTACAGTAATGTGTTTATGATGTAATAAAGCAAATGATTTAAAAAATTTGTAGTCAACTAATTTGTGTGCATGTTAAAAACTGTTTTTATTGTGAACAGTTGATGACGACACAATGAGCCTCACTTTTAAACATTAAAATAAAACAAAACTAAATAAAACAAGGCAAAACAGCAGATAAGTTTGCAAGGCCAGGCGTCCATTAAAGAAAAGCAACAGACAAGGAGAAGAGGAGTGTGGTGGAATGGGCAGGCATAATTAAGCATACATTGCGCCAAACTTTTTCTATGTACAGCATAGACAACAGTGTAAAGATGCTGAATGAACTGAAGCTCCGAAACATTTTTTGTTCCAGTGCTGCAGTGTGTCTGAACTAAGATTGTGAATTAAAAGCAAAAAGAAGCAAAAAAAAAAAAAAAAAAAAGGAAGAAAAACAAACGCTGGGAATGAGTGAGTTGTTATAACTCTGCTGACCCTGTAAAGTGACAAAACTTGTACGTTAACGATCAGGTAACATATTTCAAGATCCATCAACCAATATAAGTTAATAAGAATATGATACATACATCTTGGTATAGAAAATACGAAATCAATACATATAGTAAGTTACAATATCAGCTTACATTAATTCTTGTACACTATTACAGTACCTTTGACAAATGAAAACAATGGCAATTCATGGCCTGAATGGACACATTCTATTTCTCTAATCTAATGAACTTCTCATATATGCTCTCATTTCCTCTTGCCAAATTTGAAAATAAAATAAACAATGGAACAAATAAACATCATTCCCAGGGTTGAGGTATCATATATACTGACTGAAACTTCCACACTTGGTCATAGAACATGCATTCTCCAGTCCTACCAGCACGGAGGTCGTGCTGACTACTAAAGAATCTTCTACACAGGGAGGTGACGTGTTCCTGTTATTTCTATGTGTCTATACTTCCACTCTGTTGCGGTGACATCTCTAGGAATCTCATGCTCATTTGGTGTTATCTTCAGACATACATGGCAAGCCAAGTCATTGTCATATCCAGACACACATATTGAGTCATGCTGATTTAAAGAAATCTCTGTAATTAAAGACAGACAAACCATTTCAATATCATTTCTGGACATATAGAGTCAAGTCAAACTTATATTCACTCATAAAGTCTGTCAAACCAAATCAGTATCAATATACATATAGTTAGCTTCACTCCTTAAGTCAGTCAAATCAAGTATGTTATCTTCACTAAATAGAGTCAGTACCGTCTCTAGGAACAAATCAAGAGAAACACAAAGTTAAGAGTCTACAAACAAAGGCAATTTCAGTTACTTCTAAAACCTTACAAATAGTAAACTCAAGACAGTATCATTCATACATTGAGAGCCATAGTAAGTTAAGTCATCTCAACAGATCAAGGCAATCAAACCAAAACAGTGTCATCCCCACTTGTAAAGACAGTCAAATGAAGACAGTGTCATCTCTATAAATAAAGACTATCAAGCCAAATAAAAGTCATGCCATACTCAGACACACAAGTTGAGAAGTATGATCTGATGATCTATAATTTACATATAAGTGGAAAAAAATTTTAAGGACACCAGTTTCTCAGAATTTAACCACTGCAGTAGCCAAGCCAAGGACTTATTGTCTATCTGACAATGTAGTCACTATCTTGTAACAATCACGAATTATCATTTTGGGCTACAAAGGTTAATATTCTTGTTGATTTACTTTAAGTGATAAAAATAAATGGTCCTATCATTTACTGTACTCAAACCATTTCGTAAGATAGTCAGACTAAATGTTTGCTAGATGTAGTCATAACAAATGCCTGTGGAGAGATGAGAAATATGGATAGAGAAACAAACATACAGAACATTTAGAACTTGTATAAAAAAACCAAACAAACCAGTAAGTCGTACTGCCAGAATATGTCTGGCCCTAGAGGTGCGGCCTGTCTGAAGTGGATTGTCTCAGATGTCTTGATGATTGACAAAGACAAGCTATTCTATCTTAAGTCATTGCTAAATTTAAACTTTGACAATGAGGCCCATAACTCATTTCCCTATGTGATGTCTTAGTTAAAAATCTTCAGGAACAAAATAATTGGTAGCCTTCCTTCACTTACCGCAGATATACACCCTGTTTTCAACTGATACTTTCAAGTAAGACACAAATACATACTTTTAAAGATGTATATCATAATCATGTAAATATTTATATCTAAATATAAATTATATACCAGAATTACAAAATATAATATGTTTTTTTTAAATATATTCATTCTATATACACCTATGATATGTTAAGGTTAATTTTTATTTCATATCAGGATTTGTACATCTTATTAAAAAAAAAAAACAACATTTGCATGAATTTTCAGTAAAAGTTAAAATATTCAGTGAACAAACTGGAGCATGTTCATTGAGCAGATCTCTTGGGTTGTGTCATGTATGACAGGAAGCAATGATTCAAAAAGAACAGTTCAGTGCATTATTTAGCAGAGTGAATAGAAAACAATAATATTATCCAACAAATCCTGACCTCTCCCAACTCACTCTACCCAGAGTACAACAATATGACAACAGACACATATGAAACACATATAAATTCAGTGACATTAGTTACAACAACCAACGAGGTAAAAATAATCCAAGTCATCATTTACTTTCTTAGGCGTCCTTTTAACTTACTAAATATACTTTTAAGAACAAATAAAAAACAACTGTGACAATAAGTTAATATAGCTTGTGAAACTAATGATGAGGTCTTGGCAACATCACAATATGATTATCTGCTAAAAATATTCTGAGATAGACATATAAATTAGATACACTAAAAGTAAGACGGTTCTTACATTCTATAGCTGTTGGTTACATAGAACAGAATTTGCAAACCAAAGCTTTTTCAAATGTGTCGGCCACAATTTGAAACTATTTTGCTTGTAATTCCAATCAGTTCAACTGAGCCTACTGGAGCATAATGCACCTCGGACCCGATCAGTTTGACTGACGTCAACTGTAGTGCACTCCTTCAGTGCTAGTAATCCCAATCAGTTCAATGAGCCTACTGGAGCATAATGCACCTCGGACCCAATCGGTTTGACTGATGTCAACTGTCGTGCACTCAGTTGAACTGAGCCTACTGGAGCATAATGCACCTCAGACCCAATCGGTTTGACTGATGTCAACTGTCGTGCACTCAGGTGAACTGAGCCTACGGGAGCATAATGCACCTCGGACCCGATCAGTTTGACTGATGTCAACTGTAGTGCACTGCTACAGTGCTAGTAATCCCAATCAGTTCAATTGAGCCTACTGGAGCATAATGCACCTCGGACCCAATCAGTTTGACTGATGTCAACTGTAGTGCACTGCTACAGTGCTAGTAATCCCAATCAGTTCAACTGAGCCTACTGGAGCATAATGCACCTCGGACCCGATCAGTTTGACTGATGCCATTTATAGCGCACTGCTGAAGTGCCCTGCTACAGTGCTAGCAATCCCAATTGGTTTTACTGAAGCCAAATATACCACACTGCTAGTGATCCCTATGAGTTCAACTGAGCCAACTAAATTGCACAATTGGTGTGACTGATGCCAAGTATACTGCACTGCTAGTAATCCCAATTGGTTTGACAGATGCCAAGTAAACTGCTCTGCAAGTGATCCTAATCAGTTCAACTGAGCCACCTTAAGTGCCCTACTACAGTGCTAGTAATCCCAACCAGTTCAACTGAGCCACCTTAAGTGCCCTACTACAGTGCTAGTAATCCCAACCAGTTCAACTGAGCCACCTTAAGTGCCCTACTACAGTGCTAGTAATCCCAATCAGTTCAACTGAGCCACCTTAAGTGCCCTACTACAGTGCTAGTAATCCCAATCAGTTCAACTGAGCCACCTTAAGTGCCCTACTACAGTGCTAGTAATCCCAATCAGTTCAACTGAGCCAACTATACTGCACTGCCAGTAATCCCAATCAGTTCAACTGAGCCAACTATACTGCACTGCTAGTAATCCCAATCAGTTCAACTGAACCAACTATACTGCACTGCTAGTAATCCCAATCAGTTCAACTGAGCCACCTTAAGTGCCCTACTACAGTGCTAGTAATCCCAATCAGTTCAACTGAGCCACCTTAAGTGCCCTACTACAGTGCTAGTAATCCCAATCAGTTCAACTGAGCCAACTATACTGCACTGCCAGTAATCCCAATCAGTTCAACTGAGCCACCTTAAGTGCCCTACTACAGTGCTAGTAATCCCAATCAGTTCAACTGAGCCAACTATACTGCACTGCTAGTAATCCCAATCAGTTCAACTGAACCAACTATACTGCACTGCTAGTAATCCCAATCAGTTCAACTGAACCAACGATACTGCACTGCTAGTAATCCCAGTTTGACTGACTATACTGCTTCATTGCTAGCAGTTTTGCTGCAGTGTCTCATGATTTGATTCAAACTGTGAACATGAAGGTAATTAATCTCAGGTACTTTAACATGAAGGTTCCACTCATATAATACTGATATATAAACAATATATAAGAAGCTGCAACTAAAAATTAAATGAACACCCTGGAAAAAATATAGCAATTGATGCCAAACGTTTTTTGCTTGATTTGTGCATATTTTGCACAAAGACATTGAGAAAACTAACTCCACAAAAAAGGCACTAGTGCTTTGATAGCCAGCCTAGATCTGAAAGTTTGTTACATAGTTGTGCTCAGACGATGTGAACACAGGTGGCAGGTGGTAACAAACTCTAGGACAGGAGAGGTTCTCAATGAGGATGCTTTTATCATCGTAGCTAATAAAACAGAAATGATCAATGAAGCTCAAGGAAAGCGCAGGAAAAAATCAAAATACTTGAAGATCAAATTTTTGGAATATGAATCAAGTGCAGACTTTGTGCCTGTTTAAAACAATCCTTGGTGTAGCATGCTACTTTCTGGAAACAATTCCTGATTAGGTTAGACCTTTAATATTAATAAAAACAAAGAACAGATCTAGCTATTAGAAGGCCACATGACAAACATATAACAATTCCAATCTAACATGTTGAATAGGCTGCTGACAGGGTAGACTGTTGGGTTAACGTTTAACTTCCTATCTTCAGGTTCCCCTTCTGCTGTTTCTTAGACTAGTCTCACAGATAAAACGTGGTAAATATGAAATGAGAGAGATCTTTGACACCTTCTCATTGATGTGTCACAAGGAAAGAAGAGAAAAACATAGAAAGATAAATTGAACAAAAGCTCAAGTTGGTAGTTGATTTTTTTTTTTAACTCTATGATAATATTTTTTGATAGAGAAAACAAACTTAACAGTTGTGTTTAAACAAAAAGGAGAACAAAAATGGTGAAACAGGAAGGCCCAGTCCTTGTACCCTTTGGCGGTCTTGAAAACAATCCTACACCTACATTTGTTTCACATTTCTCTCTGTGGAGTTGGATCCCAATCTTATTAAGTTCATTCAGTAATCTAAGAATTGATTGGGTTCTAAATTTTGACAGAATGAAATTTTTTTCTCTCTCTTAAGATAACTAAAAAACATATCACAGGGTCACTGGTTCTCAATACCTTACAATTTCAGACAGTTCCACATAACAAATAATTTACAAGATACAAAACTTACACAAAAAACCTTAAAAACATGTACCACTGATGGTACATGAGAAATTGAGTGTAACACCCCATCCCTTCCTCATTTCAACCTCTCTCTTGTCCCCCTCCCTATTTGATTTACAGAGTGACATTACAGACACCCACACTTAAAGCCTTCACAGAACCTTTTTTCATAATAAGATGCTGCATAAAACTGGTGAAAAAAGCCAGCAATAAAGAGCAAGTTACTCTCAGCTGTTCTCGAGAAAAACTCAGAAAACAGACGATAGTTGCCTCCCACTTCACACAGTCCAAGAACTGACGCTAGTTGCCTCCCACTTCACACAGTCCAAGAACTGACGCTAGTTGCCTCCCACTTCACACAGTCCAAGAACTGACGCTAGTTGCCTCCCACTTCACACAGTCCAAGAACTGACGCTAGTTGCCTCCCACTTCACACAGTCCAAGAACTGACGCTAGTTGCCTCCCACTTCACACAGTCCAAGAACTGACGCTAGTTGCCTCCCACTTCACACAGTCCAAGAACTGACGCTAGTTGCCTCCCACTTCACACAGTCCAAGAACTGACGCTAGTTGCCTCCCACTTCACACAGTCCAAGAACTGACGCTAGTTGCCTCCCACTTCACACAGTCCAAGAACTGACGCTAGTTGCCTCCCACTTCACACAGTCCAAGAACTGACGCTAGTTGCCTCCCACTTCACACAGTCCAAGAACTGACGCTAGTTGCCTCCCACTTCACACAGTCCAAGAACTGACGCTAGTTGCCTCCCACTTCACACAGTCCAAGAACTGACGCTAGTTGCCTCCCACTTCACACAGTCCAAGAACTGACGCTAGTTGCCTCCCACTTCACACAGTCCAAGAACTGACAAAGTGACTCCTTTCCTTTCCATGCTTTATTCTCGGGCAAACGGAAAATGCCAGTAACTTACACATAGAAACAAGAAAATAAAACCATTTAGTTCACTACTCATTCTTAGGAGTGTCATTCAAAATTATAGCTTTTGAAAATTTCTGTCTATAAAATTAGATTCTGAAAGTATAAGGACTCTACATCAACTCTACCTCTATATACCTTTCACCTCAGAGGATAATAAAGGTTTTACTGTTGCCTTGAATTAATCTGAACGATGTATATGTCACTTTTTGAACATCAAAATTATATCCATAGTGTGAATATCTGTAACTAGTCATGGACTTTCTTTCTTCATTTCCTTTTCTCTTAAGAAACTGATGGAAAAACCCTTCACTAACCATTCTCTTCCTTTTCAGCATAATTTTTTTTCTTTTTCCATCAGCCAGGATAAGAGCAGTAGATGAACTGGAAAGTTCATGTGAAAAATCTGAATAAAAATATTAAATCTGTCAATCTATTTTCTCCCAGTGTATATATCAATGAATGATGAATCCAGTTTTTACTGTTCATGCCACATCACACTCACAGTGTGCTCCATCACTGTCATGGTGTCTAACACTTGCACTGTGACATACAACATATTAACACAGTTTTGTAGCGAACACTTGACACATAAACTGTGAGGCTCAAGTCAGTTGAAACCTTAAAGAATTAGCCTGAGGTTGAATTTACAGCATTTACGCTGCAATAGTCCATATATGGAAGTTAAGGTGAATAAATTAAGACCTTCACTTGCCTTCTCTTGTTATCTGAGGTGGAGAGCGTGACCAGTCCACACTCAGGCAGGCAGGGCGGTCGTGTGGCCAAGTTATGGCTTTTGTTGAATTTGAGGCCAATTATATCTTAGCTCTTTAAAAAAAAATTGTAATTTTCTGGGACTCTAAAACGAGGTGATGTCATCTGGCAAGAACCATTGAGAGAGGACCATCACTGAGCCGCACAAATGTTTTCACCAGCTAAACAGATGGAAGGAGTAGAGTGGGCAGTCGATAGAATCCTTCTGCACCAGTCCGATCTCAGCAGCTCACAGTTCACTGCCTGGTTCAAGTGCCATCACTGCTCAGCTGTTTGCCAAAGAGACTTGCTCCTATGAAACCACTGAAACGCACACGTTGCTGCTGTAGACTAGGACTGGTCGTCTCATAATGCGTCTTTGTGTCAGTAGCGGCAGTGGAGATGGTCGTAAGCAGTTGCCAGTCAAGAGAGACAAAAGTTTGTGGTTTCACTCATTTCCTAAAGTCCTCAGTGGGCTTGACCAGTCCCTCTGTGGGCGAGATGATGAGGAGGATGATGATGAGATGTTCATTTTGGGTGCTGCTGAGATGAAGAGGATAGAGCATGGACACATGAAATGAAACTTCCGAAAGAGATGATTAGTATCCAAGATCACTTTGAGAAATCTTTGATTTTGTTGAAAAAAAAAATAACAATTGGAAATTGGCTTCAATGAACCTCTATATTTAAAATATATCCCAAAAGAAATGTGTTGGTACTACTTGTTTAAATCCTCTTAGGTGTTCCCTTATTGACTTTATCTGTGCTTCCTCTATCTTGTTGGAAATATCCTCAATCACCAAGTTATTAGAGGTGGATTGTGCTGTAGAATCATGTACACACAAGGCGAGTACAATCACTACCAAAGGGGAAAGATACACCACAAGCTCTCAAACACTGACAATATAGCAATGAAAATTAAAGATTGCTTAATCCTTTTGTGAAAATCTTAGAAAATAACTTTAAGAAAATGTGTTATGTATGGAACATTGTTGCACTAATAAGTTCTAATAGGGGTCCCTTTCCAATATATAACCCAAAAAAATCCTGTGATCAATCCAACATTCATGAAATCTGGAAAATATCTGGAAAACTGATACAACGGCTCCATATTTTTCCCCAAAAACTTGGCATGTGTAAGCTTTTTAAAACTTCCTGTGAAAGGAAAAAAAAATATTTCACAATATATTGTATTTTAAAGGATCAAAGGCAAAAAAAAAAAAACTCTCCAAAAAAATGCTTTGTTTCTGAACCATCTGAAATCAAAGATAAGTTTACAACAAGAACTCACCATTATACACTCGAAGAATTGCCTCACACACGAATTTGTACTGACTCTGGTGGAAAGAGCACAATTTTGAAAATTTTTGATAAATTTTTTTTTCTCCAAACATCTTGCTTAACTCAATCCCATCTAAGTAACCCAACTCAGGTAAAGCCCTGACCCTAAGATAAGGGATGTAACTTCCTACAAAGAATAGATCTATACTTTTAAAAAAATATTACAAACAGAACATGATAAAATTATGAAATAAAGTGTAAAAAAACTAGAGGTCTTGAAATTTTTAAGAAAACAAGGCTTTATGACAGTAAACCAATTTTTTTATAACTTCTCCTTCACTTCAATCTAACTCCACCACCATTTCAGTTTTTTCAGCTTCAAAATACCACTTCACCACCATCTCAACATCACAATCTAACTTCCGATCTCAATCAGGCAACGATCATTATTTCATGCTGATTGTAAGGATAACTATGCAGACATAACCAAAATAAAAGGTTTCTGTAGAATCCCTGAGATGATTCATGCCATCCTAATACAAAGTTCAGATCTAACCTAGGCCTTGAAATCGCCAAAACTAGCGCAAAAAAAGGTCAATTTTGAAGTGTTTTTAGATCTATATCTAGTCTGAAAAGAAACTAAAATAACAAAAACAAAGTCTAGAATGTCCTCTATACACCCAGAAAGTGAAAGTAAACCGGTGATATAGATACATAATATAGTGGTCCATACGGGTGACGGCGGACGATATAGGTGGGGTTGAGTTAACAGAACAGATATCATGCTGTATGTGCACTTTGCAGCTCCTTATTTTCATATCTACATGGGCTTGATTATTTTGAATTCTACTGTAACATCAGAATGTTGTGGCATATGAAGCAAAATCCATGTATAACACAGAATTAGCTACAAGCAAATAATGGAAGCACCTATATAAAGCAATTGTAAGTCTTGAATCTTAGATCCAAATGGAATCATAGGGACAAGCCATTTCAGAACTTCCATAACAACTTTTTTTTATGCATGACAGAGATAATCCAAACCTATTATTGATCTAAACTCTATGCATGACAGGGAGGTTATCCTAACCTATCCTTTGATCTAAACACTATGCATGACAGGGAGGTTACCCAAACCGATCCTTTGATCTAGACTCTATGCAAGACAGGGAGGTTATCCCAACCGATTCTTTGATCTAAACTCTATGCATGACAGGGAGGTTATCCAAACCGATCCTTTGATCTAGACTCTATGCATGACAGGGAGGTTATCCAAACCTATCCTTTGAACTAAACTCTCTGCATGAGAGAGATCATCCAAACTAAAGGCTATAAAGAAGAACCTTTAGGTAAAACTCACAGAAGTTTGGATAAGCATGGCCCTTTGGTCTCTCATCTGTTTCACTATAGACAGTGGGTACACCGGCTGATTCGATTCTATAAGACACATTGCGGTTTCCATGGTGATGAGCACCCCTGTTCGACCGATACCGGCACTGAGGATGAAACCAATGGGAGGCATTAGCTAGGTCACAAAAGGCAGACTACTTCAAATGTTTATAAGGAAAATATGGAGTATCAGAACAGCACATTATAAGAAAATCAACAGTCATCCATTCAAATAATATATTCATTTTGCACATTGACCTATTAGTCTTGTGGATTGTGCCTATCAATTGTTTGTATATGATTATCAATTTGTTGGAAGGTACCTATCTACCTTGTGGAATGTAACTATCTTCTTGATCAATGACCAAAAGAGCCATTCATCAGTAAGAAAGAAACAGAGACATACAATGAGATGTTATGAAATTGATAGAGATGATCTAACCTGCAGTGCACAACTGTGGGCTCAACCATGCCCTCCCTGTTTTGCCGCACCCTGGCTACAAAGTGGAGGAAGTCGCTAGGATCATCAGGTACCCCATGGTCTGGCCAGGCGATGTACTGCATGTGTCGGATATGACGCTCTTCTCCTGTCCCCGCGTGTGTTAAGTTAAACTCTCGGAACGCAAATGAGTGTGTGTCCTCTTCCTTTTCACAAGTTACCTGAAAATCAAGGCAAGAAATATATTCCAATATTTTTTTTTAAAAAGATTTTCAAGAGAATTCCCCCCCCCCACTGAACCCGCCCTTTCTGTGAGATTTTGCACAACCCCTCCAGCGTATAATTAAAGAAGTACCAGTGACGGTAAGCATTTTGTTGCAATAAACCATTTATTTGTCACAAACAGCATCAGACAAAAAAATCGTGAACTTAATGATCTTAAGTATGAAATACTAGACCTAAAATTTACGTACGATCCATTTAAATCGTCGTTTAAACCTGTCAAATTCTTGAGCCAAGTGTGAAATTGTTTTAATATACAAGCTATAAATAACAGAAGTGATAAGTTCCAGCGATGAGTTCCAATAAAATTTGAGAGTGTACATTGACAAAATTATCTGTCCAAATACTTGGGACTGAGAATACTAAAAGCCTTCATGTTAACAATGAAACATTGAAAGGGCTAGTCCTTGACTTAAAGACAACTGTGTCGCAGCAATGGCAGAGAAAAGTGGTAGAAGTCTGATAATTAAAGGTTTCATCAACAGTACAAGTCAAAATTTACTTGGAAATGATAGCCTGTAAAAATTATAAAATCTTCATAAAATAATCTTAAGATTAAAAAGAAAAATCAACTTAAAAAATTTAAATTGGCCCACCTGTAGCTCACCAAAGTCCTCCGTCTCATAGAGCAGTGGCCAGTATTGATGGCACTTGACCCGGCCCCTCTCTACCTCAGTGGTCAGCATCACCACCAGAGAGGACTGCTGTTCCCACACCATCTAACGGACACATAGACAGACAAGTCAACAAAGCATATTAACAGCAGTGGCAAGAAATATTTAAATAATAAAAAAAAATAGCCTTTGTTTTCATAGGCACTTTTCCATTTCAGTTGCCTGAAAAAAATAAGGAATGAAAAGAGGAGACTATAATAATTCACTTTGCAGCTCATTTACAATACACTGAGGTAGAGAAGTTTTAGAAAACAGAGAGAAAAAAATCGGAAAGAAATTTCAATTCTGAAAGTCCAATCCAAAAACCAATTGAGTTGTGTGGATCAGACCCCATATTTTTTAGTCTCCATGAGATATCTTTTAATCAATCAATCAATCAATCTCTCTCTCTCTCTATCTTCCCCCCCCCCCAATGTATTTTGTCCTAAGAATGTTTCCCAAAACTTAAGAACCAGCCAAATACTGGGAATGACAGTGCTAATTGGACTAATCCTGAGAGAAATAATAGGAGGTTTGGTTAGTTTTGAGGGCCAAAAGTTTTTGATGAATCTTACACAGAAAATTATCTTCCTGCTACATTAATTTCTGGACATAAAATTTACAGAAAAAGTCTTACCCATGTGATTTGACTGTAAGAGAGTTGAATTATGTTCACACATTATAAGATCTCATATGATAGAGATTTTTTACAATCTGAATAATTTGTTTTAGAACATCTGAAAATTTCATGATAAATAAAGTATAATAGATGAGAGACAGCCAAAGATGAACTGACCTGCCAAAAGTCTGTACAAGTGTTTGGCAATGGACCCTGCGCTGCTATATACCTGTTGACTATGCCCGATCCAGGGATCTCCATCTGAAACACATTGACATCAATTTATACCATTAGCTGAGATAATTTGTTGCTATTGTCCTGATGTTTGAAAGAATATATAATTTATACCAATAACTGAGATAATTTGTTGCTATTGTCCTGATGTTTGAAAGAATATATAATTTATACCAATAACTGAGATAATTTGTTGCTATTGTCCTGATGTTTGAAAGAATATATACATACTAAAAAAATGGTATGTGTCCCTTATGATAAAATATCAAAATAGCTGCTGTAAGCCTGGAAACACTTCAACTTTTCTTTTTGTCACATTTCACAATTAGTTAAAATCTGCAGCTTGCCATGTAACATTGTAGCTTTTCTTTGAGTGACTTAACCTATCAAAACCAAAAAAAAAAAAAAATGGAAAAAAAACAACAACAACAACAAAAAACCTGTGTCTTTGCATTAATATAAGTTTTTCCCCCTGATTGACATGGATAGTTTCCACAAAACTGAAAAAAATTCACAAATCTTCTTACATTCACATAGTTGGCATTGATGTAGTCGCCAGTGGATCCATTTTTTAACACAACTCTAGTCTGGTCATCTGAAGTTAGAGCAGAAACACAAAAGATATAGTTGAGCAATCTGAACCCACTCTAAGAAAGGAACTAGGCTTGGAGGCAAGCAGCACATTTTAAGCTCATCAAAAAAATTCTGAAAGCCCAAAGTCACAAAGAATTTGAACTTTCAACTTTCAATATTTATGTTTACTTTCAGCCACAGCATATTATGATAAGACAACTGTAAATCTTAGCAAATTTGCCAAAATGCTTTTATTATAGCAGAGCCTGACTTTCAAGTTTTATTAAATGACTGCACTTAAATCTTTTTCTAGAAAAACCAATCCTGGTTTACTATTAAAACCTTTAAGAATTCAGTAATACGAATGGTATTCACATAGTTTCCTACAGAAATTAGGGAACTCTAAAACTGCCCGGTGGTTATGATTCCTTAGCTTGGGCAACATTTTCACCTCCCCCCTCCCCCCAAAATAATTTCTGGTTGGCATTTTTGAAATCAAGAAAATTTAACTTTGGATGACACATATAAAATGATACAGTTGTATTTGAGGCAATACAGAGTTTTCATAACAGAGAGCTGGGAGGATAACAACCGATCATGCATGAGTTAATGCAACCTACAAGGTGAGATGTCTCTGTATCTGTTCTTGTTGATGTTTGCATCCAGCCGTGCAGCATTAAGTGTTAGACCCGGTTTCTTGCGATACAATTGCTGAAAAATCAACGAACAAAACTTAAGACATAATTACACTAAACAATAACTTTTCACTATCTATAATTCCTGAATGGTTTACAATTTTTAAACATAATAAAGCCAGGGAGATCATATGCCACAAATTATTGTTAAACTGTCATGAAATTGGTAAAGAGAGTAAACAACAGCACAAATCAAATGGCAGGCTGACCTCGAACTGAGCAATGGCAGCGCCACTCTCCAAACTCTCCTGCAGCAGCATCAGTGAGGACTGTAACGTGTTGGAGCTCGATGAAGATGCTATCTGGTGGGTGTCAGGGATGTATGTAAAATCTGGCTCCTCAGTCTGGTCCTCGCTTACATACACTGGAAGGGGGGAAAATTAAACAGAGGTCAGAGTTGAGAACAACTGCCAAAAACTTATGTTTTGGAAAAACTTGTTAATCATGCAGTTACAACAGTATCAGATACATTGATTCAGAAGCTGAGCTCAGAAAAAGGTGATCTCAGGCCTAGTTTTGACCCCCAGCAGGGTTGAGTTACCACATTCTTCGTTCAATGCTGACATGGCTTATATCTACAGGACTAAGGTGGACAATGACTCATCTGGTCACCCTATGCTTAGAATATGACATGTACAGAGCTGCAACAGGAAAAGCTACAGTGAGATAACTAGCATCTTCAAATCTATAAATGTAAACGAAAGGCTTCTGACTGCATTCTGATCCAATAAGTTATAACAAAAACTTAATTGACTCAAAGAGACAAAAATACCACACATACAAAAAAAACAAACAACAAAACAAACAGACCTGACATTTTTTGAGAAATAAAAAACACACCCCCCCACCCAAAAAAAAAAAGAAAAAGGAACCAATGACACAGTGATAAACTGATGTGAACTGCATGCCCGCAGATTCCAATTAATTAATTGTCTTGTCTGTGCCAACATTGTAGGCTGTGTTGACCTTCAAGTAAATGTGTTTGAAAAAAAAATTGCCATGGCAAGATGAGTCCTTGCCATCTTTCTGGGATCAAATCAATTTGTCCTAACTAAGGCGGTATCCCTACTCACCATTGGGCCTGACAACAAGCGCCAGCTCTCCTGAATGGGTCTCCCGCGACGCTTTGATAAACATCACCACCTGCGTTACACAAAGACCAACACAAAAACATTCATTCAGAGGATATATCAATCAATACCAGAAGACAAAGTAATGAAATTAATGATTAAGCTAAAAAAAAAGAGTATTTCAAAGACATATCATACGAAAACCCTGTCTAAACATTCTGAGAGAGTATTTTTAAGTTCTAAGGAAAACTAGAGAATAAAATTATTAACAAGAAATACCTTCACAATGATATTATATTTGGAAGTTTTGCTAGGGGAAAATAGAGTCAGGCGCAAAAGAGAGGTGTGTGTGTGTGTGTGTGAGAGAGAGAGAGAGAGAGAGAGAGAGAGAGAGAGAGAGAGAGAGAGAGAGAGAGAGAGAGAGAGAGAGAGAGAGAGAGAGAGAGAGAGAGAGAGAGAGAGAGAGAGAGATGCTTTACCTGTTCATGCGTGTGTTGAGAAACATCACGACCATTGATAAGCAGGACCTGATCACCCTCATTCAGTCTTGGGATGGCCAAGTCAGCCGGAGTATTGGGGGCCACGCGGGACACAATGATAGGCATGCCCTGGTCAGCACCACCCTAAAGAAGAAGAGAGAACATTCTAACAAGACATCTTAGATAATTCTAGTACACTGTGGTCCTGTTTTGCAGGGTAAGCAATAAAAACTTTCATATCAACATTCAAAGTTCAAGGCGGAGTTCCAATGAACTAATCCTAATCTCTTCTTAAACAGAACTTCCACCACTGAAAAAAACATAAGACTCGGTTGGAAGGCACACTCAATTGTGTACCAACATGTGTATTAGACTACAAGCTAAGGTGAGAATCAGAAAATCCTAGACGAAACAAGCTGTGACGTTAATATTGCTTCCTCATAGAATGCCTGTAAGACCAGCATACCAAACCCGAGAACAAAAAACCAAAAATTCAAGGAGTCCACATTCAATGGGTGAGTCAGGCTATAACACAAGCTGCATTTTAAAGTAAAGTATTAAGATTGGTTGTACTTTCTAGCAAAAGCATGGCATACTGGTTTGTTTGAAACTAAGCAAATCAATTCATTGAACAGAATTGTAATCTATAGCTTCCACTCCCATGGTAAAAAGTTAAACAAACGTACCTTAACATTGAAGCCGAATCGACCTTTCTCGTCAGGCTTCATCCTGATGGTAACCAAACCATGTCCGTCAGAGATACCGTTCCCATTAGGCTGGTAGGGAGAGTAGATGATAACAGGATAAAGATGTTCAATAAACTCTTGAAAAGCAATTGATTTCACAAGGGGAAATAAAGACTGTTCATAACAGATTTTCAGAAGAAAATCACATCAAACCTAATTGAGTGGATTATGAAGGAAAAACGTTGGACATGATAGCCCTAACTACGAAGCCCAAATATGTTGTCTGCAGAAATAACCCTAACTACCAAGCCCAAATATCACGCTCTCTGTAGAAATAGCCCTAACTAAGAAGCCCAAATATCACACTGTCTGTAGAAATAGCCCCAACTACCAAGCCCAAATATCACACTGTCTGTAGAAATAGCCCCAACTACCAACCCCAAATTATTGTCTAACAAAATAGCCCTAACTAACAAGCCCAAATATCACACTCTCTGTAGAAATAGCTCTAACTAACAAGCCCAAATATCACACTGTCAGTAGAAATAGCCCCAACTACCAAGCCCAAATATCACACTGTCTGTAGAAATAGCTCTAACTAAGAAGCCCAAATATCACACTGTCTGTAGAAAAAGCCCCAACTACCAAGCCCAAATATCACACTGTCTGTAGAAATAGCCCCAACTACCAAGTCCAAATATCACACTGTCAGTAGAAATAGCCCCAACTACCAAGCCCAAATATCACACTGTTTGTAGAAATAGCCCCAACTACCAAGCCCAAATATCACGCTGTCTGTAGAAATAGCCCTAACTACCAAGCCCAAATATCACACTGTCTGTAGAAATAGCCCCAACTACCAAGCCCAAATATCACACTGTCTGTAGAAATAGCCCCAACTACCAAGCCCAAATATCACACTGTCTGTAGAAATAGCCCCAACTACCAAGCCCAAATATCACACTGTCTGTAGAAATAGCTCTAACTAAGAAGCCCAAATATCACACTGTCTGTAGAAATAGCCCCAACTACCAAGCCCAAATATCACACTGTCTGTAGAAATAGCCCCAACTACCAAGCCCAAATATCACATTGTCTAACAAAATAGCCCTAACTAACAAGCCCAAATATCACACTCTCTGTAGAAATAGCTCTAACTAACAAGCCCAAATATCACACTGTCAGTAGAAATAGCCCCAACTACCAAGCCCAAATATCACACTGTCTGTAGAAATAGCTCTAACTAAGAAGCCCAAATATCACACTGTCTGTAGAAATAGCCCCAACTACCAAGCCCAAATATCACACTGTCTGTAGAAATAGCCCCAACTACCAAGTCCAAATATCACACTGTCAGTAGAAATAGCCCCAACTACCAAGCCCAAATATCACACTGTTTGTAGAAATAGCCCCAACTACCAAGCCCAAATATCACGCTGTCTGTAGAAATAGCCCTAACTACCAAGCCCAAATATCACACTGTCTGTAGAAATAGCCCCAACTACCAAGCCCAAATATCACACTGTCTGTAGAAATAGCCCCAACTACCAAGCCCAAATATCATATTGTCTAACAAAATAGCCCTAACTAACAAGCCCAAATATCACACTCTCTGTAGAAATAGCTCTAACTAACAAGCCCAAATATCACACTATCAGTAGAAATAGCCCCAACTACCAAGCCCAAATATCACACTGTCTGTAGAAATAGCTCTAATTAAGAAGCCCAAATATCACACTGTCTGTAGAAATAGCCCCAACTACCAAGCCCAAATATCACACTGTCTGTAGAAATAGCCCCAACTACCAAGTCCAAATATCACACTGTCAGTAGAAATAGCCCCAACTACCAAGCCCAAATATCACACTGTCTGTAGAAATAGCCCCAACTACCAAGCCCAAATATCACACTGTCTGTAGAAATAGCCCTAACTACCAAGCCCAAATATCACACTGTCTGTAGAAATAGCCCCAACTACCAAGCCCAAATATCACACTGTCTGTAGAAATAGCCCCAACTACCAAGCCCAAATATCATATTGTCTAACAAAATAGCCCTAACTAACAAGCCCAAATATCACACTCTCTGTAGAAATAGCTCTAACTAACAAGCCCAAATATCACACTATCAGTAGAAATAGCCCCAACTACCAAGCCCAAATATCACACTGTCTGTAGAAATAGCCCCAACTACCAAGCCCAAATATCACACTGTCTGTAGAAATAGCCCCAACTACCAAGCCCAAATATCACACTGTCTGTAGAAATAGCCCCAACTACCAAGCCCAAATATCACACTGTCTGTAGAAATAGCCCCAACTACCAAGCCCAAATATCACACTGTCTGTAGAAATAGCCCCAACTACCAAGCCCAAATATCACACTGTCTGTAGAAATAGCCCCAACTACCAAGCCCAAATATCACACTGTCAGTAGAAATAGCCCCAACTACCAAGTCCAAATATCACACTGTCAGTAGAAATAGCCCCAACTACCAAGCCCAAATATCACACTGTTTGTAGAAATAGCCCCAACTACGAAGCCCAAATATCACGCTGTCTGTAGAAATAGCCCTAACTACCAAGCTCAAATATCACACTGTCTGTAGAAATAGCCCCAACTACCAAGCCCAAATATCATATTGTCTAACAAAATAGCCCTAACTAACAAGCCCAAATATCACACTCTCTGTAGAAATAGCTCTAACTAACAAGCCCAAATATCACACTATCAGTAGAAATAGCCCCAACTACCAAGCCCAAATATCACACTGTCTGTAGAAATAGCTCTAACTAAGAAGCCCAAATATCACACTGTCTGTTGAAATAGCCCCAACTATCAAGCCCAAATATCACACTGTCTGTAGAAATAGCCCCAACTACCAAGTCCAAATATCACACTGTCAGTAGAAATAGCCCCAACTACCAAGCCCAAATATCACACTGTCTGTAGAAATAGCCCCAACTACCAAGCCCAAATATCACACTGTCTGTAGAAATAGCCCCAAC
>JAWDGP010001801.1:0-2500 GCA_033675545.1 Elysia crispata
AGGCAGACACAGAGATACAAAGAGTGAGAGAGAGAGAGAGAGAGAGAGAGAGAGAGAGAGAGAGAGAGAGACACACACACACAGAAACAGACAGACATAGTGGAAAAGAAAGCTAACCTCCTCACCAATCTCCTCCTTTTCTCCTACCAGCTAGCCTCTCACCAATCTACTTTTCTCCTACCAGCTAACCTCTAACCAATCTCCTTTTCTCCTACCAGCTAGACTAACCAATCTACTTTTCTCCTACCAGCTAGCCTCACCAATCTACTTTTCTCCTACCAGCTAACCTCTAACCAATCTACTTTTCTCCTACCAGCTAGACTAACCAATCTCCTTTTCTCCTACCAGCTAGACTAACCAATCTCCTCCTCTCCTACCAGCTACACCCTCTCATACCAATCTCCTCCTTTTCTCCTATCAGCTAACCTCTAAACAATCTCCTCTTTCTCTTCTACCAGCGAACCTCTCACCAATCTCCTCCTTTTCTCCTATCAGCTAACCTCCTCACCAATCTCCTCCTTTTTTTCTCTCCTACCAGCTAACCTCTAACCAATCACCTCCTTTTCCTTCTACCAGCTAACCTCTAACCAATCTCCCTCCTTTTCTACCTGTCAGCTAACCTCTCACCAATCTCCTCCTTTTCTCCTATCAGCTAACCTCTCACCAATCTCCTCTTTTTCTTCTATCTATTACCTCTCTGACCAATCTCCTCCTTTTCTCCTACCACCTCTCTATACTCATAGCTATCCTCTAAACAATCTCCTCCTTTTCTCCTACCAACCAACCTCTCACCAATCTCGTTTTCTTCTACCAGCTAACCTCTCACCAATCTCCTCTTTTTCTCCTACCAGCTAACCTCTAACCAATCTCCTCCTTTTCTCCTATCCTTCTCCTATCTCGTTATCCAGCTAGCCTCTAACCAATCTCCTCCTTTTCTCCTATCAACTGTAGCTCCTCTGACTAATCTCCTCCTTTTCTCCTATCAGCTTAACCTCTGACCAATCTCCTTTCTCCCATCAACCAGCCTATTAGCTAATCCAACTTTTCTCCCTGCTCCCCTTTTCCTAACAACCAGGCCAGGAATTACCCTCTCTCCTCCTTCTCCTATCCACCAGCCTCTCACCAATCTCCTCCTTTTCTCCTACCAACCAGCCTCTCACTACCCCTCTTCCTCCTTTTCTACCTATCAACCAGCTAACCTCTCACCAATCTCCCTCCTTTTCTCCTATCAACCAGCCTCTGTTCAATCTCCTCCCCTTTTCTCCTACCACCCCCCGGCCTCTCACCAGCCTCGACCCCTCCTTTTCTCCTATCAACCAGCCTCTGACCAATCTCCTCCTTTCTCTCTAACCAGAAGCCTCTGACCAATCTCCTTTTCTCCTACCAACCAGCCTCTGACTAATCTCCTCCTTTTCTCCTATCAACCAGCCTCTGACCAATCTCCTCCTTTTCTCCTACCAACCAGCCTCTGACCAATTTCCTTTACTCTTGTCAACCAGCCTTTGACTTATCCCCTCCTTTTCTCCAACTAATTAGCACCTGACCAATTCCCTCCTTTTCTCCTACCAGTCAGCCTCTGACCTTTGTCCTCTTCTTCTGTACTATAACCTCTGACCTTTGTCCTCTTCTTCTGTACTATAACCTCTGACCAATGTGGATGAGGAGGGATGAAAGACACTATACAGATTGGAAAAGAAAAGCTGGGTTAAGATGAAGAGAATGGGTGAAAGACACCATACAGATTGGAAAAGAAAGGCTGGGTTAAGATGAAGAGAATGGGTGAAAGACACCTTGCAGATTGGAAAAGAAAGGCTGGGTTAAGATGAAGAGAATGGGTGAAAGACACCTTGCAGATTGGAAAAGAAAGGCTGGGTTAAGATGAAGAGAATGGGTGAAAGACACCTTGCAGATTGGAAAAGAAAGGCTGGGTTAAGATGAAGAGAATGGGTGAAAGACACCATACAGATTGGAAAAGAAAGGCTGGGTTAAGATGAAGAGAATGGGTGAAAGACACCTTGCAGATTGGAAAAGAAAGGCTGGGTTAAGATGAAGAGAATGGGTGAAAGACACCATACAGATTGGAAAAGAAAGGCTGGGTTAAGATGAGGAGAATGGGTGAAAGACACCATACAGATTGGAAAAGAAAGGCTGGGTTAAGATGAGGAGAATGGGTGAAAGACACCATACAGATTGGAAAAGAAAGGCTGGGTTAAGATGAGGAGAATGGGTGAAAGACACCATACAGATTGGAAAAGAAAGGCTGGGTTAAGATGAGGAGAATGGGTGAAAGACACCATACAGATTGGAAAAGAAAGGCTGGGTTAAGATGAAGAGAAGGGATGAAAGTTACAAGAGAGATAGGCAGAAAAAGAGAGACTGGATAGGAGGAACGATGGACAGAAGAGCTGAAAGCCAAAGGATAATTAAAGAGAGAGAGAGAGAGAGAGAGAGAGAGAGAGAGAGAGAGAGAGTATGGATAGGAGGAAAATGAAGAGAGTTG
>JAWDGP010001801.1:15000-92500 GCA_033675545.1 Elysia crispata
TAGATCTAGAATAACTATAAGCTTCAGCAATCTAGAGTACTCAAATATATTTTTTTTCTCTTTTCATTACTGTAAAATTTGCTTTTCATCAGTATTTTTGTATGGCTGAAGAGTATATAAGTCTGCTAGTTTTGTGAAGTTCGTATTTCTTCAATGCATTTGTCATCCCCACCTGCTCATTTAAACGTGCTCAATAAACTCCTTTTCTGACTCGGCTTTACAGTAACAAGAGGCTGTGATTGACCTGTAACAAGACTGGTTAGGTCTAATGCCTCTCCGAGAATTGGCCTATCACGTTACGTTGTATCAAACACAACCACTGGGCTTACTAGCTGCAATCCACATGATTCGAGGAAAACTGGGGGCAGAGGTCATGAGTCAGTGTGTAATTCTTTCCTTCAAAGAAACTATGAAACTATATAGATGCAACAAATTATAAATCAGATATATCCAAATATTAAAGGTGAAAGAAGGGAGTCAAACCAAACTACAATATCTGAACTTTCACGCTTGACATATTGTTTGTGTCAAACAACTTAGGAGACATCAAGTAAAAAAACTCGTTCCACAATGTGAACGACAGGCTATCCTTTCCTACCATTGGACACAAGTGACAGCGCATCAAAACTTACCGATATCAAAGGCTGAGGCCTTACATACATGCACACACACACACATCAAGTTGTCTTCTCATGACTTTGTTTACATCTGACTAAACTCCCTCCCTTTCTTATTCGGCTTCACGCAGTAACAAGAGGCTGTAGGTGTTGAAAAGTTTCGAAAAATATTATTTTCAGTATAATTGTACAATACTTTTTAAAAAAATGTTTGCTACGTTTTTAAAGATGTACAATTATACTGAAAAGAATATTTTTCGAAACTTTTCAACACAATGTTCCACTAGAACACTATTGTTTATAACAGAGGATATGTAAAGTTTCCACCCTCATTGACCAAAACAGTTATGGCGGCTCCGGAAAATTACGAAAATACCCGAGACATCTCGAAGGGCATGTTTGTGTATCTGTCCGTTTTTCCTTAATTTGCGCCTTTGGACAGCCAAGTTGCACAAGAAATGGCATGATGCCAGTATGTAGCGGAAAATTCGATGTTTATTTTTTTCAGTTTTACAGAATCTAGACTTGGTGGTGTATGGTGTTTAGTTACATCCCCATCTTTTCTCTATATCTCTATGAGATCAGAAATAGAGATTAATACATTTCTTGACCTTAAGCTAATTCGGATCTGTGCAACGCCCCAGGTTTATTCTGAAGAAATAAATTTTCAATACAGCTTGATATGTTACATATACAATAGACGGAACAATAAACAAATCTTATAAAGAAAGTTATCAGTTCAAGGGGTTTTATTTTTTCCTCTTCTGATCATAAAGAGAAATTCAAATAATGTTTAGATAATCTTTCCACGCCGAATGTAACTTAACTTAAACATTAATTTTAAAGAATCTACTCCTTCAATTTTTCTTCTCGCTTAAAACTTTGATTTGGGGAAAACGTTTGAAAATCATTATGTAAAACATAATGCGGAATAACGAAATAACCCTCCTTCCCCATTTTCTTTCAAGATTAAAAAAAAATGATATGAAAACTTTAAATTTACATCATGTAGTTCTATCTCTGAAGGCCACCTGATTATGTTCTGTAGTGCCTCCTTGATACCCCATAGTTCTATCTCTGAAGGCCACCTGATTATGTTCTGTAGTGCCTCCTTGATACCCCATAGCTCTATCTCTGAAGGCCACCTGATTATGTTCTGTAGTGCCTCCTTGATACTCCATAGCTCTATCTCTGAAGGCCACCTGATTATGTTCTGTAGTGCCTCCTTGATACTCCATAGTTCTATCTCTGAAGGCCACCTGATTATGTTCTGTAGTGCCTCCTTGATACTCCATAGCTCTATCTCTGAAGGCCACCTGATTATGTTCTGTAGTGCCTCCTTGATACTCCATAGCTCTATCTCTGAAGGCCACCTGATTATGTTCTGTAGTGCCTCCTTGATACCCCATAGCTCTATCTCTGAAGGCCACCTGATTATGTTCTGTAGTGCCTCCTTGATACCCCATAGCTCTATCTCTGAAGGCCACCTGATTATGTTCTGTAGTGCCTCCTTGATACTCCATAGTTCTATCTCTGAAGGCCACCTGATTATGTTCTGTAGTGCCTCCTTGATACTCCATAGTTCTATCTCTGAAGGCCACCTGATTATGTTCTGTAGTGCCTTCTTGATACCCCATAGTTCTATCTCTGAAGGCCACCTGATTATATTCTGCAGTGCCTCCTTGATACCCCATAGTTCTATCTCTGAAGGCCACCTGATTATGTTCTGTAGTGCCTTCTTGATACCCCATAGTTCTATCTCTGATGGCCACCTGATTATGTTCTGTAGTGCCTCCTTGATACCCCATAGTTCTATCTCTGAAGGCCACCTGATTATGTTCTGTAGTGCCTCCTTGATACCCCATAGTTCTATCTCTGAAGGCCACCTGATTATGTTCTGTAGTGCCTCCTTGATACCCCATAGTTCTATCTCTGAAGGCCACCTGATTATGTTCTGTAGTGCCTCCTTGATACTCCATAGTTCTATCTCTGAAGGCCACCTGATTATGTTCTGTAGTGCCTCCTTGATACCCCATAGTTCTATCTCTGAAGGCCACCTGATTATGTTCTGTAGTGCCTCCTTGATACCCCATAGTTCTATCTCTGAAGGCCACCTGATTATGTTCTGTAGTGCCTTCTTGATACTCCATAGTTCTATCTCTGAAGGCCACCTGATTATGTTCTGTAGTGCCTCCTTGATACTCCATAGTTCTATCTCTGAAGGCCACCTGATTATGTTCTGTAGTGCCTTCTTGATACCCCATAGTTCTATCTCTGATGGCCACCTGATTATGTTCTGTAGTGCCTCCTTGATACCCCATAGTTCTATCTCTGATGGCCACCTGATTATGTTCTGTAGTGCCTTCTTGATACCCCATAGTTCTATCTCTGATAGCCACCTGATTATGTTCTGTAGTGCCTTCTTGATACCCCATAGTTCTATCTCTGAAGGCCACCTGATTATGTTCTGTAGTGCTTCCTTGATACCCCATAGTTCTATCTCTGAAGGCCACCTCATTATGTTCTGTAGTGCCTCCTTGATACCCCATAGTTCTATCTCTGAAGGGCACCTGATTATGTTCTGTAGTGCCTTCTTGATACCCCATAGTTCTATCTCTGATGGCCACCTGATTATGTTCGTAGTGCCTTCTTGATACCCCATAGTTCTATCTCTGAAGGCCACCTGATTATGTTCTGTAGTGCTTCCTTGATACCCCATAGTTCTATCTCTGATGGCCACCTGATTAGTTCGTAGTGCCTTCTTGATACCCCATAGTTCTATCTCTGAAGGCCACCTGATTATGTTCTATAGTGCCTTCTTGATACTCCATAGCTCTATCTCTGAAGGCCACCTGATTATGTTCTGTAGTGCCTTCTTGATACCCTATAGTTCTATCTCTGAAGGCCACCTGATTATGTTCTGTAGTGCCTTCATGATACTCCATAGCTCTATCTCTGAAGGCCACCTGATTATGTTCTGTAGTGCCTCCTTGATACCCCATAGCTCTATCTCTGAAGGCCACCTGATTATGTTCTGTAGTGCCTCCTTGATACCCCATAGTTCTATCTCTGAAGGCCACCTGATTATGTTCTGTAGTGCCTCCTTGATACCCTCCTGATATGCTCTACCTCTGGTTCTATTCCTGAAGGCCACCTGATTATGTTCTGTTGCCTGGTGCCTCCTTGATACCCCATAGCTCTATCTCTGAAGACCACCTGATTATGTTCTGTAGTGCCTCCTTGATACCCCATAGTTCTATCTCTGAAGGCCACCTGATTATGTTCTGTAGTGCCTCCTTGATACCCCATAGTTCTATCTCTGAAGGCCACCTGATTATGTTCTGTAGTGCCTCCTTGATACTCCATAGTTCTATCTCTGAAGGTCACCTGATTATGTTCTGTAGTGCCTCCTTGATACTCCATAGTTCTATCTCTGAAGGCCACCTGATTATGTTCTGTAGTGCCTCCTTGATACCCCATAGTTCTATCTCTGAAGGCCACCTGATTATGTTCTGTAGTGCCTCCTTGATACTCCATAGTTCTATCTCTGAAGGCCACCTGATTATGTTCTGTAGTGCCTCCTTGATACTCCATAGTTCTATCTCTGAAGGCCACCTGATTATGTTCTGTAGTGCCTTCTTGATACCCCATAGTTCTATCTCTGAAGGCCACCTGATTATGTTCTGTAGTGCCTTCTTGATACCCCATAGTTCTATCTCTGAAGGCCACCTGATTATATTCTGCAGTGCCTTCTTGATACCCAATAGTTCTATCTGTAGGCCACATGATTGTGTTATGTAGCACCTTCTAGAAACCCCATATATGGTGTATGTAAATTTACTTCAGTATTTATTATATGTACTGATTTCTCTTACGTAATTGTTACAACTCATGCGTAGTAGAGTTGTAAACCAGTAATCAAAGCCAGTAACAGCAGCAGCAGATCAGTGTAAGACAATGAAAATCAGTAACAGCAGCAGCAGTTTTTAAGATAAATGAGCAGCAATGGATCAGGCGAGGAGAAAGACTATCGAAACAAGCATTAGTAGTAGGTAAGCTACGAGAAAGATTATCAAAACCGGTAACAAGAGTGGATCAGAATAAGAGAAAGACTATCAAAACAAGTTCTAACAGCGGGTAAGCTAAGAGAAAGATTATCAAAACCGGTAACAAGAGTGGATCAGAATAAGAGAAAGACTATCAAAACAAGTTCTAACAGCGGGTAAGCTAAGAGAAAGATTATCAAAACCGGTAACAAGAGTGGATCAGAATAAGAGAAAGACTATCAAAACCGGTAATAAGAGTGGATCAGAATAAGAGAAAGACCATCAAAACCATTAGCAGCAGTGGATCAGGCTAAGAGAAAGACTAAATCGAAAACAGCAGTGGATCAGGACAATCAGTAACACTAACAGGGTTTGGTTCAGGATAAGAGAAAGATTTACAAAATCAGAACCACTACCAGTAGCAGCAGAGGATAATGAATAGAGATTGTGTCACAATAATATGCTGTCCTATATAATGATTAGTAAGAGATTGTGTCACAAAAATAAGCTGTAGTTTATAATGACTAGTAAGAGATTGTGTCACAAATATAAGATGCAGTTTATAATGACTAGTTAGACCTTGTGTCTCAATAAAATGTAGTGTATAATGAATAGTAAGAGTTTCTGTCATAGTACTAAGAGATTGTGTCAGAATCACGAGCTACAGTGGATCAGGATATGAGAAAGACTATATAAACCAGTTGCAGCAGTGGATCAGGATATGAGAAAGACTATATAAACCAGTTGCAGCAGTGGATCAGGATATGAGAAAGACTATATAAACCAGTTGCAGCAGTGGATCAGGATATGAGAAAGACTATATAAACCAGTCGCACCAGTGGATCAGGATATGAGAAAGACTATATAAACCAGTCGCAGCAGTGGATCAGGATATGAGAAAGACTATATAAACCAGTCGCAGCAGTGGATCAGGATATGAGAAAGACTATATAAACCAGTCGCAGCAGTGGATCAGGATATGAGAAAGACTATATAAACCAGTCGCAGCAGTGGATCAGGATATGAGAAAGACTATATAAACCAGTCGCAGCAGTGGATCAGGATATGAGAAAGACTATATAAACCAGTCGCAGCAGTGGATCAGGATATGAGAAAGACTATATAAACCAGTCGCAGCAGTGGATCAGGATATGAGAAAGACTATATAAACCAGTCGCAGCAGTGGATCAGGATATGAGAAAGACTATATAAACCAGTCGCAGCAGTGGATCAGGATATGAGAAAGACTATATAAACCAGTCGCAGCAGTGGATCAGGATATGAGAAAGACTATATAAACCAGTCGCAACAGTGGATCAGGATATGAGAAAAACTATATAAACCAGTAGCAGCAGTGGATCAGGATATGAGAAAGACTATATAAACCAGTCGCAGCAGTGGATCAGGATATGAGGAAGACTATATAAACCAGTCGCAGCAGTGGATCAGGATATGAGAAAGACTATATAAACCAATCGCAGCAGTGGATCAGGATATGAGAAAGACTATATAAACCAATCGCAGCAGTGGATCAGGATATGAGAAAGACTATATAAACCAGTTGCAGCAGTGGATCAGAATATGAGAAAGACTATATAAACCAGTCGCAGCAGTGGATCAGGATATGAGAAAGACTATATAAACCAGTCGCAGCAGTGGATCAGGATATGAGAAAGACTATATAAGACCTTGTGTCTCAGCAGTGGATCAGGATATGAGAAAGACTATATAAACCAATCGCAGCAGCGGATCAGGATATGAGAAAGACTATATAAACCAGTTGCAGCAGTGGATCAGGATATGAGAAAGACTATATAAACCAGTCGCAGCAGTGGATCAGGATATGAGAAAGACTATATAAACCAGTCGCAGCAGTGGATCAGGATATGAGAAAGACTATATAAACCAGTCGCAGCAGTGGATCAGGATATGAGAAAGACTATATAAACCAGTCGCAGCAGTGGATCAGGATATGAGAAAGACTATATAAACCAGTCGCAGCAGTGGATCAGGATATGAGAAAGACTATATAAACCAGTTGCAGCAGTGGATCAGGATATGAGAAAGACTATATAAACCAGTCGCAACAGTGGATCAGGATATGAGAAAGACTATATAAACCAGTCGCAACAGTGGATCAGGATATGAGAAAGACTATATAAACCAGTAGCAGCGGTGGATCAGGATATGAGAAAGACTATATAAACCAGTCGCAGCAGTGGATCAGGATATGAGAAAGACTATATAAACCAGTCGCAGCAGTGGATCAGGATATGAGAAAGACTATATAAACCAGTCGCAGCAGTGGATCAGGATATGAGAAAGACTATATAAACCAGTTGCAGCAGTGGATCAGGATATGAGAAAGACTATATAAACCAGTTGCAGCAGTGGATCAGGATATGAGAAAGACTATATAAACCAGTCGCAGCAGTGGATCAGGATATGAGAAAGACTATATAAACCAGTTGCAGCAGTGGATCAGGCTAAGAGAAATGAGTGAATCCGAATAAATAAGGGATTGTATCACAACTATCAGCAACAGTGGATCAGGATAAGAAAGAGATTATACATGTATATATATTACAATCATCCGCAGCAGTAGATCGGGATAAATAAGAGGGAGAGAGAGAGAGAGAGAGACAGAGAGACAGAGAGAGAGAGAGAGATGATTTAATAAATCTCCCACTACACTAATAGGAACCCACACACAAAGTGCTGCTATGCCAGGAAATAAGAGAGCCAAGAATTTTTGGTGACATCAAGTTTACTCTTGATTTGGTTCTAGAACAGGAATCATTTTGATATGCACATGTATCTTGTTTCAAAGGAGTTTACAATGCATTGAATAAACATTTAATTGATGCTCCGCTTAAAGATGAGCAAAAATTATACAAACATATACCGAATCTATATAATATTAATGAACTGCATTGTTATAAAGATGTGTCTTTAATAAAATGCCTATATTAACTCAAAAATATTTTTTACACGACACACATACACACATATATATGCTGTGTCACAGAAAGAGGGGGGGGTTTGACTTGTGGAGCCTAAAAAGTAAAGACAGACAAAATAACATGAGCATAATTATTGCACTGTTTGTTTTTTTAGCTCCCCTCACAGCTTGAGATTTACAATGAAGTATGATCGAGACAATCACATCACTAAATCTACCTGCTCCTGCTCTCAAATTATGAGATTTGTATAAGGCTCATTAATTGTTAGTTTGGAACAGCTCCTTAAGGAATTTTAATTATTACCTTTTTTTTTCATTTTTCAGATGACAGGAGAAAATTTGTTTCAAGACTGCCAGTGGGGGCAAAAAAACTGCGACATATACAGCCTTAAAAATCATTAAAAGACCAGGCACTTAACCACTGAGCTATCCGCATCTACAAAAATAGATGCTTCAGGAACAGTGACTTTCATGCTGGCTTGAATAGACTAAAGGTTGAATCGCTAAGAACGATCAAGTCCATATTTTTACAGGCTAGTTATGTCCTGGAAAAATGTTTTCCCGTCTTTCGTCTTATTTGTCAGTCTCGAGCTAGATCTAGGTTTGTGGCTTAGACAAACTGACTTGTCTATACTACTTATTTCATTATTTTCAGTCACATGCATCTTTAGATCCTTAGATCTAGCTTCGTCTGTCTCAGCCTCTAGCGTGGTTTGACTGCTTTTTTTATTTCTATATATTAAATTAAGGTTTAAAATTTATCAAATTAACTCTGAAAGCTTTTGCAATGACACACACACACACACATACATCTTCTCAAAGTGATTTTTTTTTGTGCTTTTTTTTTAATTCATAATTTATGGGATAGTCTTTCCACACACCTTACACTTGAACTTTTTCTTAAAATAATTTTCTTTGTGCGATTTTTACATTTATATTTCAACTTCTGTGTATAGCCTCATTCAATAACTCTCATACTGATATATTTTCTCATTAAAATGAATTTCTTTTCTATTTTTTAAATTTTTTTTTCAAGTCCCATATTCTGAAGGAACTTTAACAACATGCTGCACACTTGTACTTTTTCACATTAAAATGAGTTTCTTTATAATTTTTAAAGACTCACCTTCTGTAAAGACTCTTTACTCAGACAACATACCTCACACTGATAAATTTTCTCAATCAAATGAACATCTACGTGGCTTATAAGTCTCATCCTCTACAAAATTCTCGTACAAAATATCTCAAACTTGTATGTTTTCTCAATAAACTGAGTTTTCATACTTGTATTATGAATTAATCAGAATTTCTGTTATCCATGTAGCTCTTCTCACCCAATGTAAAGTGTAAAAACATCTCTGGTTAATTACCTTTATGAGTTAGCAGATGTCTTGCTATTTCATATTTTTTGGTAAACCTTCGTCCACACAATTCACACCCATAAAGCTTTTTACCACTATGAATTTGCTGGTGTGTTTTTAAGCTCGTTTTGAAAGAAAATCTCCTTCCACACAGTACACACTCAAAGGGCTGTACGCCAGTATGGGTCCGTAGGTGAATTTTCAAGTTATGATTTTCGCTAAAACTCTTTCCACAATATTCGCACCTGTAGGGCTTTTTGCCAAGATGAATTTTCTGGTGTTTTTTTAAATAACCGTTCTGAGAAAATCTTCTTCCACACAATTCACAAGTGTAGGGCTTTACGTCAGTAGACCTATGGGTTTGTAGATGTCTCGTTAAGGTACAATTTTGGTAAAAACTCTTCCCACAATATTCACATCTGTAGTACTTTTTGCCAAAATGAATTTGCAGGTGTTTTTGTAAGCTACCTTTGAGATAAAATCTCTTTCTACACAGTTCACATATGTAAGGCTTTTCACCAGTATGCCTTGGCTCGTGTGTTAACAAAGAACTATAGAGGGAAAAGCCCTTTCCACACACTTTGCATATATACGGCTTTACATCAGAATGGGTTTCTTGGTGTACTTTTAAGTCGGATTTTTGGATAAAATACTTTCCACATGTATCACACTTGTAGACTTTCTTACCAGAATGGAATCTTTGATGTATAGTCAAGTGATATTTTACAGTAAAAACCTCTCCGCAACGTTCACACTTGTAGAGCTTTTTGTTTGGGTGTATTCGTTGCTGTTTTGTTAAATCAAATTTTTGGGCAAACCTGTTCTCAAAGTCATACATTTTACACATGTAGGATGTATCGCCAGTGTTCATACTTTGATGAAACGATATGGAATATTTTTGGGAAAAATCCTTTCCATACTCTTCACACAAGTCGGTTTCTACGTCAGAGTGGACTTGTTGGTGTGTTTGAACAATATGACATTTAGAAAAAAAAATTCCACCCTCATCATACTTGCAGGTATCTTGACATGTTTTAGAAAGTTGCTGCCATGGTATAATAACATCACAGCCGGAGAGTTTACCCTCTGAATTGTTTCTTTCTTGACATAATTGACCAACATTTTTTTGAATATCCTTGGTGTATGAACCATTCTCGCCTTTCTTATGATGTGAACACTTTTCCCGTTTCCGAGGATCATCATCCTGACCACATAGAGCAGAGCAGCTGCCACACTGAGAAGCTTCTGTGAAAGAAATGAACAGTTACTTGGCAGAGGAAAAACGAATCTACTGAAACTTTGACAGTGTTTCTTAATTGTTTATCACACATAATTTTCTCGCAGAGTATTACAAGTGATACATCATATGCTGCACAGTGGACTTTGATTCTGTTACATCCATAAATAAATTAGTCAGAAAGGTCACTTATGACGAAAGTCAAGCTCAATGATATATACCCATTGTTGATTCTAGATCTATGTATAAGCTATGTGGAACATGCTCCCTCAAGCAAGCCAGAGTCTAAATCAATTTATTAAGTGTAGTTCACACACTAGCTGATGGTTTAATGAGATTAAACTTAAAGGGTTTCACATTTTTTTTTTTTATCTTTTCTGAGTGCAAGCATATTTCTGAATTTGAATTTGATACATTTATTTTATTTTCCAAAGGTGACAATTGGTTGTTAAGCAGCAGCAGCAGCACCAGCAGTATACCTTTATATGATTTTTTTTTCACAGATCTTTCTCAAAAACCCCTTTTTCATTTTTTTCTTATTTTTAAAATTAGTATGTAACATTTATATTTGGTTATTTCTTTTTCTTGGTTTTGTGTCCTCTTCCTAATGGAGGCATAAAGCCAAAATCTTACGTGTTCTGTTCTGTTTTATAAGATGTGGAGCTGCACTCTACTTAATTTTGTTTTCTCAAGTTGCTTCACAACTACATGAAGTACTGTAGTAGTAGTAGTAGTAGTAGTAGTAGTAGTAGTAGTAGTAGTAGTAGTAGTAGTAGTAGTAGTAGTAGTAGTAGTAGTAGTAGTAGTAGTAAAAGCAGTTGTAGTAGAAGTAGCATCAGTAGTAGTACTAGTAGAAGTAGTAGTAGTAGTAGTAGTAGTAGTAGTAGCAGCAGCAGCAGCAGTAGTAGTAGTAGTAGTAGTAGTAGTAGTAGTAGTAGTAGTCGTAGTCGTAGTCGTAGTCGTAGTTATGTAGTGGTAGTGGTATGAATATTATTAATCTCCTAATTATTAACACTGACATCATCCTCATCCACATTTTTTTTTATCTAGTACCCAACATCAACATAGAATTTCAACCTTCCTTGACGGTTGATTCTAACAAAGGGATGTAAGTAAGTAAAATTTATAAGAAAAGAAAATTGGAGTTGAGCAAATTTTGTGACTGATTCTATTGGCTAAAATATAATGTTTTTGTTTTTTAACCTTTAAAATCTTATTGTTGATATCCATAGCATAACTTGGGGAATTCACATGGGTGCTTAAACCAAAGGACATATATCACCACTTCATATAGAAAACTGCCATAGACAGAGGAAGCATATTTACCATTTGTAAGAAATGAGAGCAATTTTTCCACACAAACATCCCTTCTTACTACAAACAGATCATAAACCTTTGGAATTTATAGGCACAATTTACACAAAAACATGAGACCAGCTCCATGCACACTAGTCATTAACTCTGATTGCTTCTTCTGTGTAACACATTTGAGGCTATGGGAAAATTTGAGTCATGGGTAAAACAGAGTTAGTAGTGAAACCTCAAAATAATTTCAGATCCTATAATTTCAGTTTTCAAATATTTCTAAACTGCAAAGTTTTATTTCATTTTCAGTTCAACTGGAGAGAAATCTGACAAAAAAAAAATTCTAAATGTTTAAATTCTTTTTTTTTTAATGCACAACTTCAACACCCTCTTTATGCAGAGCCATTTCAAAGATTTTTCTGTAAAAATTTTCATTCAAGACTTTATTATCTCATCAACTATGATGCTTTATCCATGCTCTATTGTGAATCTAGTTTGAAATAAAGTCTACTTTTTAGACCCTATCAGGAGACAGAAAGTAGGCCAGCTGCAAGCTTTATCAACTTATGGCTGGGCTCCTTTTCAGTTTATTTGTTTTTTTTTCTTCCAGAGAAGTTTCAAAATATTTTTAAAAGTGTAATGCAGATATTTTTCTCATTTTCATTTAAAACAAATGTTAAAGGGAAAAGAAAGATCTGATATATTTGTACCTCTCTCAATCTTTCCTTGGTTCACTGCGAGTGATGGTTGGGACATGTTTGTACCTCCCTTGCTCTTTCCTTGGTTCACTGCCAGTGATGGTTGGGACATGGTTATACCTCCCTTGATCTTTCCTTGGTTCCCTGCCAGGGATGGTTGAGACATGTTTGTACCTCCCTTGATCTTTCCTTGGTTCACTGTCAGTGATGGCTGGGACATGTTTGTACCTCTCTTGATCTTTCCTTGGTTCACTGCCAGTAATGGTTGGGACATGTTTATACCTCCCTTGATCTTTCCTTGGTTCACTGTCAGTGATGGCTGGGACATGTTTGTACCTCTCTTGATCTTTCCTTGGTTCACTGCCAGTAATGGTTGGGACATGTTTATACCTCCCTTGATCTTTCCTTTGTTCACTGCCAGTGATAGTTGGGACATGTTTGTACCTCCCTTGATCTTTCCTTGGTTCACTGCCAGGGATGGTTGAGACATGTTTGTACCTCCCTTGATCTTTCCTTGGTTCACTGCCAGTGATAGTTGGGACATGTTTGTACCTCCCTTGATCTTTCCTTGGTTCACTGCCAGTAATGGTTGAGACATGTTTGTACCTCCCTCGCTCTTTTCTTGGTTCACTGCCAGTGATGGTTGGGATATGTCTGTACCTCCCTTGATCTTTCCTTGGTTCACTGCCAGTGATGGTTGGGACATGTTTGTACCTCCCTTGATCTTTCCTTGGTTCACTGCCAGTGATGGTTGGGACATGTTTGTACCTCCCTTGATCTTTCCTTGGTTCACTGCCAGTGATGGTTGGGACATGTTTGTACCTCCCTTGATCTTTTCTTGGTTCACTGCCAGTGATGGTTGGGACATGTTTGTACCTCTCTTGATCTTTCCTTGGTTCACTGCCAGTGATAGTTGGGACATGTTTTTACCTCCCTTGATCTTTCCTTGGTTCACTGCCAGTGATGGTTGGGACATGTTTTTACCTCCCTTGATCTTTCCTTGGTTCACTGCCAGGGATGGTTGAGACATGTTTGTACCTCCCTTGATCTTTCCTTGGTTCACTGCCAGTGATGGTTGGGACATGTTTGTACCTCTCTTGATCTTTCCTTGGTTCACTGCCAGTGATGGTTGGGACATGTTTGTACCTCCCTTGATCTTTCCTTGGTTCACTGCCAGTGATAGTTGAGACATGTTTGTACCTCCCTCAATCTTTCTTTGGTTCACCGTCATTGATGGTTGTGATACGGTCGCTCTAATATCTTGAAAGAAGATGTATAAATGTAAGCAGAGAAACAGAATACGAAAAACTGAAGAAAGTAGAGTTTCATACTTTAAAAATTCATGTTTAAAACAAAAACGAAATAAATAAAAATAGTTTTGATTTCCTTTGCCTTAAGAAGAAAATGAAAGATAAAAAAAAAGAAATTCATCATTTACTAAAAAAAACAACAGAGATTATCTATAACCTTTATCCTGTTTCAACCAATTCTGCAACGCATTATAATATTGTAATAAAGACATGTCTTAATAAAATGTGTACCACAACTAATATTTTTTACTCGAGCATGCACACATTCACACTCACATATGGCACCAAAAGAGGAGGAGTCGACAACAAGCAGAGCTTACAAAACAAAGACAGACAAAATAGCAGGAGCATAATTACTGCACTGTCTGTTCTCCTAGCGTCCTTCAGTCTTGATAAGTGAGATTTACTACGAAGTATCATTGAGACCATCACATCACTAAATCTACTTGTTCCTGATCTCTAAGTATGAGACTGGTTGTAGGCTGATCAATTGTTTGTTAGGATCTGTTCCTTCCAGAATTTTACTTATTCTTTTTAATTTTCAGTAGACAGAAGAAGAATACTGGTTTCAAGACAGCCATGGGGAAAAAAATTGCTACAGCCCTAAAACTCATTTCTAAAAAAAAAGAAAAAAAAGAAGCATTTATAATTGAAGGTTTAAAATTTATCAAATTAAGTCTAAAAGCTTTTGCAATAACATATATCACACACTGTTTGAGGATTTAGAACAATATGAACTATAAACTAAAATTTTGAACAATCACATCTTAACACAAAGGAAGTCCAAAGTCAAGAAGAACATAATTATGTCATAACCAGCCAAACAGTGGATCTAAATAGAGAGGAGCTTTATAGTTATATATGCTTGTAGTTTTGTGTTTCTTGTAATTTGGTTTCATTTTCTTGAGCGAGCTTCTTGCAATTTAAGCACGTTAATTATGTGATGGTAAACATACCAGAAATTTCTATTTCTAACCTTTTTATGTATTATGATTTAATCAGAATTTCTGTTATACATGTAGCTCTTTCCACACAATGTTAAGTGTACATACATCTCTGGTTAATTACCTTTATAAGTTAGCAGATGTGTTGACATTTCTTCTTTTTTGCTAAAACTTTGTCCATACAAGTCACACCTGTAGGGCTTTTTGGGAAAATGAATTTCCTGGTGTGATTTTAAGTCACTCTTGAGAGAAAATCTTTCTCCACACAGTTCACAAGTGTAGGGCTTTACGTCAGTAGACTTATGGGTTTTAAGGTGTCTTGTTAAGGTACAATTTTGGTAAAAACTCTTCCCACAATATTCACATCTGTAGGATTTTATGCCAAAATGAATTTGCAGGTGTTTTTGTAAGCTACCTTTGAGATAAAATCTCTTTCCACAGAATTCACATATGTAAGGCTTTTCACCAGTATGTCTTGGCTCGTGTGTTAACAAAGAACTATAGAGGGAAAAGCCCTTTCCACACACTTTGCATATATATGGCTTTATCTCAGAATGGGTTTCTTGGTGTACTTTTAAAAGAGATTTTTGGATAAAATGCTTTCCACACATATCACACGTATAGACCCTCCCACCAGAATGTAATCTTTGGTGTATGGTCAAGAGATATTTTAAGGCAAAGACCACTCCACAATATTCACACTTGTAGAGCTTTTTGACAGGGTGTATTGGTTGCTGTTTTGTTAAATCGAATTTTAGGGCAAACCTGTTGTCAAAGTCATACTTTTCACACATGTAGGGCGTATCGTCAGTGTTCATACCTTGATGTGTTGCTATGGAATACTTTTGGGGAAAATCCTTTCCATACTCTTCACACAAAATAGTTTCTATGTCAGAATGGACTTGTTGGTGTGCTTGAATAACATGACATTTGGAAAAACATTTTCCAAGCTCATCATACTTGCAGGGATCTTGACACGTTTTAGAAAGTTGCTGCCCTGGTATAATAACATCACAGCCGGAGAGTTTACCCTCTGAATTGTTTCTTTCTTGACATAATTGACCAACATTTTTTTGAATATCCTTGATGTATGAACCATCCTCGCCTTTCTTATGATGTGAACACTTTTTCTGTCTCCGAGGATCATCATCCTGACCACATAGAGCAGAGCAGCTGCCACACTGAGAAGCTTCTGTGAAAGAAATCAACAGTTAATTCGCAGTGGTAAAACGAATCTACTGAAACTTTGACAGTGATTTTTAATTAGACTTAATTATCTTATCAATTATAATGCCTTATCTATGGTCTCTTGTGAATCTAGTTTGAAATAAGGTCTACTTTTTAGACCCTACCAGGAGACAGAAAATAGCCCCATTGCAAGCTTTATCAAGTTCTGGCTGGGCTCTATTTCAGTTTTTTTTTTTTTTGGTTCCAATGAAGTTTCAAAATATTTTAAAAATTGCGATGGACAAATTTTTCTCATGTTCATTTAAAACAGATGTTAAAAAAAAAAAAATCTGATCTATTTGTACCTCCCTCTATCTTTCCTTGGTTCACTACCGGTAATGGTTGTGATACAGTCTCTCTCTTATCTTGATGCAAAGTGTACACATGTAAGTAGCAAAACAGGATGAGAAATAATGAGCTAAGAAGAATTTTATAGATTTAAAATTCATGTTCACAACAAAAGAGCAACAAATATAATTAGTTTCAAATTTTGTTGCTTTAAGAAGAAAATGACAGATATATAAAAGGAATTTATCATTCATAAAAAATAAAAAAATAATTCAAAGTTGAAGGTAATGAACCCATGTGCAGTCCTAGTTTTCGTGCTATTGAGAGTTTTATTAAGTATCTGCACAAGCATCTTTTGAAATTAAAAAAAAAAAATAGAAAGGTATTTCTTTGAAACAGCTTCAATAACATCTCTTGCTCTTATGGTGGAACAGTAGTAAAATCATAGAGTCTTTGCTCTATAAATAGATTTCTATTTCTATGAGCAAGCTCCACCTCCAAAGAATTTAAAGCTCATTGAAAAAAAAAATAAAATCTTTACTTTCAACTGGAGACAATTCAGCCTATAACCAAAGATATATATTTCAGACATACCTGAAAATGTCACAAGAAATAATAGAAAGAAACTACGAAGAATATAAATGCAGTAGGCTACAACATCAATGTCCTCACAATGGACAGATTTTACTTTATAAGAAAAAAACATTGGCCGGAATAAATCCTTGGACGAGTTACTAACCTTGTGAGCTGGGATATGGCAGGCTTCCAGTGGTAACATTCTCTGGTAAACTGATCCCAACATCGTCTGATGGTTCTTCCCTGGATGTTGAATCTTTTGTGTCATACACTTGCTTTGATAAATAGACCTCCACAGATGCTCTAAGAGCTATCGAACATGTTCTCTCCTCTTCCATAGTATTACAGGCAGAACTGCTTGATTCTACTTTCAATCTATGTTTTAAAGCGTGGGGGAAGTTCCCATCAAAGAAACAGCTACTTTTGATAAAAAAAAAATACACTTTTTTTGTCAGGTTGAAAGCAATCAGCATAAGTTTCTTCTTTAATTGAAGATGAAGGCTCTTCTTTCAATTTCAAAATTTTGATATCTGGTTTTTCACATTATACTCAACACTTCACATCAGGTCTCAGGTCACATCTTGATCCATTAACCATGTTGATCACCCTTCAGAGTCAAGTTCATTATGAAACTGGGAAAAAAAGAAACACAATGTGTACCTCAAGTTTCAAAGCCATCCATAGTTGAGAGAATAAAAAGCAGGGTATGGTATTTCAAAAAATAAATATAAGAAACAAGTAATGAATATATTCAGTTTTAAAGAGTTTTACTAGCCATCAATGATCAAAAGACTCTTTCACAACTTCTGTGTTTTCCATTGAAAGCATTTTTTTAAATCAACTAGTTTATTTGTTCTCTTTTCCACTTGGTTTAATGAACTGCAGAAATTTATTTTTAATTTTGTTTCACCATTCACGCTTAAATCTTTTGACAACCAAGTGAATAATTGCCGTTTCACAGTAGTAAAATAAAAATAATCAACTCTGTAAGCTGATGGTTTGAAATCAATAATATGCAAGAGAAATAAGAATCATCATGGTTTACAAATTAAAAACTGGATCTAAACTAGAAAAAAAACTTCAGACAGACCGTCGACGACATATTAATTATGCGCTCTAGATTTCTAGATTCTTCATCTAATCCAGAGTTAGAAAACCTAATACAGTTGATTTCGTAGGCCTACCTGTATGTGAGTATGTTCCTATTGGTACTTTAAGTATTATTGCAAATATCGGCCTCACACACCCTAAGCTTTAAAATTTGTAAATTACTAAATGAATTTGATATACTGAATACGAATATGAAGGTTTTATTCGTCGCAAATAAATACTTTTCAAGATATAAGCATTTTTGTAATGCTCTAAAATCCAATTAAATTTAAACTACAAGTTTCCATTTCGTCGGGAAACATTCAATTGTGAAGCCCGATGTGAGGGGGACCGATATGTGCAATTTTACCCTTAAATGCATATTGGTCAAGTTTGATTCCAAAAAAGAAAAAATAATAATAAAACCAATTACCCTAGAACGATTTGTTCGTATCTGATAAGCAATCAAGTCGGCCCCATGAGGTCCACTTTGTCTCCCTTTTTACCATGGCAATTCCTTCTCAGCTTCATCTTTGTTGACTTTTTCTCTAGAGAG
Source organism: Elysia crispata (assembly GCA_033675545.1). Taxonomy (NCBI): domain Eukaryota; kingdom Metazoa; phylum Mollusca; class Gastropoda; family Plakobranchidae; genus Elysia; species Elysia crispata. Next base: position 33,217 of record JAWDGP010001801.1, read on the forward strand.
TGGAGTTAGCGTAGTACACATGAATCCTTCCATACCTGACAGATGTAATTTAACATGGAATAGATCGAGAGAAAGGCTGAAAAGACGAAATGAAAGAAGGTTAATTGAGTTGCAGTTGCACATCTAGGCAGATCACCGCTCAAGTAAGGATACATTTCGCGATCACCGTGCTTTAATGGATATTTTGCATCTGTCATGAAATAGATCTAGATCTATACGCTGTAGCAGAAATAGCCTACTATCGTACTAAAGTTAGATCTAATTTCTAGATCTAGATCTAGATCTAGATTTATTTATAAATTTATATTTTTCTCTAACTTAGACCACAGATTTAATCTAGGTATAGATCTAGCTCTAGATCTGCATTTAGCTAGACTCTAGATCTTAATGCACTAGATTTATTAAAACGTTAATTTAATTCCATATATATAGATTCTAATTTATATTGTTCATGGGTTGAGTCTTTAAAGACTAAAGTGATATGTAAAATTACACTGAAATGTAATATTTAAAATCTTCTTTCAATTAGATCTAGATGTCTATGCATGATCCTCAGAGATAAATAACAAATTAGATGTAGAGAGCCATGGGGCTCTCAGTTCAACAGTTTGTTTTATTGTGGCTCCACTGGTATATATGTACTTGTGCTACAGCAAGGATTGCTAGACTAAACATGGAAACCTCATAAGGCTATAATATATTCATAAATTTTTACCATTATATACCAGATCTAGAGGTAGCATTAAAATAATTAAAGTACCCTGGTAATAAGAACTATTATAATAATCACAATTATCGTTTCAATGATAAAAATAATATTATAAAGAACTTAGGAAGCATATTATGTTGTTGCACAGTATCCTTAGCTTGAATTGTTTGTGGAAGGCATTTTGATTTAAAACACACTTTTCAACACCTGCAAACTTCTCTAATAGAACTGGCAGCTTATGATCTAATATCAAAGTCAGCTGACCTGCTAAAAATATAATAACCTATTGGGACTGTAACGGTTCAATTTAAAGTCTATATTGTGTACCTTTTATTCATCTGCACCCATCTTATAATCTCAGAACTCAGTCACTCCTCACTCTCTAAATTTCTTCCAATAAATCTCTTTCAAGTTATTACCAAACACCAAGCCTTATTAAGTATTCAGAGTTTTATTTATTGTCTTCATCAGAAAATGAAAGCCTACAGTGGCCGTATTCAAAACATTTTGGAGTTAACACACATGTAAAATTAGCGACCTGTCTTTATAACAATATCGTAAATAATGACGTATTTAAAAGAATTTCTAATGACATCTTGAATCAAGTCGCATTCAAAACATTTTCTAATGATAGCGTTAAAAATATTGTCCGAGATAATTAATTTATCATTTACTTTTGGCGTGTTTTGCAAAAAATTGTCAGTTTTCACCCAGAAGTTAAGGCTGTTGCTTTGTTTACATTTTATATCGTGCTCGACAAACTATAATTAATATATAGAAAAAACTGTTTGGAACATTATGCAGATTAATGGTTCTTGTTCTAGCTGCAAAAAAAAAAAAAAAATAGATAGTCTTTGCTTTAACATAGTGTCCCTCATCTGATCTAACATAGAGCAGATTTAGATCTAAGCTTATTTAGAGCTACAATCATAACAATGCCTACAGTTAATCTAGACTTTGGAAACTCAATCCAGTGTATTGTAAGATGTTGTGGAACAATAATTGCTGTTCAGAATCGAGTTCAAGAGTAAAAATTGTTGTCAACTAAATTCCCAGCATGTTATCTCTCATTCGATTTATTTAAGGGTTATGCTTAGATCTAGACCCAGGCCTTAAAGCAAACCTGCATCTGTGTCTAGATCTAGATCTAAATCATAATTTATTAAGGTAAAGCCAGAGGACTTTGCATAATTTACTCTTTGGCTAAGTCTAAATAACCTAAAAGATCACCTAGACTAAGTTATTTGTTCAATTTCATATGGGTAAAAGATTTCCAATCATCATAGCCCACGCCAAGTTTTTTTCAAGATTTAGATGGGAAAGGCCCTTCATTAATGTCCATTGGTAGTAATGCGATTGAAAATGGTTATATATTCCTTATAAAGGGAAAAAAAATAATTAAGAATTGGACTTGTAGCATACTTTCTCTTAATGCAGCTAACATTAGGATGAATTTAAAGCATAAACATCCCTTGGTTTGACTACCTTCTTATGTATATTATGGCTCTTTTCCTGGTTACTCTCATTTTTCAATTTATTTAGAAAAGTCTTTACAGATTATGATTATAAATGAAAAGCATAGGTGAAAACATTCTACTATTTCTAAGTATAAAATACCCTCTCTGATGGGCATAACATACTCGTTATTTTATTTGAAATTTGTACTCTTTTTAATAACCATTCACTAAAATTAATGATGTTAAATGTCTGTTCTACGCCTGGTTTCCATTAAAAAAGTAAAATACAGTCGCGTCCGCTTATTTCGAAGTCATTCGGATAAAGAAAAAAGACTTCGAATTATCCGAAATTGGAATTATCAGAATACATAGAGAAAGAGAGTTTTAAAAAATGTCGATGGCAGATCAGAAATGTTATACAAGTGTGCAGGGGGGTGGGGGTGGGTCTAACCCCTTTCTCTCTTGTAGCCTTATTGCAGACTCTTGTCTGTGATGTAGGTGGGCAAACACTCACACACACACACACACACACCAAAATCACTTGCCGCGCGGACCATAGCACTACATGTACTTTGTTTTACAAGTCTGGAAAAGTGCTTTCACTGTGTCAGAATTTAAAAAATGACGCCAAAATCACTTCGAATTAACCCGACCCTTATTTCAAAATTCGAACTAACCAATAATTTTTAACAAAGCTTAAATAGAGAAATATTCGATAAATTTAAACGTCTTCAAAATATCTAAGAATTCGAACTATCCGGATTCGAATTATTTGGACTCAACTGTAGCTCAATTGAGATGAAATTAAATAATACTGAAAAATACAGTATTTTAGGCACTACATAAATGAGCTTGCAATGGATCTCCTTTAATTTAATCAAACTTTTTTAAGAGCCGCTAGGTATAAATACATTTTTTTAGTCTCTCTCTCTCTCTCTCTCTCTCTCTCTCTCTCTCTCTCTCTCTCTCTCTCTCTCTCTCTCTCTCTCTCTCTCTCTCTCTCTCTCTCTCTCTCTCTCTCTCTCTCTGTGTATAGGTTTAGTGATACCATCTTGTAAAGAAATTCTATTTCGTGGCTTACCGGTGTATGTGACGACGATTAAACTTAAACCACATGTATTTTTATCTATTCATCATTCACCACTTCCAAATTCCAAGATTCTGTAGTGTTTGCCGATCATGTTTGCAAAACATTAAACTTGAAATCTTTTTTTGTTACTGCACTTGACAAGATCGAATTTTCAATCTAGATCTAAGTCTAGGCTAGTCTACATTTCAGATCACTTCTGTGGATCTAACACTTCAGTAACTGTACTCATAGTATTTTCGATAGATTTTTTTCCTTTCCATCCTTTTTCTTTTAATTTAACCATTCAATCACAATTGATCATTTTCCGTTAATTGCAGCTGAGTAATAAATAGACATCAGATTTTATTCAACTCTTTTCTAGATCTAGATTTATTACAAAGTATATTTAAACATACGAGGGCAGGCTGATAATTAAGTTCCGTTTAATCATAACTTTTTAATTTTTCACAGCATATACATAAACAATACGTCAAACGAAAGCTTAATATCTCAGCTACATACTTAGCACTCTATTTTTCGATGTAGTCACCGTCGCGATCAACACACCGCCTCCAACGTTTCACTAGTTGGCTCACGCCGTCAGCGAAGAATTCAGACGGCTGTCCACGGCACCATCTGCGAACATCTGCGATAACTTCCTCATCATTGTCATAGTGATGGCCCTTCAGGTACTTCTTGAGTTGGGGAAACAAATAATAGTCAGAGGGGGCAAGATCGGGGCTGTATGCAGGGTGAGGTAGGGTCGTAAGTTCCAGCTGCCTTAAGGCGTCCTGAGTTTGGCGACTGGTGTGCGGTTGGCATTGTCGTGTTGCAGGATTGAGTCCTTATCACGCCGAATACGTCTGAGTCGGAGTTTGAGAGCTCGGAGTGTTGAAATATATCGCTCAGAGTTCACAGTTTGCCCTTGCTCCAGAAATTCCATGTGGACCACTCCCTCCATGTCCCAGAAAACGGTGAACAAGACCTTTCTTGCAGAGGCAACAACCTTGAACTTCCTTGGACTTGGAGAAGTTTTGTGCCTATACTCCATCGATTGGGCTTTACATTCTGGATCGTAGTGGTGGACCCAGGATTCGTCTCCAGTCACAATGCGTTGCAGAAATGCTTCTCCTTCTGCATTGTAACGCTCTAAGAGTTGAGTACACATGTCCTTTCTCTGCGCTTTCATCTCTACAGTGAGCTGTCTTGGGACCCAACGGGCAGAGACTTTTCGGTAACCCAGTACAGTTGTGGCGATATGGTGCACTCGTTCTTTCGAAATGCCTACTTCATCTGCAATTTCCTTTTGTTTGACCCTTCGATTAGCTCTAATCATGCAGTCAACTTTCTCTCGATGAGCCGTGTCCGATGCGGAAAGGGGCCTACCCGAACGCTTTCGATCACGCAGAATTGTCTCTCTGGGGTCTTCCCCTTTAAAAATTCTCACCCATTTGCGAACTGCACAGTCTGAAATGCACATTTCACCATAAACTGTCTTCATTCTTGCATGAATGTTTGCAGCAGAACATCCCTCAGCTGCCAAAAACTCGATAACAGAGCGCTGTTTGATGAGAAGGTCATTGGAAGTCACCATTGTCTCATAAACATGGCTACCACATCATGTGTTGCGCGTCACTGCATTATGAGCACGAATGACGTCACACAAACTTGTTGTTATAGTTAAGTCTAGAAAAATGGTTCGGGAGTATATGTATGAAATTTTAGGTCGATGTGACGAAAATTGACCTAGTTATTAGCAAACGGAACTTAATTATCAGCCTGCCCTCGTAAAAAAGTGCATTAAGTCTGTTCAATGGAGGCCAGAGGGACACAGGAAACGCGGGCGACCGAAAACCATCTGGAGAAGGACAGTGGAGGCAGAGGCAGCAGCCATGGGACAGTCATGGGGCACCTTGAGGATGCTGGCTCAGGACCGCGAGCAATAGAAAGAGTTTGTTGCTGCCCTAATTGCCTACGGCAAAAAGGGCAGTAAGTAAGTAAGTAAGTAAGTCTGTTCTTTGGCAAACGCTCCCAAAGCCACCATATTGGGAGAGAAAAACAATTCCTTGGTTACCAAAACGATTGGAAAGTGTTTGTCACCTAAGTCCAGTAAAGCGATCATAAAAATTTTAGGTTAGGCCAGAACCTATCGATAATGTGGTCGTTAGCTCTCTTTAAAAAGTCCCCCCTAACGATAACCTAACGACCTGTCATTAGCGAAAATTTGTTTTTTGTATGCATTGTTAAATTAACGCATGCGTTAGCCAGTTAACGATAACCTAACGATAGCGTTAAATTGTTTTGAATATGGGCACAGAAGAGGCTCTTTGTCATTACTTTAAGCTCTAGTGACAGAGGATCCCTGCATCAGCTTTTGACTTTTGTAAAGAAATTATTGTTTAGCAACTCTGCACAGTGTGTTACAGCCCTCAAGTGATTGATATATATCAGTGACTTTATCAATGATTACTACAGGAAGAAAGAAAGGAAAATAGAGCAGGATAGAAGAGACGTAAAAGTATATATTTTAGCCATTTTGTTTCATGTCATGCAGGAACTCTTTTATTTTCCTATTCTTTTGCTCAATCTTGTTTTAATTTGTTTGCGCTAGGCTTTTTGAGATACAATTTTTTTGTGACAGAAAAAAAAAAGAAAAATTATCTCTCAAATTTAAAGATGTCAAATGATTTTGATACTGACAATTTTGACATCAGCTGGCAAGATTGTTGCGCTGAGTCAAAAACTTAGAGGCCACTTTCTGTGGGCTTGTTTTTTTTTTTGTTTTGCAGCCATAATAAACTACATGTAGTTTGTCCTTCAGAGTGATAGGAAATCTCAGTTGATGCAAGATGGACTCTTTTTTTTTCAAGGAAATATGTAGCATGTATATTACATGTAGAAACTTTTTTAACTTGTTGGTTTTAAGCCTTATTAGTATGCTTGGTGTCTCCTTGATAATTTTACTTGTCACCATTACTTGTGATCTCAGGTGGTGCATCATGTGTGGCTTGGACAAGTTATACTTTTGTTGAGATTCTAATAAAGCTGTATCCATGTATCTATCTCTTGGTGTCTCCTTGATAATTTTACCTGTCACCATTACTTGTGATCTCAGGTGGTGCATCATGTGTGGCTTGGACAAGTTATACTTTTGTTGAGATTCTAATAAAGCTGTATCCATGTATCTATCTCTTGGTGTCTCCTTGATAATTTTACCTGTCACCATTACTTGTGATCTCAGGTGGTGCATCATGTGTGGCTTGGACAAGTTATACTTTTGTTGAGATTCTAATAAAGCTGTATCCATGTATCTATCTCTTGCAGTGGGGAACTGTGTGAGCCACTACCGTCGACTTCATCATGATGGATGTAAGAAAGTTGTAGTAACTATTCTGTTCTTGTTGTGTCATGATTTTTGACAGTGTTTGGTGATGTTTGCAATGAATTGGAACAGTGATTGGAGTAAAGGAGTGTCATGGTGTATTACATGTAGTATAACTTAAGTTTAAAGGTATTATTTATGCTAGAAACTATAATTTAACGAACGTAAAATTAATAAATATTTCCTGGCTATTATTATTGAATTATTTAGTTAGTGTACAAAATGTTTTCTGGAAAGTTGATCTAGAGCTTTCCTTTTTATTTTATTTTTAATCACTATTGGCCTTGATTTTTTATTTGACAAAGCAGTTGACACTTTCTTTTTCTATATATCCTTTTATTCTCCTTTGATTCTCTTTATTTATTTGTCTGTCTTTTAAATCAATTCCTTTTTTCCCCCATCCCCTATCTCAATCTTTCTCATTCTCTGTCTATCTCTCTTTCTCTCTCTGCCTCTGTCTCTTGCACTCCACTTCTCTACTTTTCATTCTCTTTTTCACTATTTTTCTTCTTTAATTTCTTATCTATTTAATATATTTATTTATTTGTTCTTTCATTCATTTATTTTTTTCTTTATTATTCTGTAAATTTAGATCTATACTTATTGAGCCAATCATTTAATAAGTTTTAGTAAAAAAAATTACTTATTTTTATATCCACTTTTATTTGTAACTTTTTGCGTTTTTGTTATATTTTTTTAATATGCTAATTTTTTCATGAGTCATTTTTATTGGTAAGTCTTTCTATACACATATTAGCCCTTTTTTTATCTTAATCATTTTGTAGTTTGCATTTAACATTTATATGTGAATATATATCCTTGTATAAGTTATTGTTCTTGTTTTTATTTCTCATAAATATGCATAGCCGAAAGTTAAGTGCATTTTTTTGTTTTGTAAAGTTTGGAGCTTCGCTCTAATTATCTTTTTATTTACTGCGCCTAGCAGTAGCAGCAGCAGCATTAGGTTTGATGAATTTTATTGACATTTAGTAATTTACTAGGGGCATTAGTAACCGGTGCAGGGTAGTTAAAGTGTGTAGTTGTGAAGCAATAATGCAAGACTCGAATTGATAAAGAAAAACAAGCAGAAGGACGAAGATAGGACGAAGGAAGGCATATTTCATATTTTATCTTCTTGTTTCTTCTTTTGCAAAAAAAAAAAATTAAAACAATTTTTTTTAAATGTTTATCATATTGTTTTCCTTACTAAAATAAGTACTGTTGATTTATCTCTTAGACCAACATAAGCGTGAAATGCTGGAACGAGAATACGAAAGTGCTCAGAATGTATCTTCCTGGAGGACCTGCAGTAGGAATCCAGGGCATGAAGAGACTGTCTCAGCTCAAGATTTCCTAAAGAACAGGGTATTCTTCCTGCAGACTGGCAAACAACGTGCTGTGTTGAGAGCAGTATTAGACCTGACGGTGAGAGTAAGGGTGTACTACAGAAGTAAAGACAGACCAGATGATATTGAAATTCCTAAAGGCACAGGAGCAGGTAGTCCTCATCTGGGAACAGGTTATTTATGTTCGTTTAGTCTTCCTGTGTGTAACAAGCGTTGTCCTTGTGATCAATGTCAGGGAAAGATAAAGAGAACATACTGGACATTCAGAGTTCGGACAGCTCACCACGTTGTGTACAACACAAAAGAGGCAAAGAATACTAAAGTGGATCTGTTTTTCGATGATGAAAGCTGTTGGCAGGATGGCAGGATGAAGACTGTGAAAGGATTGAAAGCTATATGGATTGTTCCCGAAAGAGATGTATGTGAATTTCTCTGTGCCACACATGATGAAACATTAGTAAAGAGGATCAAAAGGGCTTCGCAACAATTTACTAATGCAATATCTTGCCAAGACATTGATAAAGATTGTTACACAGCACTGGTCGTCGACCATCCACATGGCCAATCGAAAAAAATAACGTCAATCAAATTGAATGATGAACTAAAATGTGATACCAGTAGGTGTCTAGGCTCAAGTGGGGCATCAACATTAGTGTTTGGCCCAAAAATAAGATATGTACGTTCTTTTACATACGTAAAAGAAACACAAACACTAGCTAAACGCCATTTTTCCATCAGTTCTTTAGAAAAGCTTCCACCAAGCTGTCTGGCCTACTGAGTACTGGTAAGATCGTGTATCTGCAAAGCTAGATGGCAAACCCTCTATAGAGAATAAAAAACTCCCTGCCTTTTTGCAGATGTTTTGACTTTAAATTCTTTATACTTGAAGTAAGACATGGTGCCCCAAGGACACAGTTTGTAGCCTCCTTCCTGTAACTTAATTTGTGTGATGCTTAGGAATTTAACACATATATAATATGAGTCTGCTTCCTATACAGGAGATTTATTTCTCGAGCTTACCAAGCTTCTATTTATAGCGACACTTTACTTCCTCTCCACGTCTATCAAAAATGGGTCTCGACTGTCTCTGTAATCTTGATTAGTTATCTTAGGTTCTTTATTTTTGTCGCAGCATAAGGAAAGTTTTCCATAGTAGCCTAATGACTTTGAGAATTTGGTAGATCTCATGTGTGTAGTAGCTATCTATTTATCTATCTAGTGTTTTTATTCTTACCCTAATAAATAGATTTATAACATTGGGACATCATTGAACATTGAACAAATGTCTAAATTTAGCAGTCATTCTTTATTCAGCCATGCTTTTCGAGAGAGTATCATTCAACAAACGTTCACCTTGCCAGGTATGTGCTGGCTTGGCATAATAATACATTTTGCCAAATATTAGACTTTGTTCATAGCAGAATACTACATTCCCTTACCCTTTTATTTTAAAAGTTGTCTTTTAACAAATCCATTCAAACTGAAACTTACAAAAATATAAAAATTAAAAGAGAATCGGCAAAATGCTTTTAACGTTTAGATTCCAACTTCAACTTGAAGCACAAAATTCAAGAAAGTTCAGATGTGTCAAAACAAAAGATCATTAAAAAAAATATTATATAATATGCATTATAAAAAAACCATTTAACTTGCAAGATAAGTTCTTACTCTTGCCTTTCATGTATAAAGTGATGAGATCAGTTCTTGTTTAATTTTAAAATATAGACAAGTATCTTTTATTGTTAAAACGAAACTAAACAAAAATTCCAACAGACTTTTACAGTTTTCTTATCTGTTAAAGTTAACTTGCTGTTGTTCATGAAAGATAGAAATTATAAGGAAACTTAGAAGAACTTGTGAGTATTGAATGATCAGATAAATTCTAATCAAAGGAAATTTCAAAATTTACTTCACGTTAGGGTAAAGTTCAAGATAGTTCCCCTTGGTGTAATTGATACAATCATAGGGCATGATACATACATTGTACATGTATAATAGTATTAAGAGAATTGTTCAAAGTGAAGTACATACATGCATTCAGTTCATAATAAAATCATCAAATTTCTTTGGCATCTTTCTCACTCTATTTGGTCTTTCACTCAATTCTTTGCTCTCATTCTCAGTGATATCATCACACTCAACTGCAGTCTCACTACATGTACCGGCATGAACATTTGGTGATTGAGCTAAATCACTTGATGTTGGCCTCTCATGAGAACTAACAGTCTCAGGTGGAGGTATGAGTTGTGACACAGCTTTAGAGATTCTGCCATTTTTGTCCCCAACATCACTCACACTCACACTTTCACCAGTTTTAGGCAACAGAAATTTCTTTACATGAGTGCTGTTACGTTTGTACTGCACACCTTCATTAGATTCAATTGTGCAACTATTACCTCTCTTGCTAACCAGAGTGAATGGAGTGGCATTGAAAGGTGTGTCTGTTTTGCTATGTAATTGTTGTTTAACTACCACCTTGTCACCTACTTCTAAATCACTGTACCTAGCATGCCTCTTCTGGTCTGCATAGGTTTTGTAGTTGCTCTTCTTTATTTAATCATGATCTCTCTCCTCCCCATCAAGAAGTTTCTCTCCATCAAGTTTTGGGAGTTGTGTTCTAAGTTTTCGCCCAAAGAACATTTCAGCTGGTGATTTTCCTGTTGTACTGTGAGGGGTTGTTCTATAGGCAAAGAGATATTTCCTAATTTCTGTCTTCCAATCTTGTTGTTCTGCTTTGGCAATCTTTATTCTTTTGAGAAGTGATCTATTTTGTCGCTCTACTTCTCCATTTGCAGCTGGGTGAAGCGGTGTGGTATGCTTGTGAACAATACCATTCTTCTGCAAATAGCTTTCAAATTCTTGAGATGTGAAGTTAGCCGCGTTGTCACTTTTCAGTGTTTTGGGCAGTCCATGCATGCTAAAGAGTCTATCAAGAGTGTCAATGACTTTCCGTGATGTTGTTTTCTTTGTTATCTCTGCATCATAATATCTGCTGTAGTAGTCTATTACAACCAGAATATAGTGTCCTGAGTCCAATGGTCCCAAAAAGTCAATTCCAATGTCTTGCCATGGTCCTGATGGAAGTTCAGTAACTTGCAGTGGTTCTGGAGGCAATGCACTCTCAACCAGTTGACAACCATGACAGGATTTTACAAAATGTTCAACCTCTTTGTCAATGCCTGGTCACCAAACTTTGGATCTGAGTCTTTGCTTTGAACCAACAATTCCTAAATGTCCTGTGTGTGCTAACTTTATGCATTTGGATCGCAGAGCCTTTGGTATGACAATTCTTGTACCTCTGAGAACTAGGTAGCCAATAGAGCAAAGTTCATCTCTCATTGGAGAGAACGACTTGCTGCTTTTGTCCCATTTGTTGTTAGAGAGTTGCTGTCTTACTTGTTGAAGCTCAGGATCATCTTTTGATGCTTCTTCAACTTCTTGTGCTGACAAAGCGTTTGGAGTTTCCTCATGTTCTATCAGTTTGATATACTCTTCTGTCTTGTTTGTGTTCTGTTTTTCTTCATCCATTGATAGTTTTGGTAACAGTCTTGAAAGTGCATCTGCAGCATTTTCTTTTCCTGGAATTGCTCTGACTTTGAAATTGTATGGCATTAATCGTATTGCCCATCTTTGGACTCTGGCACTTGGCCGGCACTTGGGACTGAAGATAAATTCTAATGCTTTGTGGTCCACAATCAGCTCAAAATTCACAGCGTATAAATACATGTGAAACTTTTCACAAGCCCAAACAGCTGCAAGCGCTTCCTTTTCTGTTGTGCTGTATCTTCTTTCCACATCAGTCAAGGATCTTGATGCATAACAGATGACTCTTCTGACTCCTTGGTTTTCTTGAACCAACATGGCTCCTAGTCCTACATTGGATGCGTCTGTTATCAATAATGCTTTTTTCAGCTGTGAGGGAAAAATATCCCAAACAAGATGAGCTAGTCAAGCTGTTTTTGAGTTCTTGAAAACTATTCTCTTCCTTTTCCGTCCATTCAAATGTTGCATTTTGTTTAGTAAGTTCTCTCAAGGGATGAGCTTTTGTTGCAAGCTCTTTGATAAATCTTCCACTGAAGTTTACAAGTCCCAGGAATGACTTGACTTCTGAGATAGACCTTGGTCTCTCAGCATTTGCAAGGTCTTTGACTCTCTCTTCTGTAGGACCAATGCCATGTTCTGACAGAACATGCCCCAAGTTATTTCATCCATGCCAAATTCACATTTTTCTTTACTCAAAGTGAGATTTGCTTCACTGAGTTTGTGCATGACTTTCCTCAGTCTTTGATCATGTTCTTCTTGGTTTGCTCCATAAACCACAATATCATCAGATATGTTTTGGGCCCCTTCACATCCTTGCAGAACTTGTGATATAATGTTTTGAAACTTTTCTGAGGCAGCATTGATTCCAAAAATTAATCTTTTGTACCTGAATAGCCCTTTATGAGTGACAAAAGTTGTGATTTCTCTAGAATCTGGGTCTAGCTCAATTTGATGATACCCATATTTTAAGTCTAGTTTGCTAAATACTTTGGCTCCATTCATGTCATGCAAGACTTCATTTACAGTTGGTATGGGGTGCCTTTCCCTCATGACTACCTGATTTGCTGGCCTCATATCTACCACTAATCTAATATCTTTTCCCCCTGGTTTTGGAACTACAATTACTGGAGACACCCACTGACTGGGACTTTCTACCTTCTCAATGACATCCATTCTCTCTAATTCTTCTAATTTAGACTCTACTTTTTCCCTGAGTGAAAATGGAATCCTATGCATTTTCTGTGTTTTTGGTTCAATTTGTGGGTCAATTTTCAACTTGAGAGATACATTGCTCAACTTCCCTACTCCCTCAAAACACTTTGGATATTCATGTTCTATTTGATGTTTCAAGGATGTGTGATGGATTGCAAAATGCAAAACACCCAAATCAAGTGCCAAAGTTTTGCTCATAAGAGCTGGTCCAAAGGTAGATGTAACATAAAATTCATATTGAGATTGATTGTTCACATCAGCAACGAATTTTCCAATTAGATCTGATGGTGTGTTGGACCCGTAAGCATAATTATATTTTCTTATCTGCTTTTATCATTGTACATTTGACACCATTTTGTTTCATATCTTCCCACACATCTCTACCAATGACATTCACACTTGCTCCACTGTCTATGATCATGGGTACATTCACACCACCAATCATAACACTCACTTTCTCAGCTTTATGATTGTCACACCAAAAATAAACTCATCATCACTCTCAGGCTCACTGACATGCAAATTTAATTTCCCCACATCAGCATCATTAATTGCATACGTCTTTCCCTTCCTTTTGAATTGAGGTTTTTGCTTAGTGTTCATTGCGGTCTCTGTTTTGCGCGACACACTGCTGCGAAGTGATTGGTCTTATGGCAGTTGCTACATGTTTTCCCCCTCGCAGGACAGTTGGGACTGGTTGACAAGTGTCCTTGTTTCCCACACCTGTAGCAGGAGGATGTTGAACCCGTAGCTGCCTGTTGATGTACCTTGGGTCTAGTAGTGCTGGTAGGTCCAGCACCAGCGTGGGGTCTTGAATGAGCATCGAGTTTATGGACAGACAATGGAGGGTCCACCCATATTAAGAGCTTGCTGCTGAGCCTGTTCGTGGACTCTCGCCAGGTGCAAGAGATCAGCAAGGTTTGCTGAATCGCCTTTCTAAAGGAACTTGCGACGCAGGGTTGTGGATCTTACACCTTCCACCAGTTGATCTTTGATTGCGTCATCTACGTCTTGAAAATTAAAGGTCTTGGATTTACTTCGTAGTCGAGTGCAATATTGGTCAACAGTTTCATTACTAGCTTGAGTTATTTGCCTAAATAAATGTCTTTCATAAGTCACATTTGACTTTGGCAGAAAATATGAGTTGAGGGCACCCAAAGCCACAGCGAAAGGGTCTTCTGTTTCTTGGTTTACTGCCACACCAATGTTTCAAAAATGTCCTGCACATCTTCTCCGGCAAAGCTCAGGAGAAGGCTGTACTTCTGGAAGGACTTAGTTATTGCTCTCCCATCTATGTACAACTGAAAGCCTCTGATATATTTCTTCCAGCGTTCACCAATCGTACTGGGATCACCGTGAACGTCAAACGTTTTCGGCCGGCCTGTTAGATCTAACCGACTAGCCATGATACTGGTCTGTCTTGCTTAGATCTAATCTATCATCTATTTTCCTCGTCGCCAATTGTAGTAGCTATCTATTTATCGGTATTTTTTTACCCTTACACCCAACTCGCATTGGCATTTAAATTGATGTTTTTCTGTTAGATTTCAATGTGCTGAGTACGAATTTGAAGGTTTTATTCGCCGCAAATAAATAGTTCTAGTGTTTTTATTCTAACCCTAATAAATAGATTTATAACATTGGGACATCATTGAACATTGAACAAATGTCTAAATTTAGCAGTCATTCTTTATTCAGCCATGCTTTTCGAGAGAGAGTATCAACAAACGTTCACCTTGCCAGGTATGTGCTGGCTTGGCATAATAATACATTTTGCGAAATATTACTTTGTTCATAGCAGAATACTACCGGTACAATGTGCACAAAAAATATTATGGCTTTTGAAGAAGGATTTAGGCCTATCTCTTTTGTCAGGTCGATGTATGTATTTTATTGTGTAGTCCTGAGCCTCTACCTCCACATAAAACTGTTCAACCATGTAAATTTTCTACATTCTATATGTCTAATGTATTACTGCATCATATCTTAGTTTCATTGGTTTTAATTTTTTTTCCCCCAAAAGTGCATGGTTGCTTCAATGCAGAAAGTAAGGAGAAAATTCTCTTCAACCACAAATATCTCACAATCGTTTTTTCTCAAACTCAAGGACAAATCTAAATTGTATTAGTCCAAGAAAAGAAAATCTGAAATGGTGCTAGTCCCAGTTTTTTTGAGTGGTTCTGTACAGAAAAAGTTGGACACTTGTTAGAGCTGGAGTATAGCTTGAAGTGTGTTTGAGGCCAAAATGAAAATTAAAACGGTTTTGTGTGTGTGTGTGTGAGTGTAAAAAATAGCGAAACCAATCAAGTTTTACTGAAAATATTTCATGTAGAACTTGGGGAACTTCATATCATGCTGCAAGATTGTACATTGCATGTAACTGATTAGCATATAGGGATGCTCTCTCTCTCTCTCTCTCTCTCTCTCTCTCTCTCTCTCTCTCTCTCTCTCTCTCTCTCTCCCTCCCTCTCTCTCTGTCACACACACACATCCACTCTTGTTCTTTTTGAGTTTCTCTCCTTCCCTCTCTCTTTGCTTTCTCTCTCTCTCTCTCTCTCTCTCTCTCTCTCTCTCTCTCTCTCTCTCTCTCTCTCTCTCTCTCTCTCTCTCTCTCTCTCTCTCTCTCTCTCTCACTTTCTTTCTTTATCCTAGTTTGAATATTGTATTTGTGATATATAACTACTCTGTATTAATAATTCGTAACAATATAAGAATTTGACCTGCTCACAGTTTTTTTTTTATGTTGCAGATTCTTAACTGAGATTGTGAGTCTTTTCTCTTTGTAATTACTCTATGTTCTTGGTTCCAAGTTATGCTAACAAATTATTGTTCTGTTGCTTGTATGGTCGTAACATTCTTATTTTATTTTCCTATATACATGTATACCATTATAGTTTATACACTAAATTTTACATAGGTTTTCACAACTTGTGCTTTCTGAAGTATAATACTTACAAGATTTTTCGTCATTGCATATTTTAAGCTCCGCAATTTAATTTTACAGAGTTACGCTACGCAGTTTCAACTTATGAATTCTGTCTAACTATCAGAAGTATTTAGAAGACGTCTGCAATATTCTTTTTTTTTTATTATTATTAAAATATCTGTTAATTAATATGCTTGCTCCTTTAAAATGTTGGTTTTTTTGTTGTTTTATTTTATTCTAATTTGCTCATCTCTGAACAGAGGAAGGTGGGGGTCAGTGTTTTTTGAAAGATTCAGGTTTTTCCCATGCAGATAGTAAAGCTCTGTGCTCTTGCGAAAACTCAAAACGGGGCTCAATAAACTCTGTGTAATATCCTATTCTCCATTTACAGGAGAATAAAGTTAAATTCCATTTTTTTTCAATGTTGTTTAAGTAATTTGTGTTATAAAATTAAAAAAAAAAGTTTTAAATCTATTTCTTATGCAAACAAACCTAACTTGCATTCTTGCTGCATAAATCTTGAGGCCTAGTTTGATAATTTTTATGTGAACATTTTTAATTAAATTAAGGTCAATCTAAGAGAGCAAAGGTAGGTAAGCCTTAGTTACATGCAAGAAGCTACCATATTTACTAATTTAGAGTAAATTCAATTTTTATTGTTTCTTTTAATCCTTGGATTGGTTAAGCCGTATTGTGTAGAGTCAGATTCCATCCACCAATACAAATCCTTGACTTGACAGAATTGCATGTTCAGGGTAGAAGTGCAGCAGTGGTTGCCTAAATCAACACCGGATAAATGCATCCTTTGGCTAAATGGTTGCTCAACTAAAATGTGTGGGGAAACTTGGAGCATTTTAAAATAACCATAGAACAAATTGCGGTGCCTCTTCTCCACATCTTGCCTTTTTTCTTTTTTTCTTTTTTTTTTTTTTAGAAAGATCCTTCAAAACTTTGAATAATTTAGTGTATTTTTTTTTGTTTAAGTACTTTTTACATATATACACTGTGCATGTGCAGTATGTGCCATACTGTTTGATATCTCTCGTTAAACTGTTGTTTATTTATCATTTCTTGGATTGCAATAAAAATGAGCAATATTTCATTCCTGTGCCTTGCTTTGATGAGTCTTATAACAATTTCATGTGTAGTTTTTGTAAACCTAATTGTTCATTTATTCCCACTATTTTCCCCCCCTCTATCTATCATTATAGGTCTTTTTTACTCGTGATCCTTCTCTCTCTCTCTCTCTCTCTCTCTCTCTCTCTCTCTCTCTCTCTCTCTGCCTCTCTCTCTCTGGGTCTGAAAAGAGGCAGGCACACAACTTTATAAGTTACAACGAGACGAAAAAAAGAAACAACACAAGTATAGATTTAACGTGTAACCGTTTCGCCTTTATTGTGACTTCATCATTTTGTGACTTTTTCAGACCCTGTTTCACACTATTTACAGACACACACGCGTCCTTTTTGGGTCCTTTATAATTACAAAGTTGTCCTCCAAGTGTGGTGTTTTTGCTTTTCTATTTGGATTCTCTCTCTCTCTCTCTCTCTCTCTCTCTCTCTCTCTCTCTCTCTCTCTCTCTCTCTCTCTCTCTCTCTCTCTCTCTCTCTCTCTCTCTCTCTCTCTCTCTCTCTCTCTCTCTCTCTCTCTCTCTCTCTCTCTCTCTCTCTCTCTCTCTCTCTCTCTCTCTCTCTCTCTCCCTCACTCCCTCAGTGTTTCTCTCTCTGTCTGTCTCTCTATCTATCTGTCTCTCAATAAATCTCTTTAGTTGCCTGTTTAAATCTAAATAATCTTGTTATCAACTTTAGAAGTAAGTAAAGATTCCATCCCTAGCTCATGTCCTATCTTTATCTGGGTTCATCGATTAAAGCATGGATGCAGGCCGCATGCAGTCTTTCCTTCCGTTCCAATTTAATCTGGTATCAATTCACACCTTTTGGCGCTAAGGAAAAAACTGTGCCAAGTGATTTGTACTTTTTCCAACGTTCTCGAAGGGCGTTTCTAGCTTCTGGGTTCGACCTGGGTTTCCTCGACAACTGCATTAATTAACTTGGACATCGTCAAGCCGTCTTTGCTTCCCTTTCTTTGCAGTTGTGTGACTCGTCACATTGTCGATGCCATCCTCTTTCTTTATCTTCCACCGTCACATTGTCGATGCCATCCTCTTTCTCTATCTTCCACCGTCACATTGTCGATGCCATCCTCTTTCTCTATCTTCCACCGTCACATTGTCGATGCCATCCTCTTTCTCTATCTTCCACCGTCACATTGTCGATGCCATCCTCTTTCTTTATCTTCCACCGTCACATTGTCGATGCCATCCTCTTTCTCTATCTTCCACCGTCACATTGTCGATGCCATCCTCTTTCTCTATCTTCCACCGTCACATTGTCGATGCCATCCTCTTTCTCTATCTTCCACCGTCACATTGTCGATGCCATCCTCTTTCTCTATCTTCCACCGTCACATTGTCGATGCCATCCTCTTTCTCTATCTTCCACCGTCACATTGTCGATGCCATCCTCTTTCTCTATCTTCCACCGTCACATTGTCGATGCCATCCTCTTTCTCTATCTTCCACCGTCACATTGTCGATGTCATCCTCTTTCTCTATCTTCCACCGTCACATTGTCGATGTCATCCTCTTTCTCTATCTTCCACCGTCACATTGTCGATGCCATCCTCTTTCTCTATCTTCCACCGTCACATTGTCGATGCCATCCTCTTTCTCTATCTTCCACCGTCACATTGTCGATGCCATCCTCTTTCTCTATCTTCCACCGTCACATTGTCGATGTCATCCTCTTTCTTTATCTTCCACCGTCATATTAGTTAATCTCCTCTGCCCTACCTTGATTGAAAAAGTCGTTGAGGGCGAGGCCTTCTTAAATAAGCCAAGTCACAGAAGTGAACGAACTTTTGCAAGCTAGGCTAATGGTTAAAATAGTGATCTGTTTCTTTAAAGCGTATTTAGGACAGAATCGTGCTCAGAACGCCCAAAAATATTGAAATGCCTTAATTCTGCTAAATAGTTAAATGAATATAGCTCATTTTTAGATCTAAACCAGTCAAACTCAAAGGTTTATTTCGGCTACTCGGTTTGTTGAACTCTGACGTGACAGAAAGTTCCTTGGGAAACCTTGGTCATCTTCAGTCTCGGGTTAAGCCAAAGCATAAGAATACAGGTTAAGGGTTGTTTGCTATTTTTAAAGTATGGATTTTTCCGAAAGACCTTTAGAGCATGGGCTCCAACAGCAACCACAAAATAGGGATATTCTGTCATGGAACACAACAGAGTACTGTAATACTCAGATGAGATAAGCCACTGTAAGTTTTCGATGAAAAAAATGTATCGATGTTGCGAAGCGGTGTGGACCAGTGATGTATTAAAATAGAACTAGATGAACCAAGCAGCGCGATGGAAGTGTGACACAATAAAATACTCCGCCTAGCCCGATAAGACCCCCAACTCGCTTAGAAGACCTTTCTTACTAGATCTAGCTAGAATATAGACGATTACTCTCTCTCTCTCTCTCTCTCTCTCTCTCTCTCTCTCTCTCTCTCTCTCTCTCTCTCTCTCTCTCTCTCTCTCTCTCTCTCTCTCTCTCTCTCTCTCTCTCTCTCTCTCTCTCTCTCTCTCTCTCTCTCTCTCTCTCTCTCTCCTTCCCTCTGACTGCTAGTTTCACACAATGATATGATTTTTAAAAAGCGTATTCATTATTCTACAATCTCTGACATTTCTAGAATATTATTATCGGCAGATGTTCTTGTATTTTCCAAAGTGTTTATTGCCCGCTGGAGAGATCGATTTAGTTCAGCTTCTTTCTTGATAACGTAAAATTGGACAAATAAAATCGTAGGCTTTTGCCGAAAGAAAGTAAAAGCTTGATTCGTTTTTTGTTTTTTTTTCACCTTTGATAAATAGTAGAGTTTTTGTTTGTTTGTTTGTTTGTTTGTTTGTTTGTTATATCCCTCCGTTTGTGGCGAAATGTTTTTATTGCATTCACACATTCAGCACGTAACTCACATACAGTGCGAAAACGATCGAAAATTATAGATTATCTTGACTCCTGTTTGATGAACTACTCTCTGTCATTTTAAGTTGTTAGAACAATTTCATGCCGCTCAACAAATCCCTCTCAATTTCTTATTTCGTTAAATATAAATTGGAAATCTCAGTTGATAATTTAAATATTTTTTCCCTCAACTAAATTAAGATTGTTTATGGAATTTCAGTAAATAATAGCCTCACACGAATAATACTCATAATTTATATGCTAGGTGCAGAATGCATATACTTGAGAGTGCAACCAACGAACAGTGTTATTAATTGAGAAATAGATCCACATGTAAGTTTGTTTATTTAAAAAAAAAAAGGCAACAACAAAAGACATGATAATTATTATTACAGCAATAGTAAACAGTAAAGCCTCCTAAAATAAGAGTCCATTTCTCTAAAATTAAATCAGATGTGTTAAGTCCTATTCATACTCCACAAATAAATAGACGAGAACCAAAGTAAAAAAAAAATCTTTAATCTAGTTTAAAATAATGCATTGTCAAAGATACTGCAGGCGACTCCTTCAAAGAAAAAATAGGTAAAGCACATAATTGACATCGACAATCGTATGTTTACAAGCTACAAATCCAAAGTTAAGTTTACAAGAAAGACAAAATAATAATTCTCATCTTCATTGTGACGAAGCAGGTTTCTCACACAATAGATATTTTGGGTTTTTCTGGCAAATCAAGAAAATCTTACTAATTGTTTTACAAAAAAATAACGTTAAAGAATGTGCATTACATAAAATATGGTAGTAGCCAAGTACATGTTCTGTCTGTTGCGATTCAAACCGGGTATAATTGAATATAATTACATATTACGTAACGTCTCCTAAGTGCATTCACGCTTTGTACAAAATGCCCCTTGCTACAAGCAGTACAGAGGGGTCACAGGTTAATGCGACACGCGGTGGGGGTCTTATGCCTCTGGGTGCGCCCGCATAGTAAAGTCGCGTGAAGTGGAACCTTCCACCAAAACCTGAGCCTATCTAGTTACTAATAATAGATTACTGGTGTGGACAAATCAGTACCATCTGCCTAGACAGATTGATGGTACTTGGACAAACACTGCCAATAAAAATTGGGAAATCCCGTTAAACTTCCTTGATCCAGTCCCAAAGCCAGTGGGGCATAGACATGGCTCTTTAGAACTTCTAGACAACTGTGGACAATACTTGCATAGAAAAGTAACAGAGATTCGTCCGCTATTTTTGATCGTTTTATGTCTAGGTTTTATTTTTATAAGGCATTATACGGTAAAATCTAGTGCGGTTGAACTTCTAAAGATTTTTTTACAATAATTTATAGCAATTAAGCTTGATTAGGAATTTGCTTAACTACTTTAGACTAAGCGAAAATATTAGATCAGATGGGCGTGTGTAACTGCATGTTGACTGCATGAGTTATTTCTAAATCCATTCAAAGCTTAATCTAAATCTAGATTCAAGATCTAGATCTAGATATATCTAGTCGAGCTACGACCTATCAAATTCTTTTACAGTACGCATTTCACGTTCGTTACTATCATAGGTTTAGATCAAAATGTAAAAAAAAGAGATGAGAATAATAATAATAATGATAATAATAATAATAATAATAATAATAATAATAATAATAATGATGATGATGATGATGATAATAATAGATAATAATAATAATAATAATAATAATAATAATAATAATAAATAAATAAATAAATAAATAAATAAATAAATAAATATATAAATAAACAATCACAATAGATAGACAAACAGGGTTATGATTTTGGAAAAGACTTTCAAGTTTCAAGTAAAATGCACATATAGGAGTTATATATATATATATATATATATATATATATATATATATAACTTATATATATATATGTATATATATATGTATATATATGTTATAACTTATATATGTATGTATGTGTGTGTTTATTTAGGCAAACTAAAGTGTATCGGCTCAGTAAAGTTAAGTTAGTTTGTTTTTTGTTTTTTTTTAATAATGTGTTAAAGGAAAATGATTCCACAACTTATTACAGTTTACATGCATTAATGGAAAGTCTTCCTTTCACATCCTCTTAGTTTAAAGAGGAAAATACAATCTGAGACCTTTATACCTAGATCTTGATCCGACTTTTCCTGTAATTTAAGCCTTTTGATGACAAAATGAAGATTCACTACGTGCCTATGTGGCAAGAGTTCCTCATGGTCTGCCCAGTGTAGTGGATCTTTTTAAAGTGTTGTTGTATTCAAAAGCTTATCGTGTATTCTTTTTTTTCTGAAGCATTTCATACGTGACTATTGACAAAAGTTGAACTAACCAGCTATTCCTCTTTGTACTCTTAATTATGGCAGCTGATATGATGTGGCAACAGAGGTTGGATCAATTGCTTCAAAATAGCCGTACCTAATCTGGCGGACCAAAAGGAATTCTTAGTTTAGTCTATATCTAATCGAGCTGGAAGGTCTTATCAGATCTGCAGTATCTTAATCTAGATTTTACATGCAGATCTCATCTTGAGTGTAGAGATCAAGTTTTTATCTATAATATACATGTACATTCTTCACCCACTATTTTGTGAAGGTAAATAAAGTAAAACACAAAATCAACTTGTCATACACTGAAAACTAAGGAACGTCAATGGCACACTGAAGTTTAAACGGAACAAACCTAAAAAAAAAAGAACATGACAAAGGGGCTAGGTGAATTCATAGAGTTAATTTAAAATAAAAGAAGAGGAGCAGTGAAAGCAGGAAGTATGGGGAGGAAAAAAATAGAAGGTTGGAGCCAACCAAAATAGAAAGATGTTTTATAAATGGTAAAGGAAATATAGAAGAGTAAAATACATGAATAAACTAAAAGACATAAGAGAAATGAATTAAAACAACATGGTGTAGCACTTATCCAATTAATAAGAAACACAGTTTGAACCTTTGGGTTTTCTGGTTTTATTATATTCTTAAGGTATCATCCGACTACGTTGAGATATAAGTCTGAACTGGTGAAGGAAGTTCTTGGTCTATTCAACGTCTCTGTGATGAGCTCTATTCACAACCTCAAATGGATTTATTTGTCACGTGTTAGTCTTTGTCATTGCTCAAGATTCAAAAGTCCTAACGCCACACAGCCCTCCCCCAAAGACTGACACCGTAAGAGTCACTGGTATCGCATAGGCGGTCGAATAGTGCGACCTGTACGTGAAGACGTCTGAACAGCAGGGCGCGACATAGCTTGCTGATGCTTAGAGGCGGTGCTTGAGTCTGATGGATGACTGCGTGAGGGATGACTCTGTTTAGCTGGAGGGCGACCACGTGGAGGAGGTTTAGCCAGTATGACCGGTTGAAATGGATCGAAAAACGCTGGCTTGATGCGATCGACTGAGATTCGTTCAGTGCGACCGCCAATGTCTATGAGGAAAGTTTTGTCCCCTGGAGTCAGAACTGCATAAGGACCCGAATAAGGCCTCTGTAACGGCCCTTTAGTGCCGTCTCGTCGGACGTACACGTGTTTTGCGGCTAGCAAAGATGGGGACAGGTAGGTTCTAGCAGAAATGTGATGGGAGGCCGGACGAGGTGCATAAAACGGGATGTTCAGCCTGAAATTCAGCAGTAAGTCATCCATAGATTTTGCAGATTTAGGTGGAACTAGTTCACCTGGGATTGTCAAAGGCTCACCGTAAACAAGCTCCGCTGAGGAATAACCTAAGTCTTCTTTTGGTGTGGTTCTGAGCCCGAGAAGTACCCAAGGTAGTTCTTCTACCCAATTTGGACCGGTGAGACGGGCTTTTAGAGCTGTCTTGAGAGTTCGATGAAAACGTTCAATCATTCCGTTTGCCTGAGGATGATAAGCAGATGTATGGTGAAGCTTGACTCCAAGGCGAGCCGCTATCTCACTCCATAAAGATGATGTGAACTGTGACCCGCGATCTGACGAAATATCTCCAGGGACACCGAAACGAGCGATCCAGCCAGTAATGAGAGCATGCACACACTCGGGTGTTGTAATGCCTCGTAGTGGAATAGCTTCTGGCCAGCGTGTGTTGCGGTCGATAATTGTCAGGAGATATGTGAAGCCAGAAGAAAAAGGTAAAGGTCCAACAATATCAATGTTTATGTGTGAGAATCTTTTCTCAGGTACAGAGAAATGTTCCAGTGGAGCTTTTGTGTGGTTTTGTATTTTCGAACTTTGACAGTGATGACATTCTTTGACCCATCTACTGACCTGCTTCCGCATCCCGTGCCAAACAAATTTGTCTGAGACCATTTTGACGGTGGCTTTAACTCCTGGATGTGAGAGATTGTGAACAACGTCGAACACTGTGCGTCTGAAATCAGGAGGTATAATCGGACGTGGACGGCCTGTTGGAACGTCACACACAAGCTCTGGTCCTTGCTCGTTCAATCTTGTATTGGTAATCTCTAGGCAAGTGAAGGCTGTCTTGTAAGCTTGTACGTCAATACTAGCAGCTTGGGCTCTAGCCATTGCTATGTAATCTATGCCCAAGGAAACTGCGTTGGTTGTTCTGGAACGAGACAGACAATCGGCGACGATGTTGTTTTTACCAGAGACATGTGCTATGTCGGTGCTAAACTCGGAAATGGCTGAGAGATGTCTTTGTTGTCGTGCTGACCATAACTCTGTTGTTTTTGCCATGGCGTGCACTAGTGGTTTATGGTCTGTATAAATGGTGAAATTCCGTCCTTCAAGCATGAAACGGAAGTGACGAATTGCCAAATATACTCCAAGTAATTCTCGGTCGAAAGCACTGTATTTTATTTCTGCTTTTCGTAATTGTCGGCTGAAAAAGGCTAAAGGTTGCCAATGACCCTTATTGAACTGTTCGAGGACGGCGCCAACGGCCACATCTGAAGCGTCAGAAGTAAGAGCTAAAGGGCAGTCAGTGCAAGGGTGGACCAGCATTGCTGCATTAGCCAAAGCAGTTTTACCGTTTAGGAAAGCCTGTTTCATCTCTTGTGACCACACTAGCTCTTGTCGAGGCTTAGATGACTTTAGTGCCCCGTAAAGAGGACTGAGGGTGGCAGCAATGTTAGGCAAAAAACGGTGGTAAAAGTTAATCATACCTAAAAACTCTTGTAGTCCTTTCACAGTTGACGGTTGAGGGAATGTTTGGATGACTTTAACCTTGGCTTGGGTTGGACTAGATCCTTTCTTTGATATTTGGTGCCCCAAGAATTCCAGGGAAGAGACACCGAAAAGACATTTTTCAAGGCGAATTACAAGTCCATGATCTATCAAACGTCTAAACACAGCTTTTAAGTCATCCATGTGTTCCTTTTCTGTCGAACTTGCTATGAGGATGTCGTCAAGATAAACAAAAGCTGAATCAATTTCTTGAAGGACAGAATCCATAAGTCTTTGAAACGTTTGGGCAGCACTTTTTAAGCCGAAAGGCATCTGCAAAAATTCCCACAGACCAAACGGAGTGATCACTGCTGTCTTAGAAATGTCTTCAGGGGCGACTGGAATCTGATGATAGCCACGAACTAGGTCGATTTTCGAGAAGATAGTCTTTCCTTTAAGGCGGGCCGAGAAGTCATGAATATGGGGAATGGGGTACCGATCTGGCGCGGTGACATCGTTTAATTTTCTGTAATCGCCGCATGGGCGCCAGCCACCGTTTGGTTTGGATACCATATGGAGAGGAGATGCCCACGGGCTGCTTGATTTCCTAATAATGCCCATCTTTTCCATCTCATAAAACTCCTTTTTGGCTATTGCTAGTCTGTCTGGAGCAAGGCGACGAGCTCGAGCGAAGACAGGACGGTCTTTAGTTGGGATGAAGTGATGTACACCATGTTTAACCTCCGCATTTGAAAATGTTGGTTTCAGCAGATCCGGGAATTCATTAAGGAGCTTTCGGAACTTATTACTTGAAGGCTCGACAAGCGCAAGGTTGGTTGGCGTCACTGTACTGACACAGCAGGAAATGCCTGAAAATGTGTCTGCTTCTATCAAGCGACGGTTCCTCATGTCGACAAGTAAGTTGTGTGTTCGTAAAAAATCAGCGCCAAGGAGCGGGCGGCGGACATCTGCTGCGATGAGCCGAGCTTGGAAATTGTGTTGACCAAAACGAAGACAAACGACGCGAGCACCATAAGTCGCTATGGTAGAACCATTGGCAGCTTGTAAAGGAGGTCCTCTGGGTCCTGTTTTCTTGTCTAGTTTAGACGCTGGAGTAACAGAAACTTGAGCTCCTGTGTCAACTAGAAAGCACCTTTTAGAAATATTGTCTGTGACAAAAAGCTGCGTATGTTTGTGGTTCTCTGAAGTTGAAACGGCACAATGTAGCGCTTTGGCGTTTCTCTGCCTGTGATTATGTGTAAAACTTGAATAGTGTTTGCAGGTGCGGTCACAGCGTTGTGCTCTCGACCCAAACCGTCTGTGAAACCAGCAAACTGTGCTCACCTCAGACGATTCGCTCAAATAACACTCTGGACTGAGTGACGCCAGAATTCTGTCTGCCTCAAGCGATAACATTCTTAAATCTGTGTTTGGTGAGTTTGCTAGGGGGACACGAACTTTTTCCGGTAATTGTCGAAAAAATATCTGTTTAAAAATAAAACAGGGTTTATGGTCCCCTAAGAGAGCAAGCATTGAGTCCATGAGTTCTGAGGGCTTTCTATCGCCTAACCCGCTAAGGTCTAATAACGTATTAGCCCTCTCTGTTTCTGAAAGCCCGAAAGCCGAACATAAAAATGATTTAAGGGCCTCGTATTTGTTAGTAAGAGGTGGAGAGGCGATCACTGACAATACTCTAGTTGCTGTTTGTGAGTCAAGAGCAGCTACAACATGAAAGTATTTCGTGTCGTCAGATGATAGGTTGCGTAAGGCAAACTGTGCTTCGGTTTGCGCGAACCATGCCAGCGGGCACGTCGTCCAAAAAGTTGGAAGTTTAAGTGCTACTGCCTCGATAGACATAATGAAATGAAATGTCGGAGGCTTAAAACTAGATCTAAAAAAAAATAAAGATCAACTATCACGTCGGGGTCACCAGTGTAGCACTTATCCAATTAATAAGAAACACAGTTTGAACCTTTGGGTTTTCTGGTTTTATTATATTCTTAAGGTATCATCCGACTACGTTGAGATATAAGTCTGAACTGGTGAAGGAAGTTCTTGGTCTATTCAACGTCTCTGTGATGAGCTCTATTCACAACCTCAAATGGATTTATTTGTCACGTGTTAGTCTTTGTCATTGCTCAAGATTCAAAAGTCCTAACGCCACACAGGCAAGAATCTTAACATGTCGGTCCAATAAAGAGGCATGAAAATGAAATAATTTAAATTTTTTGTTTATCATTTCAGTGGATATAGTCATATGCAGAGTCTTTGGTCGACCGAAACAAACTGCAGGTATAGTACTGCTAGAACCAACAGCAATCGTAGAGTACAAGTCAGGGCAGTAGCAGAAGTATAACTAAAACAGTTCACCATTTAGTATTCGATCGCTGACCAATAATTATTGCTACAATTAAATCGGAGAGAGAGAGAGAGAGAGAGAGAGAGAGAGAGAGAGAGAGAGAGAGAGAGAGAGAGAGAGAGAGAGAGAGAGAGAGACTCAGATACAGATATACAGGAATAGAATCTGCATGACAGAGAGGCAGGAAAAGAGAGTGGCTCATGTCAGTTGAGCACAAGAGTTAAAAGGCAGAGGTACAGGGACCGAAATAGAAAGAAAATGAGGGATTGAGAGATAGTCATGGGAGTGGGTGGAGGAGCAGCTGTTGCAGGATAACGTAAAAATGCAGTTGTAGTGAGCTGTCTTTTCCGCACTCAAAGAAAGATAATAACAATATAAGGTAGCGTGGAGAGAATATTAAAACAATTATCACAGCTTAATCTTCATCATTTTGCTTACTCATCTCCCAGGCCAGCATGAGTGTGAGATTCTGGGTACAGGACCTGAAGCAGCAGAGAGTGAAACTCGCTGGAAGCAATGTGAGAAAAACCCTGGTCATGAAGAATTCATCTCAGCTAAAGATTTTGAAGACAATTACCTGCCAAGAGTTCAGACTGACAGAAACCGTGATGAGCTCAGAGCAATACTGGACCTTACTGTGAGGCTAAGAGTAAACTGGACAAGTCCAGGGAGACCAGATGAAGATAAACTTTCTATATATAGAGGGACTGATAGATTCCGATTGGGTACTGGCTTTATACGCTATGTTAATGTGGACAATCAACATTGTCCATGTAATATATGTGATGGAACAGTAAGCAGAAAGTTTTGGGTATTCAAGGTACACACGGCTCACCACATTGTGTATAATGCAGAGGAGGCGAAGGAGACAAGGGTCGATTTTTTTTACGATGATGAAAATTGTATAATGGAGAGTGTAAGGGCTCGGGGACTAGGATGGTTCAATCCTGCAATTGATGTCTGTGAAATGTTGTGTGTCACACACAATGAAATGTTGGGTGAACGCATAGAGTCTGCATATCATCGTTGGAGAAATCATTTCACAAGCCCTTTCCCTGACCTTAACTTGCCACCTTCTTGTGAAAGAAATTGTGCAGCAGCGCTGATTGTGTCACACCCTCACGGCCAGCCAAAGAAGATAACAGTAGGTAAAGTGAGGTTTCTGAAAGGCTCTTCTTTGAAATATAACACAGCTACTTGTCCTGGCTCAAGTGGAGCGCCAGTATTTGTCTTCAACCCAAATTTAAAAGATATTCGTGACATCTTGTGGACCTCACCTGTACATAGTGGTAGTTTCACCAAAACTTCCGCAGATTACATGCACCAACTGAGCCTCCTCGAAAGACTCCTCCATAAACTTACGGGCAGGGAAACTACACTTGGCCAACTCAACTACGGCAATGCTTGGTTTAGAAAATTCTGAATTTCAATCGTTTGTCAAACACAAATAGATGTGTCGATGTCAAATTATAAAATTTTGGCACAGTACTAACTAAGCTCTGGTAAAACATTCAAATAGGTTCTAAAAATTGGAGAGCAAGAAAAAATCTCCTGCTTTTGATAACACAGAAAGTTGTAGGCTTAACGTAATGTACGTCTCTTTATGTCTAAAACTGAAGAAACCAAAGAGGAGAAGAACAGTTTGAATCTTGTCGAAGGTAGTCATGGGTTGTTTTTTGCTTAAATGTGTTTTATTTTAGTCAGATTAATTTAAAAGAAATGATATGAGGACAAATAATATATTACATGTATTTTGTTTTAATCCGTTAACTTTCGAACAGTGTTGTAGTATTTTTACTGATGTTTTCTTTTTTCGATGTTGCCATCTAAAATAAAAAAAAACCCTAAAAACATTTGATTATACAATATCTCAGAATCTGCTTAACATATGAAAAATATTTTTGGTATTGATTGTCAAAACAGTTCCTTTTTTTTTGCATCATTTTTGCAGAGTGCTCATTCTATCAGTATTGCAGTACAATAATATTAGAAGTGACAATCAATAATACTGGCATTATTTTTTATTATTATTGTCATGTTTCGCACCAAAAAGTTTGTTTGAACACACTCAACTTGAAGTGCTGAATTGTGATAAGCTGTCTACCAGTCTTTCAGAACCTGCTTTATTTTTTCATAAAGTTTAAGGAAATTTGATTGTAAAATAAACCTGTCTGCCCTCATCATGCCATTTTGTAACACATAGCGACAAGAATGTTTTTCAACGTATAATAGATACAGGCATGAATGTACGCTGATTGCAGGGCAATTTTTTAAACTTCACTTCAAGAAAATCCTTATGGGTTTTTTTTTAAATATTGACCAGCCTCCTTCTTTCCCTCTGCAGAAAAGAGCTCAGTTGTTAAGTACCACAGTGCCCCCAAGATAATAATGCGACTACACAATAATAATCTAGTTATCTTGCGGTTATTAATAATTATAAATGGAATTTTCAATATATATTCCTTTGTGTAAATTAATTAGTGTTTGTTAATAAGAATTAAGTCATTTGTAGTCTATTTACATTTTTTCACAATGAGGAAATACATTTCATCATTTAGTGATGATATCAAATCTTAACTTCATAATCTTAAAAGTTAAATACATGATGTATTGCTCATTATTATTAACAGATCGGTTTGCTTTTTTTATGTTGGATAAAACTTTGTATTTGATATTTTCCAAAAATTTTAAACTTTGATGCCCCAAACACTTTTTTTTTATATTATGTACTTTATTTATGTTTAACTTTTCCTCACCGTCTCCATCTCTCTCTCTCTCTCTCTCTCTCTCTCTCTCTCTCTCTCTCTCTCTCTCTCTCTCTCTCTCTCTCTCTCTCTCTCTCTCTCTCTCTCTCTCTCTCTCTCTCTCTCTCTCTCTCTCTCTCTCTCTCTCTCTCTCTCTCTCTCTCTCTCTCTCTCTCTCTCTCTCTCTCTCTCTCTCTCTCTCTCTCTCTCTCTCTCTCTCTCTCTCTCTCTCTCTCTCTCTCTCTCTCTCTCTCTCTCTCTCTCTCTCTCTCTCTCTCTCTCTCTCTCTCTCTCTCTCTCTCTCTCTCTCTCTCTCTCTCTCTGTCTCTCTCTCTCTCTCTCTCTCTCTCTCTCTCTCTCTCTCTCTCTCTCTCTCTCTCTCTCTCTCTCTCTCTCTCTCTCTCTCTCTCTCTCTCTCTCTCTCTCTCTCTCCTCTGTGCTTTATATAGTCTGTGTGCTTATAATGCTGCTTAATAAAACTACTGTCTCAAGTATTCAATGAGCTTTGTGATGACATAGGGTAAATCCACTACAGGATAATTCTAAAAACTTGGATGTTACATTTTCAATAACATGTCTGTCTGTTATGGACCTGTTGTTACATACAACAATTTACCAGCAGTTCCGATGTAAATTTGTAATTATCTTTCATGTTCATTGCTTGACGTGGTCGTTTGGTGCTGCATGGGTGGAAATTACTAAAAGCAGACGCGTACATGTATCGTTAATGATTTTTTCTATGTTGCTCTTTTGGTTGGTATTTTTTGTTTGTTTGTTTTAAATTTTATTGAACCGCCAAAACTGAGACTCTTTTTAGACCTGAATGTCTTGCGACAATTGTCGCAAATCCGACAATCGCGCCGAGACCAATATTTGTCTTTTTAATTGCAGATGTCATATACTGTAGTTGATAGAGGGTTTAAGTAACCCTTAAAATTATCTTTAATTCTGTGCGCACCGCGCTTCCGGAAATTTTCAGACAATTTTGGGTTGGACCACATTCAGGTCTAAGCTTACTCTTTTGTTTATTAGCCCATAACACAGGTTTCATTTTTAGACGTTAAAAATATCAACCAAAAAAAAAAAAAAAACAGACAACAAAACAACAGTTTAAAATCTGACATTTTAGTGAAAACGACGGTTAGACAAGGGGAAATGATAATGAAAATCTTAAATGGCACCAAAAATTTATATTTATGTCCCTTTGATTGATACTCGATAATTCCTCCACCCTAATTTCAAGATTAATTTTCTTTTTAGATGCGACATACATAATAATATACATCTTCATAGATTATTGAAAAAACAATTTTAATCATCATGGCTTGCTTCCAATTCATTAAGGTACAAACACAAAAAATTTTGTTTTGTGATATTTTCAAACTGAATTTCAAGTTGTCTGTGTATGAGTGTATATGTACATCAGTCTTGAGTCTTTAGAAATACATTGTGCGTGGGTATTAAACTATAAAATGTGGATATTCTCTTTATTTCTTACAATACAAAGTTAATAAGATAACGAAAAGCTTGTGAACATGTATAGTATAGAACAGATACTTGATAGATAATAATCTTAGAAAAAAAAAAACAATTAACACATTCTCTTTGAGCACCCAAGAGAAAATAGAGCTTGTTTAACATAAACGCAAGAAAATAAAATTGAACCTGAGCTATGATTCGGTAGTTTAATCTCCCTGTTTTTTTTTTTTTATTATTATTTTTCATTGATAGTCTTTATTGAGGATTTTCAACAGGTACTTGCTGTTTGCAATTCTTGTTCTTGTTCTATATGGTATAAATTTGATCTAAATGGTCTCCTCTAACCCTAGAAGGAGATGTATCCTCATCAATGTTTTGAGTGATTGTCGATGTGAACGAAGGTTCTACTGGTGAACAAACACGTTCAGTCTGAATACCAGAAAGTCTGTTGGGATAGAAACATGTATCTGTTTCCTTAGAATTGTGATAAAAAGGATCAAGTTTAGAGGCTAACATCTGATCAACAGGATTACAGATAAGACTTTGTTCTGACGATTGAACTAAGTTACAGGGCATATTTGTTCAACAATAGTACCGGTACAAGGTAGGTTTTCTTTTTTTTGTTTTTTTTTTTAGATGGCAAGAAGTGAAATTTTTCACAAGCACAGGGTCAGTGGCAGCAAAGTCTCCAGGTTTAGTACGAAAATCGTGATAAAGTTTTTGATTTCTTTATTCTTCTACACAGTTTTAGGTAAAGAATCATGTACAAGATCTTTGCTGGTCTTGATATTGTGGTTAAATATCAGGTGGCAAGATTGGCGTTTGAAGACTAGCTTACATTGGTAAATTTTAAGATATTTATCAAAACTTTGTTTTGGAATTATGCTTGTTGATGCTGCTGTGTCAACTTGAAAATTTATTTTCACCATTTCAAGTTGGAATTGAACCCATAGTGCCTTTACCGTACTTGCGCTAATGCTGTAAATGTCATGATGTTGATAGGTCGATGCCACTGTCGTGTATTCGAGACCAGCAGTGCTTTCATTTGATAGGAAAATGGTTTTGTTTTCTTGCTTTCATTGAAAAATTTCTTGTTGATCTCGGTTTTTGCTGCTATGGTTGTCGTTGCTGCTACTGCTGCTGCCTTCTGCTACATAAAATTTACCTACTGATGGCAAGTGACCTCACTTTTTTGCATGCGAAACATTCTGCGTTTAAAAAGCAGCATGGCTTGCCTGGATGATCTCTGTCATTTCTCATATATATATTTGATGTTTCAAGTTTGATCTGTGGTTGCTGTTATTAAAGTCAACGTAATTCTTAACGACATGGACAGGTTGTGTTGGTTTAATGTCAAAAGTTTTAGTACCCTGTTCAGAGTCCATCATAGACTGAGCTAATTTCACCGCCTTTTCTAGGGTGAGTTTTCCCATCTTAAATGCTTAAAAAAGTCATGTTTAAACGTCAATCCCTGGTAAGATAATTAAAACAAAAACAAACACAACAGCAAAAACAGATTTACTAGTAACAGAACTAGACATCCTGGTCAGAACGAGTTTTAGTCAACGGGAGGTAACAAGGAGAACGGTACATGACAGCAACAATTTAGGATTATTTCCCTTTGATTGATGCTCTAATTAAATGACTTGTGTCACAAAAGTAAACAGATTAAAGAAAAAGGCAAAAGTTTTCAAGTTAGAAGTGCATGGTTAGGGTTATAGAGCTCAGAGATGAGTAAAAGGAGCAGACGATGAAGGATGCAGGTATTTTTTACAACAAAATGCGAGAAGGGCTGTTCTAAGATTTCTAAAACATTTCTCCCGTTCCTCCTATAGGTTAAAACCATTTTTTTTTATTATTAAATTTTGTAGTTTGTAGACATAGAGTCTTCTGGAAGTTTTTATTTCCTGCGTGTTTTTATTTATTTATTTATTTTTGCTCTGGTACACATTCAAACATCGTGAAGAAATGCACACTATGTTTTCATTTATTTCAGTTGCAGCAATACGCACGGTGTGTATTTTCTTCATGTTACACGGAGAGGCACAGTGTGTATTCATAGATTTGATACTGAGGCAACACACGCTTCCTACAAAAAATACCATTACCGCGCAAATATAATTATTGCTCTGAAACCCGAGCTCTTAAGCTTAGTGTACAGAGGCTTCATAC
Organism: Elysia crispata; assembly: GCA_033675545.1. NCBI lineage: Eukaryota > Metazoa > Mollusca > Gastropoda > Plakobranchidae > Elysia > Elysia crispata. Next base: position 66,747 of record JAWDGP010001801.1, read on the forward strand.
CGGTACTATTATCTCATAAATAAACCAAGATGTGTTTACCTTCACCTTTAGAAACAAATTCTGTAACACCACCACAAGGATTTTTCTAAAGCCTATAACATGTAGGCTACTTAGTTATTACAATCTCCCGTAAAAGAAAATTTTGTTTGTTCTTTGATACAGTTTCTCCTGATGTCAAATTTACTTCTCTGTCGGGCAAGACAGAACTGAAAAAGATGAGGCCCTAAATTTTCCTGGAGACAGTGCGGAGCTCAAACCACCGCGAACGCTCCTCGCAAAGTTGTGCGAGTACAAAGTGCTCTCAGGCCCATCCAGATTCTACATTAATAAACTATAAAGACGTTGAAATTAAACCATATGGAATAGGGTGGGTTTTTTTTTTTTTTTTTTTTTAAACAGTACCATGACGTTAGACACACCATTTTGCAAACCCAAAATGTTACGATGTATCGAAAAAAAATCAACTTTCGATTTTGACTTACAAAACTACGAAAACGTCCAGTATCGAAAAAAAATAACTTTCGGTTTTGACTTATACGAAAACATCCAGTATGACAGAACTTTTAAAGCTAACAAAAATAGTATTTATACTAATATCTTATGAAAAAAAAATTGGTACAATCTAGAGGGCTTTTGTGCATTAGATCTAGAGTAAGATTATGATTCCCAGATCAATAGGTTAAGCTTTAACTGTATACCTGGGACAATGTACACAACACTGATGTCAGAAATGGGATAACCACTCCTGCAGTCCTGGGTTTAGATCTAGATTAGAACTTAGATTCTTCTAGATCTAGATCTAGATTTATAGATTTTATAATACAATATAGATATAGATCTAGATGTAAATCTAGTGAGCATTGTTTTTGCTTTGACTGAGCCAGCACTTTATACAGCTTGGTCAAATTTAGATCATATTAACACGTCAATATGATTATCAATTATAAATTCAAGTTTTGTTAAGAAAGCAGAATTTAAGCAAATAGACTTATATAACATTTGAACATTTAAATGTAACGAAACTATAACAAAACAAAGTCCATACAAACCTACAACAGTTTTGGAGGTCCATTTTTTTTCCTGAGTTGGTTCCTCAATTTAAAGGACCCACTTTATTCAATTCTTTTGTCCAAGTCAAACAAAACAATTTAAATAATATAAATGCAATTTAAACACATAAAAAATGGCAGATGAGTTAGGCCTACATACAATGCGCTTCAGTACTGGGGATAAAAATATTTTATCAATAAAAGTGCAACTATCATTAATATTTTCATAAAGGCAAATTTTATAATGATAACTTATGAGATAATTGAAAGTACCTAACGTATTTATAGACTTTTTACTTTACAGGGTTATTTCAGTCAAGCCATATGCCAAATCAAGCCTAATTGCATATAGGTATACTCAAAGGAATGGTCTTAACTCCAAACCAATAACACAATCAATAGTCAAGTTCTAAATTGTCTGGAGTGGAAACATTCAGTACTGGGGATAAAAATATTTTATCAATAAAAGTGCAACTATCATTAATATTTTCATAAAGGCAAATTTTATAATGATAACTTATGAGATAATTGAAAGTACCTAACGTATTTATAGACTTTTTACTTTACAGGGTTATTTCAGTCAAGCCATATGCCAAATCAAGCCTAATTGCATATAGGTATACTCAAAGGAATGGTCTTAACTCCAAACCAATAACACAATCAATAGTCAAGTTCTAAATTGTCTGGAAACCTTATAACTATACATCAAGTTTACGTGCTGGTTTGACAAGTTTGCCTGTTCTATTGTACACTAAGTCGGATCTAGGCTGAGCCTTGCCTTTTACCTCTGTGGCGTTGGAGTCTGTGGGTTCTTTATTGTAAAACAATTCTAACTTGTGGAGCATTTGTAAAGCTCTTGTGATCTTACCCTTGCCTGCCTTTATTTGGACGGCTCTGGTCAGTTAATCTTTACCAAACATATGTTTTGGTTACAACACCAAGAGGCCTTTGAAGCTGGGGTTTTCCTTCTTCTCTTAGTAAAACCAAGGTTCCTAATTTTACATCATTGTTTCGTTTCTTCTGGACCATAGGTGATAAGTTTCGGATCTAACAGTCTAGCTAAATGTTCCAAAACTGATGAATAACTTATGATTGACATTTTTCTGTAAGTTCAAGATTCAACATCTGTTCACAATTTTCACTAACCATGACCAAATTCAAAGCAGAGCTTCTCCCAATGAGAAAGTGAGAGGGAGTCAGGGGTTGTTCTGTATTCCCAAAATAAGTGAGAGGTCTGGAATTGACACAAGCTTCTATCACCTGTAATATCCTTTCTAATTGAACTCTAACAATTAAGGCTTGTCCCAAACTTTTTTCCCAGATTTTATCATTGGTTCTCACCAACCTCCCCACCATGGAAATAAGGGTGCGCTGAATTTCCAAACTATTCCAATGTATTCTGGTTCCCGATCTAGTAAATTGTGAGCTGCTCTAAACATTTCAGCATTGTCTGAGTAAATTATAGAGGTCAAACCTCTTCTGGCTGAAAATTTTTTAAAGGCCAGATTAAAATCTTCAAGAGAAAGGGAATCAACCACCTCAATATGATTATGAATAGTCCAAATCACTGCACATGTAAATAGCAAGATGTACAGTTTTTTGTTTGGGTGGTCAGAGCAATAAAGTGGGCCAGTATGATCAATGCCGACAACAGAGAATGGTGGAGATTGTTTAATCCTATCCTCAGGAAGAGGTGAGACTGTCTGTTCACAAGCTCCGGCATCCTGTCTTTGACAGTCAATACATCCTTTGCAAATCCTTTTGGCTAATGTTCTAACTGCCATAATCCAGAATAAATTTCTATTTCTGAGTGATGATAACAAAGCATTCACCCCAGCGTACTTCATCACCGCATGTCTCTTCTTCACAATGAGATAAGACATGTGACATTTAGGCATAATTATGAGGTGTTTTTTATCATATAACAAATTTGGAGCTAAAGAAAACCTTCCGTGGATTTTAAGTAAACCATCCTTTCCAATGAAGGGAGAAAGTTTGTAAATTCTAAAATGCTTTGGAACAATTTTACCTTGTCTAAGGTCTGTAATTTCCTTTTCAAAGTGCTCAATCTGGACACATAGTAATAAATTGAATCTCCCCTTCTGCTGATAAGACCTTGTCGTTAATTCTAGAGTGACTGGAGCGGCTGTTATATACAAATTTCAACCCCCAAGCCAGAACTCTTACAAGCTTTCCCAAGTCGGAGAATCTGTTGTAGTGAAACAATTCGTGATTATTGAACCTTGTTGTTATCAAGACTGTCTGCTCGTTATATTTTTCATTTTCTTCTGACTCTATAGTGTCTTCATTGAAAATTTCCTGGGTTTTTGATGTTTTCATCCAACCATGTAAGTCTGTGAAGCCACTGATTTAATTGTGTGAGCTCCTGGGCCTTCACACCTCTTGTTAACAAATTTGCCGGATTTTCCAGGGCAAAATTTCCATCTGTCTGGACTTGTGTGTTGTCGGATCTCTTGCATTCTGTTCTGAACAAATTGTTTCCATTTTGAGGCATCGCCATGCGGCATCTTCCATTCTTTAATAGAACTGAGATCAGTTACCCACTTGTTAATATTCTCCTGAAATTCTGTGGGTAAAACGTCATCCCATTCAAATTGTCTTTTCCTCACTTCTTGGAATTATATTCTCAAAGTGATGTTATAAGGGGTTAAAGACCCTTACGGGTCAAGCAGTCTAGCTGCTATACTTAGCAATAATCTCTCTGTAAAAAGGCATCTCCCCTGAAATGAGAGTATCTTAAAATTGTAACTATCATCCTCTGTTGTCCTCGTAAGTCCTAAAAGCTTGACAGAAGGTCCTGGAACCCTTCTAAAGTATCGCAAAACTTCCCTTTTGTTTTTTGGCAATTAGAGGCCCACTTTGTTTGATTGAAACATCCTCGTTTCATCACTGATTCAGCCTCAATCATCATTTTCATAATCTCTTCTTCAGAGTCAGATCCTGTTAACCAGTCATCCACATACAGATTGGTCTCCAGTTCCTTGATGGTTCCAGTCTATTCGAACTGCGACAAATGATACCTTATAGTAGCATTCAAAAGGAAAGGGCTTGATGCTTTAACAAATGTTACTCTATTGAGTCTCATCGTCTGGACTTGACCATTTACATTCCATAGGAACCTAGGCACATCACGATCAGACTTGTTCAATTCAATCATAAAAAAGGCCCTCTTGATATCTGAAGTGAATCTAAATCTCCATCGCCTAAATCTCAATAAAATCTGCACTAAATCCGGGATAAGTTTGGGACCTTTCTTCATGCAATCATTTAAACTGACTCTGTTTTTTCTCTTACAGTTACAAAAACAGGTCGAATCTCTGTTGAGAGGCTGTCATCCCTCCCGACTGGATGATGAGGTAAGTTAAAGTCAGGATTATCTGTTTTCATTTCTCTTATTGGTACCTCTTGGGTGATTTCTAATCTTTCTAAATCTTGGAGCTCTTCATCATACTTCCTTTTCAAATAAGTGTCCCTTTCTCTAGTCTTCTAGTCAAAAACCAATCAATCTTTTTTCCGCCATTTTTCTGTTGTCTAACAATGAAAGCTGACTTTCTTCACTTTTCCAAGGTAATTTAACACTGTATCTATTTGTCTTTAAGGCAATATCCCTACTGAAGTCTACCAATGCCTTTTCTTGTGAGGCATTTTTTTCTTACCAGAGGCCTATAGAATCTAGCTCCCACAAGTTCTTAACGTCTTGCTCAGACAGTTTTGTCAGGCAAAAAAGAATCTGATTTGATTTTATATACCTGGAGACCCTTATGTTGTCTGCTTACTCTTTTCTTCCCATAGAATGTTACTCTTTAACATCGACAACATCCATCCGAATGCTGTCTCTTGTGCCACTAAACCTTCTAAGCTTCTTTCCTGTTTCTTAATCAGAGGCCAGTACCAATCCAAATCTACCAGTATGTCAACCTGGACTCCTCTACTTTTCTCATAATCCTCTTCTGAAGGAATACCCTGAAATTGTTTTACAATACCCTTAAGCACTGGGGCCGTGTACATAGTACTACAAATCGTATTCATTCCAATCAATCTGATTCTTTCCTTGCATACATCCAACTTATAAACATCTTTCTCACCCTTTCTGGACTCATTCTCTCCAAAGTAACAAAATGTGAAGGATTCTTTCGCAGCAGTTTTCAGTCTTAATCTTGTGGCACACTCCAAAGTAACAAACGATCTATCAGAACCGCTGTCAAACATGACATTCACCTCAGCCCCAGCTATTTTTGTTCTGACAACCTGTATGACCGTTGTCATGTTACCTCATTTGGTATAAGAAATGCCTACAGCATCAGACTTGATCTCACCTTGCACACCTTCTCTTTCATTCCTTCTCTTACATAGAACAGAGTGGTGATTACGCTTACAAAAATAGCAAAATAGTAAACAGCGTTTAGCGTAATGATTTCCCAAGCACAAAAAACAATAACCTATTTTCCTGATTTTTTCTTTTCTGTTTTCAAAGTCAAAATCCTTTAAATCACTGCATTGATCACAGTAATGAGACTTACAAAAATGAGCCCTTACAAAAAACTCATGTTGAATTTGTTCATGGTGGCCCAAAAAGCGTCATGCCATAGTCTATCAATGGCTTTCTTAATATCAATGAAGACATGGAAAATAATGTTTACACCCCCACCTAAACTGAGCATTAATAAATAAAATTTAACTCCTGTTGAAATTTGAACTAAGGGAAATAATCGCTGAAACATATTTTCTTAGAATTTAATGTGGGTTGTTTCCCCTCTTATACAGGTACATAATTTTATTTTTGACTACAAAACAAAACAAAAAAAGTGTGTAAAATAGGCGCCGAAAAGTTGCAAATTTATACATACCCCATATTACTATCAAACACTATAACGAGTAGTGTGAAATCACACTAAAATTATTTTAAATGTATATAACTTTGTAATGAGTTATTGAGTCAGTCTATAACAAAAATACAAGTAGGACTTATGATATTTTATTTACTTTTTAACCATTATTTGCTAATTTATTTATAAATTTATTGTAACCATTGTAATTTGCATTTTTGATTATTGATAAAAATGCTAGGACAACAATAATTTAATTTAAAATAGGACATGGAACATAATTATTTTTACATGCAGAGTTTCTTTTTTTTTTTTTTTTTCGGTAAAACTGACAATCTCACACCAAATTATTAAACGGTTATAATCTGATTTAATTATATTAATTCCCCATGAGTAGAGCTCTGAATTTTTCTCCCTTCACTCTTGAGACAGGTTTTGTGGATATGTCTGCAACATTTTGTGCTGAAGGGACATGGTTGACTTCTAGTGAACCACTTTGAATCTCATCTCTCACAAAATGGAATTTTATGTCTATGTGTTTAGACCTTTGGTGTTGGGCAGGATTTTTGGATAGGGCCATTGCACCTTGGTTGTCACAATAAAGTGTGAAGTTCTCAAGAGACACACCCGTCATGTCTTTCATCAATGCTGCAAAAATTTTCCGTCCTGTGTTGCAGCTGCTAAGGATATATATTCTGCCTCACATGTAGATAGTGCTACAATTGGCTTATCCAGTTATACTCTTTCTGTCTTCAGAGTTTGCCCAATCTTCATCGCAAAAACCAATCAGGTTGAGAGGGACTTCTGATTATCTGAAAATCAGTTTTTGACTTGTTGTGCTATTAACATAACGTAAAGCATGCTTTGCCAAGGTCATGTGCTTGGAGTTAGGGCTAGCCATGGGCTGTGATAGCTTTGTCACTATGTATCAGATATCTGGTCTGGTTGCCGTCATAGCATAAATCAAACCGCCTACAATTTCTCTATACAGCTTAGCATCGATTTGCAATTTTGCATTCCAAATCTGTTAGGCCATCTTTCTAAGTACTTTGACTGATTCATTTTTATTTTGCCCTCTTCATGTTCAAATTCTATGCCTAGAAACCATGAGATTTGCCCTAAGTCTTTCATGTGAAATTTTTGTTTGAAGACTTCTTTCATTATTTCCATGGTAGACCCAAGGTAAATGGGCTCTACAGAGTTTCGATTTTTTAATTTGATCTTTTAACCTTAACTCTTAAAAAACTCAAACAGTAAGCAAAAGCCATAACTACCAAAGAAAAAGTGCTTTAACACCATACATTATTTTATGGCACAACTGTCTTTATTCTACTGGCATACAATGTTTGCAGATAAACTTCACTCCTCTCTTTGTTTCACAACACCCAGATACACAAATTTGCTGAAACCGTCTCTTGCATTCATCACATATCAGGATTTCAACAGACTGTCCCCGCTCACGCAATGCACTATCAAGTTCTTCATTACCACATTCAAAACACTTGACAGCAGAATTTGAAGCCTTTTGCCTGATTTGTTCTGCTAGTTTCTGTTTGATAAGAATATTGGCATTCTGTTGTACACCATATACTTTGAGTTGCAACATTATTAAAAGAAGACTCTTCCTCTGCAGATTTTTTATCTACATTGTTAATTTTTACAATTTTCTTTTCTACTTTTCTTTTTTTTTTCCCTTTTAATTGAAGTGAGACCCATTTCTCTTGGTCTACCTCTAGTTTTGATTTTTGGAAGAAGATGAAAGTGTGGCCTGTCTTCACCAACTTCTGCCAATCCATTGCCAGGTTGAACGGGAACTGTTTCAGTGTCCATGGTTGCGTCCACATCTACAATAGCCATGTCTCGCAGACACAGTAACTTACCGTAAGCATGAGTCATTACGTAACTAACACGTGGTTTTACTAGTGGCATGTGCAAATCGGCTTGGGTTGTTTACATCGGAAGCAGCAAGCGAGCGTTAGGCCTGGTCAACTGTTAAAACAAGTGAAATTTGCTGCTGCTGTTAAAACTGTCTCGGATCATGTGATTTTTATGTAATATAACTGTGTGAGCATACAGTGGAAACACACTCTCCACAGAGCGCTCGCACCTGGTCGAGGCTAGTACTCAGTACCGGTAGTATTAGAGCATCTCTGGCAGTCATCATGCAACCCTTACATAACAGTAACGTTCTCGGTGGGAGAGCTAGCGTATTTGCGAAAAGCGATTATGCTACGTTAGGTGGGAGGAGTTTATGGAAATGATGTCGGTCAGTCTAAAAATATAACGTCATAGTCTAGCTATGGGCCCGTTAGCCTTTCCTGCGAAACCGTAGAAATATCTGTGGCTCCACTTAAATTAATATGATTGCTCCTCAAAAAGTGCAATAATCCTGAATATCAACAAAATCCTCACAATTTTCAGTACCAGCAGCAACAGCCCCACCATCCCTGACATCTTCTCTTCCAAAAATCGTAAACTGCATCACCACTCCCAGCACAGCTTTCAGTAGAGGTATAAAAAAAAATGTTTTCTCTATTTCTTTTCCACTTCTCCAAACGTGTTCTAGTGTTTGAAGATCCTTACATCTTTCAAGGAAGGTTTTTTGTCCACGTACCACCATCGTATTTGACAATCTGTCAATAAAATTGGACAGTGTAGTTTGCTTTTCAATTTCTGATTTTGGCTTATTGTGATCTAGCTCAGTGCACTTGACATTCCCTACATATTCATCTAGAGAATGATTAGAAGCTGGACCAAGATTAAGATTCAAGATCTAGAGTTGCTTTAGAATAAGAAGAGACCAAGCCTCTACAATCTCAATGTTTTGGGTGAGATAATTTTATTTGTATGGCTTTTTTTTGTCTATCATTGAAAGAGTCCCATTGTGCTGCCTAGGAATGGTTTGTCCTAGATTTGAGACCAATTTATAAATCATATATTTTCTGTTCCCTGCTTACCTCCATTCTCTTCTCTTCAGTTCTGAATTTCTCTACCTTCTGCTAGATCTAGTTCTAACCAGATAAATGCTTATTGAAGAATCCACCTAAAGACAAGTTGGTGTTTTTGAAATTTTCTGTTTTCTGTTTACCTCAATTCTCTTCTCTTCAGTTCTGAATTTCTTTACCTTCTGCTACTTCTAGTTCTAATCCGGTAAATGCTTATTGAAGAATCCACCTAAAAGACAAGTTGGTGTTTTTGAAACAGAATTTTCAATCTTGTAGCTGATTTTTTATCATGCTTGGGATTTTGCGATGAATGAATTTAGAACTTGGGAGAAAAGTACGAGTAGTTAGCATTTCATTGAATTTGGCAGCTGTACAAAAATTTTGTTTATTGAGACAACTTTTTGCACTTTCCTTTTCTTATTGCCCATTAGATGTTTATCCTGTCACGGCTTGGAAATTGGAGGTTAAAAAAACCCAATTACAATGGAGGGAAACTCAAGCGTTGACATAAAACCTGATGTCACACATATCTCCTTGAATCAGGAGCTACATATTCAAGCTCTTGGCTTTGAAGAACCTGGTTCAAATCTTATCACAGCTCAGCGCTGTTCCTCTGAGGAAAGACACTGGAATTGCGATGTTAAACCAGACCCAGAAAGTATTTTAGTGGAAGAAGTCCAGAACACAGAAACAGCGTCTTTTATCTGGGATAAGCATTTTTCAAATGTTGTTACAGAACATATAAAAGAAGAAGAAGAAGATGAAGAGCGAAATTCCTACATTAAGGCTTTCCAAGCATCTCTCGACAGTGACATAGAGAGTAAACACGGGGTAGAAGTTGATCTCCCAAGGGAGGTCATGCTGCCCTCACATCTAAGCTTTGATTCTGTGTACCAGTACTGGCAAGGTTTGTAAATTTATGTAAAGCTAAGCAGATTGTTTTGTTTAAAAAGATATTTGTCTTTTTTTTTTAATCTATTTATTTTCAACTCTTTTTATAAATTGTGATTCACATCTGAGTCAGCATTGAAGAAAATTTTATTTTATAAGTCTGTATCTGATGATATAATTTTTTCTTTTATTTTTTTGTTGTTGTTCTCTTATTGTTTCAACAGACAATACATTTTGTAATCTTTTTATTTAAGCTCTAGATCTAAGATAGATTTTGTTATAAACATTCAGAAAAATTTATCATTCAATGATAGTTCACATTTGTTTAAGGGAATCATTAATCAAGGCAACCGTATCAGTTTTTGACTATGATTTATTTATTTTTTTTTAATTTATATTTGTTGAAAAAAACTTAAAATAAGAATTTGCTAAAAGTTAAACTTATTACCAGTATTCCTAAAAAATTCATTGTCACAAATGATTATGTGTTATTCACTTTACTGATGATTCGCCATGTCTGGAGCAATGGGGTAAAATATGGCTACAGCCACACAGGAATTGAAGTGTTAGCTTAATAGTGATAAAGGGACAGGAAATATGACTGAGTGAATACCAATACCCTAACAAAAAACAATCGACCATTCCAAGTAAGGATAGTGATTTATTTTATAACATTAGAAGTGGAGTGATTTTGTCACCCTTGCTGTACAGATAGGTGTAACAGGGTTTACTGCATTAAAAATGTGGGTTACTTTTGTTACCTCCCATGTGTGGATAAGTATAAATCATTTTTTTTTTACCTATTCAAAATGTGCGGGCACAAAATTACCTTGATGTACGGATATGGATACGATATCAAAACATGATGTGCAATTAGGGGTGAAAAAAGCACAATGAAAAATAATAATGTTCCAATATTTCAAGCAGGAGAGAGGCTTGATGAAGAAGAGACTCATAGCTGCAGCGATGTGTCTATGAAAGATGAAGAACTGTTTAACCCTGCACCTGGTGAAACAAGTCATTCTGACGCGGATACAGATGATAAGCCAGACGTAGGCTCAGGTCGACCAAATAAACTCTTATCTATAGGTAAGGATGGCACTATGTGGTACAAAAATCCACTTTTTAAGAAAAAAATCCTGATCCAACAATTTCACTTGCATAAGAAATATATAGGTAGACATTGTGTTAAAAAAAATGGTTATTACTTGAAAATCTGCAGCCTATCTGGTAGCTTTAGACTTGTCTTAAAAAAAAGAGTGTTTGTAAAGGCTTGCCTTCAGATCACAAATCATCTTATTTAAGCCATGGAGAGTGAGACTTAAATCATGCCAATTCTTCTCTGGCTGATTCTGGAACTGAAATGTGTATCAATGCAAAATTATATATATGATACCAGATACTATAAGTGGTTTATTTTCTACTTGAGACATTTGATTTTTTTTTAATCTGAAGCAACATCTCTCTTTTCTAGGATATTGTTACTCCCATAACATTAAAATAAAATGAAGCCAAATTGACTTATATAGAAAGCACCAAATTCTTTAGAAAAAGGATTAGACGGAGTAAATTTAAATTTTTACAGCTCGTTTCTTTAAAAATTACTTAATAAAATTTCAGATTCATTCTTAGTAAAATAGAAACCGTTTTTAAAAACTTTCTTTCATAGCCTAGAATGGAAATGGTGTAACTGTAAGATTACAGCAGTACCAAACAACATCATCATCAGTTTTTACCTTTTCTTAATACAGGAAATCACAACTATATTGCTCCTCTTTGTCTCAACCACGCCTTATCCTAATCGCAAATATCATCATCATCATCATCATCATCATCATCATTACCATCTATATCTTCTCCTTATTATTGACACAAATGTCATCATCCTCATCATCATTACCATCTATATCTTCTCCTTATTATTGACACAAATATCATCATCATCATTACCATCTATATCTTATCCTTATTATTGACACAAATGTCATCATCCTCATCATCATTATCATCTATATCTTATCCATATTATTGACACAAATATCATCATTTTCACCATCATTATCAAATATATCTTGTCCATATTATTGACACAAATATCATCATTTTTTCATCATCAGAAATGATATCGTCACTGTTATCATAAAATAATTTTATTATTCTCATCATCATCATCATCATCATCATCATCATTATCATTGCATTCATGATTAGAACCCTATTTGTTCCAATTGCAATCTTCACATTCTTTATCCATATGGTTAACATCATTGCATCCTTTTTTTCTCAAATATTTCCTCATCATCACCATCATTATCATCATTATCATCATTTCTCTCCAAACTAAACCATGCAACATCTGTAAGACCAATGGTGACTGTCCTCATCATCACCATCATTATCATCATTTCTCTCCAAACTAAACCATGCAACATCTGTAAGACCAATGGTGACTGTCCTCATCATCACCATCATTATCATCATTATCATCATTTCTCTCCAAACTAAACCATGCAACATCTGTAAGACCAATGGTGACTGTCCTCATCATCACCATCATCACCATCATCACCATCATTATCATCATTATCATCATTTCTCTCCAAACTAAACCATGCAACATCTGTAAGACCAATGGTGACTGTCCTCATCATCACCATCATTATCATCATTATCATCATTATCATCATTTCTCTCCAAACTAAACCATGCAACATCTGTAAGACCAATGGTGACTGTCCTCATCATCACCATCATTATCATCATTATCATCATTTCTCTCCAAACTAAACCATGCAACATCTGTAAGACCAATGGTGACTGTCCTCATCATCACCATCATTATCATCATTTCTCTCCAAACTAAACCATGCAACATCTGTAAGACCAATGGTGACTGTCCTCATCATCACCATCATTATCATCATTTCTCTCCAAACTAAACCATGCAACATCTGTAAGACCAATGGTGACTGTCCTCATCATCACCATCATTATCATCATTATCATCATTTCTCTCCAAACTAAACCATGCAACATCTGTAAGACCAATGGTGACTGTCCTCATCATCACCATCATTATCATCATTTCTCTCCAAACTAAACCATGCAACATCTGTAAGACCAATGGTGACTGTCCTCATCATCACCATCATCACCATCATTATCATCATTTCTCTCCAAACTAAACCATGCAACATCTGTAAGACCAATGGTGACTGTCCTCATCATCACCATCATCACCATCATTATCATCATTTCTCTCCAAACTAAACCATGCAACATCTGTAAGACCAATGGTGACTGTCCTCATCATTATCATCATTATCATCATTTCTCTCCAAACTAAACCATGCAACATCTGTAAGACCAATGGTGACTGTCCTCATCATCACCATCATTATCATCATTTCTCTCCAAACTAAACCATGCAACATCTGTAAGACCAATGGTGACTGTCCTCATCATCACCATCATTATCATCATTTCTCTCCAAACTAAACCATGCAACATCTGTAAGACCAATGGTGACTGTCCTCATCATCACCATCATTATCATCATTATCATCATTTCTCTCCAAACTAAACCATGCAACATCTGTAAGACCAATGGTGACTGTCCTCATCATCACCATCATTATCATCATTTCTCTCCAAACTAAACCATGCAACATCTGTAAGACCAATGGTGACTGTCCTCATCATCACCATCATCACCATCATTATCATCATTTCTCTCCAAACTAAACCATGCAACATCTGTAAGACCAATGGTGACTGTCCTCATCATTATCATCATTATCATCATTTCTCTCCAAACTAAACCATGCAACATCTGTAAGACCAATGGTGACTGTCCTCATCATCACCATCATTATCATCATTTCTCTCCAAACTAAACCATGCAACATCTGTAAGACCATTGGTGACTGTCCTCATCATCACCATCATTATCATCATTTCTCTCCAAACTAAACCATGCAACATCTGTAAGACCATTGGTGACTGTCCTCATCATCACCATCATTATCATCATTATCATCATTTCTCTCCAAACTAAACCATGCAACATCTGTAAGACCAATGGTGACTGTCCTCATCATCACCATCATTATCATCATTATCATCATTTCTCTCCAAACTAAACCATGCAACATCTGTAAGACCAATGGTGACTGTCCTCATCATCACCATCATTATCATCATTTCTCTCCAAACTAAACCATGCAACATCTGTAAGACCAATGGTGACTGTCCTCATCATCACCATCATTATCATCATTTCTCTCCAAACTAAACCATGCAACATCTGTAAGACCAATGGTGACTGTCCTCATCATCACCATCATTATCATCATTATCATCATTTCTCTCCAAACTAAACCATGCAACATCTATAAGACCAATGGTGACTGTCCTCATCATCACCATCATTATCATCATTATCATCATTTCTCTCCAAACTAAACCATGCAACATCTATAAGACCAATGGTGATTGTCCTCATCATCACCATCATCACCATCATCACCATCATTATCATCATTTCTCCCCAGACTAAACCATGCTACATCTGTAAGACCAACGGTGACTGTCCTCATCATCACCATCATCATCATCATTTCTCTCCAAACTAAACCATGCAACATCTGTAAGACCAATGGTGACTGTCCTCATCATCACCATCATCACCATCATTATCGTCATTTCTCCCCAGACTAAACCATGCAACATCTGTAAGACCATTGGTGACTGTCCTCATCATCACCATCATTATCGTCATTTCTCTCCAAACTAAACCATGCAACATCTGTAAGACCATTGGTGACTGTCCTCATCATCACCATCATCACCATCATTATCATCATTTCTCTCCAAACTAAACCATGCAACATCTGTAAGACCATTGGTGACTGTCCTCATCATCACCATCATTATCGTCATTTCTCTCCAAACTAAACCATGCAACATCTGTAAGACCATTGGTGACTGTCCTCATCATCACCATCATTATCGTCATTTCTCTCCAAACTAAACCATGCAACATCTGTAAGACCATTGGTGACTGTCCTCATCATCACCATCATTATCATCATTTCTCTCCAAACTAAACCATGCAACATCTGTAAGACCAATGGTGACTGTCCTCATCATCACCATCATTATCGTCATTTCTCTCCAAACTAAACCATGCAACATCTGTAAGACCAATGGTGACTGTCCTCATCATCACCATCATTATCGTCATTTCTCTCCAAACTAAACCATGCAACATCTGTAAGACCATTGGTGACTGTCCTCATCATCACCATCATCACCATCATTATCGTCATTTCTCTCCAAACTAAACCATGCAACATCTGTAAGACCATTGGTGACTGTCCTCATCATCACCATCATCACCATCATTATCATCATTTCTCTCCAAACTAAACCATGCAACATCTGTAAGACCAATGGTGACTGTCCTCATCATCACCATCATTATCATCATTTCTCTCCAAACTAAACCATGCAACATCTGTAAGACCATTGGTGACTGTCCTCATCATCACCATCATCACCATCATTATCGTCATTTCTCTCCAAACTAAACCATGCAACATCTGTAAGACCATTGGTGACTGTCCTCATCATCACCATCATCACCATCATTATCATCATTTCTCTCCAAACTAAACCATGCAACATCTGTAAGACCATTGGTGACTGTCCTCATCATCACCATCATTATCATCATTTCTCTCCAAACTAAACCATGCAACATCTGTAAGACCAATGGTGACTGTCCTCATCATCACCATCATTATCATCATTATCATCATTTCTCTCCAAACTAAACCATGCAACATCTGTAAGACCAATGGTGACTGTCCTCATCATCACCATCATCACCATCATTATCATCATTTCTCTCCAAACTAAACCATGCAACATCTGTAAGACCAATGGTGACTGTCCTCATCATCACCATCATTATCATCATTTCTCTCCAAACTAAACCATGCAACATCTGTAAGACCAATGGTGACTGTCCTCATCATCACCATCATCACCATCATTATCATCATTTCTCTCCAAACTAAACCATGCAACATCTGTAAGACCAATGGTGACTGTCCTCATCATCACCATCATTATCATCATTTCTCTCCAAACTAAACCATGCAACATCTGTAAGATCAATGGCGACTGTCCTCATCATCACCATCATTATCATCATTTCTCTCCAAACTAAACCATGCAACATCTGTAAGACCAATGGTGACTGTCCTCATCATCACCATCATTATCATCATTTCTCTCCAAACTAAACCATGCAACATCTATAAGATCATTGATGACTGTCCTTCACTAATTGAACTTATGTACAGCATATATTATATATGAGGTGGCCTGGGATTTTTAGGCTTTTGCAGGAATTTGTCGTTTTGAGCTATTTTGGTAGGGCTTAAACATTAAGAAAATAAATTTTTCGAGGTTGTCCACTTTTTAGCTTTTTATGAACAACCATCAGTTTTTCGATCATGTCAAAAAGTTTCAAAGCCCAAAAGCAACTTAGATATTCATGTTTTTTTTTGTTTTTTTTTTTTTGTTTTTTTGGCATCTGGGAAGATACCTATAACTCTCGAAGATTGAAAGCTCTCCTTTGATTTAAACTTAATTAAGACGTATTTCTCTCTTTCTTGTTCTCCAACCTTATGTTAGATTTTAAGTCATATCTCTAAGGAAAATATGGAAAACTTGCCGGCCTCCTCACATATGATCTAGTAGCACAACAACATGTGTAGTGAAGCTACTGCCTGTACCTACCTATTCACTATTTTCATTTTAAATGCTCTCCACAAGAAAGAAAATAAATTGATAACAAAACTGTACGTAACATCATGTAAAGGATTGATGGTTTTGTTAATTTTGGAAGACTGGAACAAAAATAACATGCAGATTTCAAAATAGAATGACACCTTAGCTAATATGTGGAACAATTTAAGTATTACATATATGTATATGTTTCTAAAGATTCATAGGTCGTTCGCCTCATATTGATTTTAAATCAATTTTAATTGTTCAAGTTTGGTGCTGTCACTTTATGTTATGAATATTAAATTTTTTCCATTTTTTTTTTTCAACATGAAGTACACTTTGCCATAATTCTGCTTTTTTTAATAGCAAAGAAGTCATTTCAGTTCGATTTAAGTCATAAAAGTCCATACTTGTTTTTTGCCCACAAAACGAGTCAAGTGAGTAAAAAAAAAAATGGAAATGAACATGACTAAGAAGCTCTTTTTAAATAATGTTTGTGCCTCAAACTTCATTTCCAGAGATATTGGGGCTTCATCTGCTTGTCTTATTCTTTTTCATTTGGTCCGCAGGTGATGAACTTATAAAGAAAGAAAAACTCGACCTTGACCTCCAGGACCAGACTGAGTTGGCCAGGAGAAAGGAGCAGCAAACATCATCTACGCCCAGCACTGAAAGCGGAAACCACGGTGTGAAATACAGTTTACCCGGGTCTTTGTCTCCGTCTTGCTTAGAGAGTTTGAAGGAGGAAGATAGCCGACACGGTGATTGTGATTCCTTGACTCACAGCTACTGCGATACTGGTGTAACACAGCAGAGCACAGCCCGTGCAGTGGTGGTAACTTACTCTTGTGATATCTGTGATACAAGTTTCGGAAACCTCAGTCAGTTTATTGCGCACAAAAATGAAGACTTCGTAGATAAGCGATATAAGTGTGACATGTGTACTGAAAGTTTCTGTACAAATTGCTTATTTATCAGGCATAAAGTGAAGCATTTAAAAGAGAAAGCGTTCAAATGCGACCTTTGTGGTGAATGTTTCCCAAGGAAGAATAGAATAGTTCTTCACACTAAGAACCACTTGAAAGAGATCATATACAAGTGTGATCTTTGTGGTGAATGGTGCACAACTGAATATAATATAGCTAAACACATCAGAAAACACTTATTGCCGATACACTTCAAGTCTGATGTGTGTGACACTGAAAGTTTCTGGACTGAAAGTGTCTTAAACATTGACTCAAAGGAGAGACTCTATAAATGTGATGAGTGTGACAAAAGTTTTACTAGAAATTCCCACTTAAAGAATCACAAAAGAATCCACTCAAAAGATAGACCTTATAAGTGTGATGTGTGTGGTAAAAGTTTCAAACGAAATGACACTTTGAATGTGCACAAAAGAACACATGAAGGAAAAAAATGTTATGAATGTGATGTATGTGGGGAAAAGTTTGAAGCGCAAGACAGCTTTAAGATGCACAAAAAAACCCACGTAGGAGAAAAACCTCATCAGTGCCAAGTGTGCCAGAAGAATTTCTCATCAAGAGAAAGCTTGACGATCCACAAAAAAATACACCTAGATGATACACCCTATAAGTGTGATGAATGCGATAAGAGTTTTACACTTCAGTGCTACCTAATTGTACACAAAAGTTTACACTCGAAGGAAAGACCTTACCAATGTGACTTGTGTAATAAATTTTTTAAAACATTTTACTGGTTGATAAGACATAAAAAATCACACACAGAGAAGAAATTGCACAACTGTGATGTGTGTGGTAAAAACTTCTCCAAGAAATCCCATTTAAATTTGCATAGAGGCGTACACTCTGCAGAGAAACCTTACGGGTGTGACATTTGTGGTAAACATTTCAAAAGAGCTGACACCTTAAAAAGGCATAAAACAATACACACTGATTTAAAACCCTACAGATGCTGTATATGTGGGAGATGTTTTCAAACAATCGAACTCTTTGAGACTCACAGAAGAATCCATATAGAGGAGAGGCCTTTCCATTGTGATTCATGTGGTAAAAGTTTCACAACCACTTCAAACTTAATCTCTCACAAGAAAGTCCATTCAGGTGTCAAGCGGTTCATGTGTGATGTCTGCGGCAGTCGGTTCAAAACCAAGTACCACCTCAAGATGCATAAAACAGTTCACTCTAACGAAAAACCTTATATTTGTGATGTTTGCGGGAATGGTTTCAAGAGAGACGACTCTTTACGCCTCCACAAACTGATCCACGAAGGACACAAACCCTACAGCTGTGATGAGTGTGACAAAAGCTTTACACAAAAAAGAACTTTAGTGATTCACAAAAGATCCCATTCAGGGGAAAAGCCTTACAGATGTGACGTGTGCTCTAAAAGTTTCTCCAATAGGTCCTCCGTGACCGTTCACTGTGCCAAACATGTTGGAGTCGATCTCTTTAAATGCAGTATATGTTCCAGAATTTTGTCACAAAACAGTGCGTTAGTTGCCCACAAAAGAATCAGGCATGGGATTTATCAATACAAATGGGATGATCAATGAATTTAAAGGTTTGTATTAGATAGATGGAGTAAAATACATCCACCCAGTGGAATACAGCCAACTTGAAATTGAACAAATACTTTTGTCTTTCATCTCACAGTCAATATTATTTCTCAAATTTTCTCAAATTTAAATGGTACAAATATTTTTTTTATTTGATGTGTATGATAACTTTAAGTCTATGAGTTTAAATGTAGAAAGAAAGAAGAACAAGGAGGGATAATTAAGTCCAATGAACGCTGCGCTAGCATACCGGTGTATAGTGGGTCTGATCTCACTCGCTAAGTGCCTGTTGCTCTTACAAGAGAGAAGTTACTCTGTGGTGATAGGATACAGGTATTTAGTACGTCAGCATTGCTACAAATCTCTTTGTCCGGTACTGAACCTAGGGTAACACAGTGTCTCAGTGCCTGGATTATTTTAAGATCATGGGTAACTGAAAAGCTTTATGAAATTGGTACATGTAGGCCTACTGAGTAGTAATGTGTGGCATGTGATTCTGAACCATTAGTAACTTTGAATTACTTTAAGATCTTTGGTAACTGAAAAGCTTTATGAAATTGGTACATGTAGGCCTATTGAGTAGTAATGTGTGGCATGTGATTCTGAACCATTAGTAACTTTGAATTACTTTAAGATCAGGGATAATTGAACGTTTCTATAAAATTTATACATGGACAGAGTTGTTATGTGTGGCATGTGATTGGATTGGGTCAATACAGATATTGCATCCTATTGAATGGGCATGTCTGTACATGTTTACATATTTGTTCCTGAACTAGGTAGATCTGCAGGTTTAATTGTGAATGAGAGTTGTTATTGAACTCAGCCAATGTTGGGCTTGAACTTTGAAGAGGATGGCGAGAGAAAGATGATGGAGGTAGAAGAAACTGATGGAGAATGTGCACGAAAAGCCAGTCAGATACTGCAAAGCCATCATCGCTTGCTGCGTTCAGTGCTGGTTAATCTCTTTCTCTTAGCACAACACAGAATTCAGTAGTCTGTTGTCTTTTCTCTAAGCCTCTTAAGTTTATAAAACTCTGAACCTTATTCTGTGAAGGTCTCTTACAAGCTGAACCTAGCTTTACATTCTCTGCCAATCAAATTTTCCTATTTCAAGGATAAATGAGTTTACAACTATTTTGTGTCACTATTCAAAATTCCAGCTGATCTCAAAATGCAGAAAATTTGTGTGTCTCCTTTTACATTGTTTAAAGTATTCAACTGAAGCAGAGTGTCACAAATGTTTTTTGTAAGGTACTTAATATTTCTGACAATTCATCAATCATTGAACAGCAGTTCTTTCATTATAATCTGTTGATGTTTCTGAAAGGAACTTGGTCTCAAATTATAGTAAAATACATGTATTTTCTGTGTGAATGTGACCGGAGGCATTTGTTTTGTACATAAGTATGCATAATTTATGTTCCAGAATGGCTTATATCAGATCTGTTGATAAATTTACTATGGCTGAGTTTGTTTGTTTTTTTTTCTCCATGCACAGGTATTTCTCATGGCCATGCATCAGTGTATAAGAGTGTAATAAACATAAACACTGCTTGTTCAAATTTTAGTTCCTCATTCTCTCCAATTTTCATTTTTTTATTTTTAATCATTTTATTTTGCCAAAGAAACTCTTTAGGTCTTAGTTTGAAGTACATGAAAAGGATCATAAGTGTGGTTTCACCAAGTGCAACCAACGGGTTTGTTTTTTTAATCTACTTTCTCTTGAAAAAAAACATGGTATGCAAAATATTTAGACAGCTGCATGAAAATTGATAAAAATAAAATTTGGACCAAGATTTTTAACCAAGGGAAATAATATTTATTTACTTTTCTATATTGCTATTTTTGTTGATAGCTTCCCTTGGTCTAAAAAAAGCGTTTGATAATGGTTTTAAACCTGAGTGGCTACATGTATTATTTTTGGGGCAGAAAAGTTGGATAGCAAAGAGAGAGAGAGAGAGAGAGAGGGAGTGGGGGAATTGAAATTGTAATCGTGGAATACGCTCTTTCCTGCTTTTTAATCAGACAAAATCTTTTAAAAACTTTTAAGAAATTGATGAATTTCCCCCAAAAAACTGCGTTAAGCTGCTCAGTCTGGGAATTCTAAACTCTCCATTTATCTTCACCTGCATGATAATTATTGTTTAAAGAATTTTGAGATAATTGTTTTACATATTTCATTTTATAAGCCCCTTGTTTTAGCTGTCACAAAACTTACAATGATAGAATGATACAAGGCATTTCCTAATGGAACAAGGAAGGGACTAGTTGAATTACTGGAAAAAAAAACAGAAGATAGCCCATATCTTTTTCTTGCTGTGCGTTTTCAAAAATGATTCATGTGTCGCGCTGAGAAGCGAGTTTTCAAAATAAAAAAAAAAACTCATAAAAAACTGTTGTTTTTTTTTCGTCCGATTATTAAAATTCAAAAACCAAAATTCATTATTCAGTCAAAGGAAGAAACTGCAATTATCTAGATAAAGCAACTTAAAAGTTCACTTTCTGCACAAGCCTGTACAAGTTTTGCTGACCATCTCCAAGAGTTCTGCTCTAAGTGCTACAGGCACAAATCGTTTACAGACGATTCGCACCTCATTAGGGTGCGGTAACATTGCACCGAACTGCACCGCGCGGCCGGCCATTTGAACGCCCTAACGTTACGCCACGCTAAGTAAGTTATCGTACGGCAGATGATAAGGCTGACTGCCAAAAGTGGGCCTAGATTTGGCGGGATGAGAAAGGGAAAGAGATTTAGGCAAGGTAGATACTAGATAGAGGGAGAGGGAAGGGGAAAAGGGTACTATAGTAAGAAAAACAATGACATGGGAGGTGAGGATGGCGGAAAAATGAGAAAGAGAGAGAAAGAGTGGGCAGAGAGGGACTGACATACAGACAGACAGAGAGGGACAGACATACAGGCTCAGAGACAGAGGCAGAGAGACAGGCAGGAAATTATGTTTGATATACAAAAAGGCCTAAAATCACTGTGTTGTGTATACGGGATGTTCAAATATCATTATCAATCAATCTTTGGATTTAATCAATTCATCATGCTTTGGCACTCAACAACAAAATTGCCACTTATAACAATAACGATAATAATAATAATAATAATAATAATAATAATAATAATAATAATAATAATAATAATAGTAGTAGTAGTAGTAGTAGTAGTAGTAGTAGTAGTAGTAGTAGTAGTAGTAGTAGTAGTAGCAGTAGTAGTAGTAGAAGTAGTAGTAGTAGTAGCAGCAGTAGTAGTAGTAGTAGAACTAGTAGTAGTAGTAGTAGTAGTAGTAGTAGTAGTAGTAGTAGTAGTGGTAGAACTACTACTACTACTACTACTAATAATAATAATAATAATAATAATAATAATAATAATAATAATAATAATAATAATGATAACAATAATAATAATAATAATGATAACAATAACAATAATAATAATAATAATAAGAAGAAGAAGAAGAAGAAGAAGAAGAAGAAAATTATTTTTTAGTTGCTGTGGCTAAAACTCTCTTCTGGTTGGAACGGCCCAATCATCTCTCTGTTGACTATGTGGGTGTTAAACCAATTAGTTATGCCGACACAAACTTCTCTCTATTTTTAGGTTTGTCGGAAAAAATAAGTTAATCCTGTATATACTGTCCTAATGTATTTCAAAATCCATCTGTATACGCTTATTAGTGGGCTATGAACTAATGAGGTGCCTCAGGAAAGTGCACTGCCTTGCGGCAATTCCAAGCTGCTCTTTCATTTAAACCCAATGATAATGAATGTTTATAAGAGGGTCTATAAAAAGTTTTGTATTGAACAACTTCAACTAACTTTTACCATTACACCGTGGCAATGTTGACATGCTCAGAGCAACGAGTGGACGGATTTTATTTTTAGTAACCTGGTCAGCACAGAAAGTATGGGAAGCGAGCGTCCTTGAAGACTGACGCAATAAAGTCCGGAACTGGCCAAGGACCCTATTAGCTCTAACTAGTTGAACTCCCATCAGTGCGCAGACGATTAGAGACCGCTGCAGGCAGCCATGTTGTGTTTTTTTTCCACAGGATATTCCCAATCAATGGCTGCAGGGGTTGTTGCGTGCACCATTTGAAGGTGTCACTCGGTGCAGTCTAGTTCAACTCTCTTTATCTTTATAGAAACTCTTTCCACATCTCTCTTTCCTCGCTCTCTCTCGGTCCCTCTCTTTCTCTCTCGTAATCTATCTCCTTTGCACTCTCTCTATATCGACATATTTATCTTTTCGCAAAACGCTTTCTCTCTCTCTCTCCCTCTCTTTAAATATATATCCCTTATTAGTGTCTTGCTCCTTTCTAATATATCTCTCCCTCTCTTTTTCTCTACTTTGTCTTTCCTTCCTTGGCTTTCGTTCTTTCGTACTCTCCACACTCGTACATGGCTCCTCTGTATTGTTCCATCAGCATTAATCTCCTCTTTTCCCCTCTTCTCTCTCTCTCTCTCTCTCTCTCTCTCTCTCTCTCTCTCTCTCTCTCTCTCTCTCCGTTTGCACCCGGCGAACTTAGATCTAGCACTCTAGTACACTTAAATTAATGTGGATAAATACTACATATATTTTCTCTGCACTTTCCTTGTATTTCTCCCAATACCACTCTCATTGTTTACTTTCTCCTCTGCAACATTTCACAATTGCGTCCCTGAAGGACCCCAATAAAATCAATGACAATTCCCTATAGAACTCTCCGATATTAAAAAAAAAAAACAAAAAAAAAAACCTAAAGCTTTCGCTCGGTTTGTTACTAATCTCTTGAACTTTTATCCAGGATATATAGGCCATCATTGAAGAATCTGGGGGAGGGGGGTTTCGCTATACCATCTGATAAAGGATTTCAAGTTGATAGGCAGAAAACTCAATAATTTATTGTCAGGCAATGAAACTAAACTTCGTCGTGATTTTCTATTTTTTTTTTTTTAGGAGGAAAAGTTAATGCATTCTGATCCATTAAAACTGTGCGCTCTTCCCTGCCTCTTCACCTGCGTTTAATGGTTCACATTCCCATTAATTTTGGTTGTTGATGTTCATGATGGTTCCATTCCAGGTTTTTGTTAGCCTAATCAAGTTTTTAGTGCTGATCCAATAACTATAGATGTGTTCATAAATTGTTTAGTTTATTTTTTTAACAACAAACAGATAAAAAATTCACATTTACAAAACAAGACAAACAAAACCAAACCAAACCAAAAATCAATAGATCTATTGAAAAGCAGCTAGGTCCAGCACTAGATTATTCGAAGCTCATAGAGCCAAAAGGAGTGGACTTAGCGTGAAGATAAAATACGATTCCCTACTTTTGCCAGATTTTTAAGAACTAGAAACCCAATCCCAAACTAAGATCCGGAACTTAAATCCGCTTCCCTCATTTCCATTTTTTTTTTTTTTCCATTTTTTTTTTTAGACCTTGAAAATCAATAACCAAAGAAGGGAGTAAAAGATTATTCTATTTGATTGACTTCGTTGAGTAATGAAATGAAAAAAAAACAAAAAAATAATTGATACTATCGAAGTATCAGAGCTGTCGGCCTAGATTACACCATAGACTTCTACTAATTGAACACACCACAGAGTCCAATATCACGAGACACCGGTATCTGCCCCCAAATATTGTTACTGCCCCTTGTAAATCAACCAACAGAAAAAATATAATCCAGTAAGAATAGTAATTGATCCTTGTCGACTGACCTCAATCTCTCTCTCTCTCTCTCTCTCTCTCTCTCTCTCTCTCTCTCTCTCTCTCTCTCTCTCTCTCTCTCTCTCTCTCTCTCTCCCTCCCCCCCCCCCCCTTTCTCTTTCACTCTCTTTCTTGCTTTTTTTTCTGGCACCCTTTCTACCACAGAAAATCTTCATCATCAGATTTCTTTTTTCTTCCAAACTTCAACCACTCTCTCTCTCTCTCTCTCTCTCTCTCTCTCTCTCTCTCTCCATCTCTTCTCATTCTCTCTCTTGCTTTTCTTTCTGGCTTCCTTTTTACCACAGAAAATCTTTCTCATCAGATTTCTTTTCTCGTCCAAACTTCAACAACACTCTCTCTCTCTCTCTCTCTCTCTCTCTCTCTCTCTCTCTATCTCTATCTATCTATCTATCTATCTATCTATCTAACTATCTCTCTCTCACTCTCTCTGTCTCTCTCCTTCTTTCTCATCTTACACAAACTTCCCTCCATCCAGTTCTCCGACTGACCTAAAATCGTTACCCATGATGCTCTGAGACCCGGAAGTCATGACTCATGGCTCGAAGTTGAAATCTTCCCTCACCCCCTCCCTTTTCCTCTCTCTCTCTCTCTCTCTCTCTCTCTCTCTCTCTCTCTCTCTCTCTCTCTCTCTCTCTCTCTCTCTCTCTCTCTCTCTCTCTCTCTCTCTCTCTCTCTCTCTCTCTCTCTCTAGTTCCATCCCTTTCAAGAAAATGTAAATGTTTGCCCGCACCTATCATATTTAACGTATGGACTCGATTGCCTCCCTGTATTGTCCAAATGTGTTTGGACAATTGGAGGAAGTTCGCTGGAAAGACAAAGATTCTCACATTATTAGTTCTGGAGAATATTTCTTCCTATCGGTCAAAAAGTGACTTTAGATGAATCTTTTATATCTGGGCGTGACTGCATTGGCTGGAAATAATATTCAAACTTACCGTGGAGTCCAAAGAGAAAGGGTTCCT
>JAWDGP010001801.1:97500-157500 GCA_033675545.1 Elysia crispata
ACTACTACTACTACTACTACTACTACTACTACTACTACTACTACTACTACTACTACTACTACTACTGCTGCTGCTGCTGCTGCTGCTGCTGCTACCACTACTACTACTACTATAGCTATTACTACTTCTACTACTTCTGCTACTACTACTACCACTACTACTACTGCTGCTGCTGCTGCTACCACTACTACTTCTACTATTATTACTACTAATACTACTACTACTTCTGTTGCTGCTGCCGCTACTGCTACCACATGTACCATTACTACTACTACTACTACTACTACTGCTGCTGCTGCTACTACTACTACTACTACTACTACTACTACTACTACTACTACTACTACTACTACTACTACTACTACTACTACTACTACTACTGCTACTACTTCTTATCTCAAGCATCTTTTACTTTACTTCTGTTTTGGTAAGTCTTCATTATTTCTTTCTATCCCTCTACATCTCTTCTTGCCACTCGCCTTCTCTCTCTCTCTCTCTCTCTCTCTCTCTCTCTCTCTCTCTCTCTCTCTCTCTCTCTCTCTCTCTCTCTCTCTCTCTCTCTCTCTCTCTCTCTCACCCTCCACCATTGCCATTGCCTCTCCTCAAACACATTCCCGACATCCGTCCCTCATCAAACAACATCAGATTTCCCAACTTCCTATACCACAGCTTCCAACTATTTGCCGAGAATCAAAAGAAAGATTTAATACCAATCTCCAACCCTCTAAATCGAAAGCCAGAATTCTATAAGGAAATAACATGAAATCTGTTTACACTGGGACTTGTATCAATAAAACCGCAGACTTTCAAACTTTCTCTCTCTCTCTCTCTCTCTCTCTCTCTCTCTCTCTCTCTCTCTCTCTCTCTCTCTCTCTCTCTCTCTCTCTCTCTCTCTCTCTCTCTCTCTCTCTCTCTCCCTGTCTCTCTCTCCCTGTCTCTCTCCCTCTCTCTTTCCGTCTTTCTTTCTCTCTCGTCCTCTCTCTGCCCCTCTCTCTCTCTCTCTCTCTCTTTCCCTATCTCTCCCTCTCTCTCTCTGTCTCTTTGTCTTTCCCTCTCTCTCCCCCTCTCTCTCTGTGTTTCTGTCTCTCTCTCTTCCTCCCTCCCTCATTCTATCTCTCTCTCCCCCCCCTTCCCCCTCTCTCTTTCCCTCCCCTCCCTCCACTCAGCTTACCAAGCACCAGATATAAGACCCGGCCAATCTCCTGACGCCGAATCCCCCCAGATCTAAACAGAATCATTCCCTGAACCAACAGAGCCGTGTTTGACTTGGAACTCTCCCGCCTCCACAGATGCGCTGCGCCATCTTGTTTGTTTTCAGCGCCTCCAATCATAGCCGGCGCCGTTTCCTAAGAAAGATTGGTTTTTTTTTTAGTTCTATTAAGAAGTTGCAAAAAAGATATTCTTTCAGTAATTTTTATCTCCGAACTATATTTTTTTCCTTTTTTATGAAATGTTTTTTTTTAGGGGGGGGAAGGGATATCCGTTTTATATTTATTGATTTTTGTTTCTTGTAGAGTTAAATGACGTGTAGCTTAAACCTGATCTTTATTTCATAGGTTTTAATAACTTGATGTTTGTGTAAACAACGTTTTCCTGCCAGTTTAATCCTAATGCCACACATATCGGGTGATAGAGTGGCTGGTCGCTAGAGCTGTGGACTAGAAGTTTAAAGGCTGCACTATCGAATACCAGTAATTCAAGTCGGATCTTGTCTCCCCAGTCTACGTAGATATCTGACTGAAAGCTCAAGAGGTCACAGGTCGAAGAATGTGGGGATGAAACCAGGGAGTATGTAGATACATGGAGAGTCAGCAAGTCTTTGGCTACAGGCTCTAACAGTCTGTGTCTTGGTACAGGTTCTGAGCCAAGCTATGAATTCTCTGTGTGTATCTCTCTATCCTCTCTGATGACACTAAGATCCTTGGCTACAGGCTCTAACAGTCTGTGTCTTGGTACGGGTTCTGAGCCAAGCTATGAAGTCTCTGTGTGTATCTCTATATCCTCTCTGATGACACTAAGATCTTGGCTACATGCCCTAACACTAACAGTCTGTGTCTTGGTACAGGTCTGGAACCAAGCTATGAATTCTCTGTGTGTATCTCTATATCCTCTCTGATGACACTAAGATCCTTGGCTACATGCCCTAACACTAACAGTCGGCGTCTTGGTACAGGTTTGAAACCAAGCTATGAATTCTCTGTGTGTATCTCTATATCCTCTCTGATGACACTAAGATCCTTGGCTACATGCCCTAACACTAACAGTCTGTGTCTTGGTACAGGTTTGAAACCAAGCTATGAATTCTCTGTGTGTATCTCTATATCCTCTCTGATGACACTAAGATCCTTGGCTACATGCCCTAACACTAACAGTCGGCGTGTTGGTACAGGTCTGGAACCAAGCTATGAAGTCTCTGTGTGTATCTCTATATCCTCTCTGATGACACTAAGATACTTGGCTACATGCCCTAACACTAACAGTCGGCGTGTTGGTACAGGTCTGGAACCAAGCTATGAATTCTCTGTGTGTATCTCTATATCCTCTCTGATGACACTAAGATCTTGGCTACATGCCCTACCACTAACAGTCTGTGTCTTGGTACAGGTCTGGAACCAAGCTATGAAGTCTCTGTGTGTATCTCTATATCCTCTCTGATGACACTAAGATCCTTGGCTACATGCCCTAACACTAACAGTCGGCGTGTTGGTACGGTGGAAACCAAGCTATGAATTCTCTGTGTGTATCTCTATATCCTCTCTGATGACACTAAGATCTTGGCTACATGCCCTACCACTAACAGTCTGTGTCTTGGTACAGGTCTGGAACCAAGCTATGAAGTCTCTGTGTGTATCTCTATATCCTCTCTGATGACACTAAGATCCTTGGCTACATGCCCTAACACTAACAGTCGGCGTGTTGGTACAGGTCTGGAACCAAGCTATGAAGTCTCTGTGTGTATCTCTATATCCTCTCTGATGACACTAAGATCCTTGGCTACATGCCCTAACACTAACAGTCTGTGTCTTGGTACAGGTTTGAAACCAAGCTATGAATTCTCTGTGTGTATCTCTATATCCTCTCTGATGACACTAAGATCCTTGGCTACATGCCCTAACACTAACAGTCGGCGTCTTGGTACAGGTTTGAAACCAAGCTATGAATTCTCTGTGTGTATCTCTATATCCTCTCTGATGACACTAAGATCCTTGGCTACATGCCCTAACACTAACAGTCTGTGTCTTGGTACAGGTCTGGAACCAAGCTATGAATTCTCTGTGTGTATCTCTATATCCTCTCTGATGACACTAAGATCCTTGGCTACATGCCCTAACACTAACAGTCTGTGTCTTGGTACAGGTCTGGAACCAAGCTATGAATTCTCTGTGTGTATCTCTATATCCTCTCTGATGACACTAAGATCCTTGGCTACATGCCCTAACACTAACAGTCGGCGTGTTGGTACGGTGGAAACCAAGCTATGAATTCTCTGTGTGTATCTCTATATCCTCTCTGATGACACTAAGATCCTTGGCTACATGCCCTAACACTAACAGTCTGTGTCTTGGTACAGGTCTGGAACCAAGCTATGAATTCTCTGTGTGTATCTCTATATCCTCTCTGATGACACTAAGATAATTGGCTACATGCCCTAACACTAACAGTCGACGTCTTGGTACAGGTCTGGAACCAAGCTCTCAGCTCTGTGTGTGTATCTCTCTATCCTCTCTGATGACACTAAGATCCTTGGCTACATGCCCTAACACTAACAGTCGGCGTATTGGTACGGGTTTGAAACCAAGCTATGAATTCTCTGTGTGTATCTCTATATCCTCTCTGATGACACTAAGATCCTTGGCTACATGCCCTAACACTAACAGTCTGTGTCTTGGTACAGGTTTGAAACCAAGCTATGAATTCTCTGTGTGTATCTCTACATCCTCTCTGATGACACTAAGATCCGTGGCTACATGCCCTAACACTAACAGTCGGCGTGTTGGTACAGGTCTGGAACCAAGCTATGAATTCTCTGTGTGTATCTCTATATCCTCTCTGATGACACTAAGATCCGTGGCTACATGCCCTAACACTAACAGTCGGCGTCTTCGTACAGGTTTGAAACCAAGCTATGAATTCTCTGTGTGTATCTCTATATCCTCTCTGATGACACTAAGATCCGTGGCTACATGCCCTAACACTAACAGTCGAAGTCTTGTTACGGGTTTGGAACCAAGCTATGAATTCTCTGTGTGTATCTCTATATCCTCTCTGATGACACTAAGATCCGTGGCTACATGCCCTAACACTAACAGTTGGCGTGTTGGTACAGGTCTGGAACTAAGCTATGAATTCTCTGTGTGTATCTCTATATCCTCTCTGATGACACTAAGATCTTGGCTACATGCCCTAACACTAACAGTCGGCTAGTTGGTACGGGTTTGGAACCAAGCTATGAATTCTCTGTGTGTATCTCTATATCCTCTCTGATGACACTAAGATACTTGGCTACATGCCCTAACACTAACAGTCTGTGTCTTGGTACAGGTTTGAAACCAAGCTATGAATTCTCTGTGTGTATCTCTATATCCTCTGTGATGACACTAAGATCCTTGGCTACATACCCTAACACTAACAGTCGACGTCTTGGTACAGGTTTGGAACCAAGCTTTCAGCTCTCTGTGTGTATCTCTATATCCTCTATGATGACACTAAGATCTTGGCTACATGCCCTAACACTAACAGTCTGTGTCTTGGTACAGGTTTGGAACCAAGCTATGAATTCTCTGTGTGTATCTCTATATCTCCTCTGATGACACTAAGATCCTTGGCTACAGGCTCTAACAGTCTGTGTCTTGTTACGGGTTTGGAACCAAGCTATGAATTCTCTGTGTGTATCTCTCTATCCTCTCTGATGACACTAAGATCCTTGGCTACATGCCCTAACACTAACAGTCTGTGTCTTGGTACAGGTTTGAAACCAAGCTATGAATTCTCTGTGTGTATCTCTATATCCTCTCTGATGACACTAAGATCCGTGGCTACATGCCCTAACACTAACAGTCAGCGTCTTGGTACAGGTTTGAAACCAAGCTATGAAATCTCTGTGTGTATCTCTCCATCCTCTCTGATGACACTAAGATCCGTGGCTACATGCCCTAACACTAACAGTCTGTGTCTTGGTACAGGTCTGGAACCAAGCTATGAATTCTCTGTGTGTATCTCTCCATCCTCTCTGATGACACTAAGATCCTTGGCTACATGCCCTAACACTAACAGTCGGCGTCTTGGTACAGGTCTGGAACCAAGCTATGAATTCTCTGTGTGTATCTCTCTATCCTCTCTGATGACACTAAGATCCTTGGCTACATGCCCTAACACTAACAGTCGGCGTCTTCGTACAGGTTTGAAACCAAGCTATGAATTCTCTGTGTGTATCTCTATATCCTCTCTGATGACACTAAGATATTTGGCTACATGCCCTAACACTAACAGTCGGCTAGTTGGTACGGGTTTGGAACCAAGCTATGAATTCTCTGTGTGTATCTCTATATCCTCTCTGATGACACTAAGATCCTTGGCTACATGCCCTAACACTAACAGTCGGCGTGTTGGTACAGGTCTGGAACCAAGCTATGAATTCTCTGTGTGTATCTCTATATCCTCTCTGATGACACTAAGATCCGTGGCTACATGCCCTAACACTAACAGTCGGCGTGTTGGTACAGGTCTGGGACCAGGCTATAAATTCTCTGTGTGTATCTCTCTATCCTCTCTGATGACACTAAGATCCGTGTCGACACGCCCTAACACTAACAGTCGGCTAGTTGGTACGGGTTTGAAACCAAGCTATGAATTCTCTGTGTGTATCTCTATATCCTCTCTGATGACACTAAGATCCTTGGCTACATGCTCTAACACTAACAGTCGGCGTGTTGGTACGGTGGAAACCAAGCTATGAATTCTCTGTGTGTATCTCTATATCCTCTCTGATGACACTAAGATCCTTGGCTACAGGCTCTAACAGTCTGTGTCTTGGTACGGGTTTGGAACCAAGCTATGAATTCTCTTTGTGTATCTCTACATCCCCTCTGATGACACTAAGATCCTTGGCTACATGCTCTAACACTAACAGTCTGTGTCTTGGTACGGGTTTGGAACCAAGCTATGAATTCTCTGTGTGTATCTCTACATCCCCTCTGATGACACTAAGATAATTGGCTACATGCCCTAACACTAACAGTCGGTGTGTTGGAACAGGTTTGGAACCAAGCTATGAAGTCTCTGTGTGTATCTCTATATCCCCTCTGATGACACTAAGATCCGTGGCTACATGCCCTAACACTAACAGTCGGCGTGTTGGTACAGGTCTGGAACCAAGCTATGAATTCTCTGTGTGTATCTCTATATCCTCTCTGATGACACTAAGATCCTTGGCTACATGCCCTAACACTAACAGTCTGTGTCTTGGTACGGGTTTGGAACCAATCTATGAAGTCTCTGTGTGTATCTCTACATCCTCTCTGATGACACTAAGATCCTTGGCTACATGCCCTAACACTAACAGTCGGCGTGTTGGTACAGGTCTGGAACCAAGCTATGAATTCTCTGTGTGTATCTCTATATCCTCTCTGATGACACTAAGATCCGTGGCTACATGCCCTACCACTAACAGTCTGTGTCTTGGTACAGGTATGAAACCAAGCTATGAAATCTCTGTGTGTATCTCTATATCCTCTCTGATAACACTAAGATCCGTGGCTACATGCCCTACCACTAACAGTCTGTGTCTTGGTACAGGTCTGGAACCAAGCTATGAAGTCTCTGTGTGTATCTCTATATCCTCTCTGATGACACTAAGATCCGTGGCTACATGCCCTAACACTAACAGTCTGTGTCTTGGTACAGGTTTGAAACCAAGCTATGAATTCTCTGTGTGTATCTCTTCATCCTCTCTGATGACACTAAGATCCGTGGCTACATGCCCTAACACTAACAGTCGGCGTCTTGGTACAGGTTTGAAACCAAGCTATGAATTCTCTGTGTGTATCTCTATATCCTCTCTGATGACACTAAGATCCGTGGCTACATGCCCTAACACTAACAGTCTGTGTCTTGGTACAGGTTTGAAACCAAGCTATGAATTCTCTGTGTGTATCTCTATATCCTCTCTGATGACACTAAGATCCTTGGCTACATGCCCTAACACTAACAGTCGGCGTGTTGGTACGGTGGAAACCAAGCTATGAATTCTCTGTGTGTATCTCTATATCCTCTCTGATGACACTAAGATCCTTGGCTACATGCCCTAACAGTCTGTGTCTTGGTACAGGTTTGAAACCAAGCTATGAATTCTCTGTGTGTATCTCTATATCCTCTCTGATGACACTAAGATCCTTGGCTACATGCTCTAACACAAACAGTCTGTGTCTTGGTACGGGTTTGGAACCAAGCTATGAATTCTCTGTGTGTATCTCTACATCCCCTCTGATGACACTAAGATCCTTGGCTACATGCTCTAACACAAACAGTCTTTGTCTTGGTACGGGTTTGGAACCAAGCTATGAAGTCTCTGTGTGTATCTCTATATCCTCTCTGATGACACTAAGATCCTTGGCTACATGCCCTAACACTAACAGTCGGCGTCTTGGTACAGGTTTGAAACCAAGCTATGAATTCTCTGTGTGTATCTCTATATCCTCTCTGATGACACTAAGATCCTTGGCTACATGCTCTAACACAAACAGTCTGTGTCTTGGTACGGGTTTGGAACCAAGCTATGAATTCTCTGTGTGTATCTCTACATCCCCTCTGATGACACTAAGATCCTTGGCTACATGCTCTAACACAAACAGTCTTTGTCTTGGTACGGGTTTGGAACCAAGCTATGAAGTCTCTGTGTGTATCTCTACATCCTTTAAGATCCTTGTCTACATGCGCTAACTTGTAACAGCAATGAGAGTTGAAATAATACTATTTCTTGCTGCTTCCACCCCCTAACTTCTGCACTATCTCTGCCTATCTCTTACTCTCTGCCTATCTCTTACTCTCTGCCTATCTCTTACTCTCTGCCTGTCTCTTACTCTCTGCCTATCTCTTACCCTCTGTCTCTGTCCCTTTCTCTCCTCTCTGTTCCTCTCTGTCTTTCCTTATTTCTATCTCCCTCTCCATCTCACTTTATTTCTCTCCCTCCCCCTCTCTCCCCACCATCCCTTTCTTCCCTATCCCATTTCTTCCTCTCTTCCCACCCCACTACTTTTCATTTCTCTCTGTCTCTCATTCTGAAACTTCTTACTTTCGCTGTCTATCCTCGTCTATAACGTGCTCAATCAATGTCTCCTAAGCTTCTTACACGGAGACAGCCAGTTCCCGTGAAGCGACTGATGTAGATGGTTTGCTGTGATCCTACAACCAGTCGGCCCAGCCAGGATTCGAACCAGGTATGTCCTTACTGTCAGTCAAGCGCTTTGTCGCCTGAACTTTCTGACGTGCTCTGGCCTCTTCTGGCGGAAATTTTTCTTAGTTTTTGTTCCACTATATACTTGAAGAGTCCTTATAGTTACTAGGGCGTATTTCATGAAACTGCCGCAGGCAGGGCATCGTCACGTGGGTGAGACCCAACAGTGGTCCAGTGGACACGGCAGTAGTTTCCTGATATCTGTAGCCATGAGTTTCTTGTAATAGCCAGGGGTTAAAAAGATATGCGCGTCTAAAATACATGGAGACAAAATTCAAGCAGGAAAGAAAAGTGAAGAATAACCTGGTTATTCTTCTTTCTATCTGTGAATGTTTTTTGTTTTTTCTGTGTCATGCAGAAGATAGGGAAAATGTCATTGTCTGCTCGGCAGGAAGGAGAAGGAAAATAATTAATTAAAATTATTCATAGTTCAATGTGGGAAACGAGATTTAACCAGGTTTCAAAAAAAGAAAAAGAAGAAGAGAAAATTGTCTATTTTAATAAGTGAGAGATTAATTTGAATTGATTTTTAAAAAAACCAACATAGTTATTAGGTAGAGACGGATAGGCAGTGTGGAAACAGGTTCGATGGATCGAAGCTATGAGAGTTTCATATTCCCTTCTTAAGACAGAGAGTCGTAGTGGAGAGTCGAGAGAGAGAGAGAGAGAGATGGAGAGAGAGAGAGGTAGAGAGAAAAAGAGGGAGAGAAAGATAGAGAGAAAGAGATATAGATGGATCGAGAAAATAAGAGAGAGAAAGATAGATATCTATGAAAGAGAGAAAGAGAGAGAGAGAGGAGATACCACATTATGAATTGGGGATTTTCAAGCGAGCATCTAAGGGAACTAAACTAAATCAGTTTTGTTTTTAAGGCTACCACTCTGATTGGAAAAAAACCCCGAAAAAACAGAAGCGATATAAAATCCAGTCAGTTTCCAAACCTCGCTTACCAGATGCGGGAGGCATTTAGATCACGCCGTGAAAAGAAAAAAAGCAACACAAAAACCCACAAAGATTATCAGAATTTTGCCGAACCAAGCAAAATTAATATTAAAACATTTTGTCTAAGAAAAAAGCGCAATAGGTAAAAAAAAACAACAACCGACCAAACACACAAAACGAAACAAAAAACGTCATGTAAAAGAGAGGAACCATATTCCGAATCGTGATAAATATATTGGCGAACAAAGGACACAAAACATGCGATATCCGAATCTAATCATCCGGTTTTAATAACTTGGAGCAAAAAGAAATAGAACCAGCGTCATAGATGTCTGGGTTAGACTTGGGTGAACGACCCGGATAATGAATCAAATAACCGGTTGAGGGGGGGAGTGGATTTCAGTCGAGTTACTGGCAAGATTATTATTAGTAATAGTAGTAGTAGTAGTAGTAGTAGTAGTAGTAGTAGTAGTAGTAGTAGTAGTAGTAGTAGTAGTAGTAGTAGTAGTAGTAGTATTGTTATTATTATTATTACTATTATTATTATTATTATTATTATTATTATTATTATTATTATTATTATTATTATTATTATTATTATTATTATTATTATTATTATTATTATTATTATTATTATTATTATTATTATTATTATTATTATTATTATTATTATTGTTGTTGTTGTTGTTGTTGTTGTTGTTGTTGTTGTTGTTGTTGTTGTTTTTGTCGTCGTTGTTGTTGTTGTTATTATTATTATTATTATTATTATTATTATTATTATTATTATTATTATTATTATTATTATAAGAATATTTCAAGATAAATCATTTATCTCCTAGGAGGCAGGTGTTATGTTTTAAATTTTCAACTGTTCTTTTGTGTCATCATTATACTAGAAACTGGTCATGCTATATCCAGTAAATATGTCCTGCTCTTCTTCTATTATCTCCCTCTTTCTATCTCTCTCTCTTCCTTGCTAACTCTTGCTATTTCTCTCTCCATCCCTCCTTCTCTCTCTTTCTCCCTCGCTATTTTTCTCTCTCCCAGCCAGGATTCGAACCAGGTATTCCCTTACTGACAGTCAAGCGCTTTGTCGGCTGAGCTTTCTGACGTCCTCTGGCTTTTTCTGACGGAAATTTTTCTTAGTTTTTGTTCCACCATATACTTGAAGAGTCTTTATAGTTACTAGGGCGTATTTCATGAAACTGCAGCAGGCAGGGCATCGTCACGTGGGTGAGACCCAACAGTGGTCCAGTGGACACGGCAGTAGTTTCCTGATATCTGTAGCCATGAGTTTCTTGTAATAGCCAGGGGTTAAAAAGATATGCGCGTCTAAAATACATGGAGAAAAAATAAAACAGGAAAGAAAGATGAAGAATAACCTGGTTATTCTACTTTCTATCTGTGATTTTTTTTTTCTCTGTCATGCAGAAGATAGGGAAAATGTCATTGTCTGCTCGGCAGGAAGGAGAAGGAAAAAATTAATTAAAATTACTCATAGTTCAATGTGGGAAACGAGATTTAACCAGTTTAAAAAAAAAAAGAACAGAAAAGTGTCTATTTTAATGTAGTTAAGATTAATTTAAATTGATGGGTTTTTTTTAATTAGTTATTAGGTAGAGACTGATAGGCAGAGAGAGGAAAATTTCTTGGGGGAAAAAAAGTGTGATGGTTCGAAGCTAGGAGAGTTTCATATTTCCTTCTTGAGACAGAGAGTCATGGTAGAGAGTCGAGAGAGATACAGAGAGAGGTGCAGAGAGAGAGAGAAAGAGAGAGAGAGAGATAAAGAGAGAGAGAGAGAGAGAGAGAGAGAGAGAGAGAGAGAGAGGAAGAGAGAGATATTCCACATTATGAATTGGGGATTTTCAAGCGAGCATCTAAAGGAGCTAAATTAAATCAATTTTGTTTTAAGGGCTACCACTTTGGTTTAAAAAACAAAACAAAACAAAAACAAAACCGATATAAAAGCCCGCCAGTTTCCAAACCCCACTTGGTCAGACTCGGGAGGCATTTAGATTACGCCGTGAAAAAAAAAACCCACAAAAATAAAAACACAAAAACCCACAAAGATAATTAGGATTTTGCTGAACCATGCAAATATTAAATTATTTTATCTAGGAAAAAAGCGCAAAGGATAAAAAAAACACGACCAAACAAACAAAACGAAACAAAAAACGTAATGTAAAAGAGAAGAACCATATTCCGAACCGTGATAAATGTATTGGCGAACAAAGGACACAAAAAATGCGATATCCGAATCTAATCATCCGGTTTTAATAACTTGGAGCAAAAAGAAATAGAACCAGCGTCATAGATGTCTGGGTTAGACTCGGGTGAACGACCGAATCAAATAACTGGTTGAGGGGGGGGAGTGGATTTCAGTCGAGTTACTGGCAAGATTTTCATTAAAGTTTATTATTATTATTATTATTATTATTATTATTATTATTATTATTATTATTATTATTATTATTATTATTATTATTATCATTATTATTATTATCATCTATTATTATTATTATTATTAGAGAGAGAGAGAGAGAGAGAGAGAGAGAGAGAGAGAGAGAGAGAGAGAGAGAGAGAGAGAGAGAGAGAGAGCAGAATAAAACAGACGTATTAAAAATAAGTATATGTCCCCACGTAACGTTCACAGCAGAAGATAGGCTTTGAGATTACCGTCTATGGTGGGCTCGTTATAACATATCCATTGAGGATATATGAATATAATTATATATATATATATATATATATATATATATGAGGACATAAACAACAGATCTTCGGTAAGGGAAAAAATACTTTTTTTTTTAACACGGCTGTTTGTTTTGTTCTACTCTTTCTGTTTCTTCCAAACATCGATTTTAACCTGATCCAGATATAAACTTACAGCTCAGCTCTACAGCGTCACCAAGTTCCTGGAACAATCGCATCTTGCGTTGCCATGGAAACGCTAAAATGTTAGAAAAATTAATTATCATTTTTAAAGAGAAAGTAATATATTCAGTTGGAAAACAGAAGGGTTCAGAGCTAGAAATAGCGACAGGAGAAAGAAGAGAGAGAGAGAGAGAGAGAGAGAGAGAGAGAGAGAGAGAGAGAGAGAGAGAGAGAGAGAGAGAGAGAGCGTAGAATGAGATAGAGTGAAAAACGAATCATTTTTTTTTTCAAAAGGGGAAAATGGAAAAAGAGAAGCAGTGATACAAGATGAGGAAATAAGAGAGTGGAAAATGTGAAAAAGGTAAGAGTTTAGAGTGTGTGTCTGTGTGTGAGGGGTTGGAGGATGGCATAAGAGAGGTAGGAAGGTAAGACGCGAGAATAGAGAGAGAGAGAGAAACAGAGAGAAAAGAAAACAAAATATTCAAAAAAACCTCTCAAAGAATTGCAAGCATTAATCAATCAATTTTTGCGGGCCGCATCGAGGTATGTAGCGGGATGCAGACAGCAGTAACAAAACATGTCTGCATATTGTTCTAGACGTCTTTTGTGATTTACACAATTAACTATAACCGGCACATTATGGAGAAAGATACAAAGACGACGAGAATAGAGTTGCAGACAAGCGAAAGAAGAAATATTTAAAGTAGAGAAAGTAATAGTTGAGAAAAACTTAAGACACGAATCATTGATTTGCTGTTTGGTTGATTGATTGGGTTGTTGATTCATTGGAATATTGATAGGTTTATGGATTGATGGGTAGACTTTTAATCCAGTGATTTATCAAAGGATTGATTGTCTAATTGATTGCCTGGTTTTCTGAATGAATCGAAAACTTGTTTTTCATCTTTTCGACCGCGATAGTTCCTCCCCACTACTTTTCTTCAGTCTTTCATATATGCGCAGGGTCCACATGAAACTTTCAAGGGGGAGGGAAGGGGGAGGTGTTCGGATTTATCAGCTCAAGAGGAGGTTTCGGAGCCAACAAGGGAAGGTTTCGGAGCCAACAAGGTGAGGTTTCTGAACGAACAAGGTAAGGTTTCTGAACGAACAAGGTAAGGTTTCGGAATCAACAAGGTGAGGTTTCTGAACGAGCAAGGTGAGGTTTCTGAACGAACAAGGTTAGGTTTCTGAATGAACAAGGTTAGGTTTCTAAACGAACAAGGTAAGGTTTCTGAATGAACAAGGTGAGGTTTCTGAACGAACAAGGTGAGGTTTCTGAACGAACAAGGTGAGGTTTCTGAACGAACAAGGTGAGGTTTCTGAACGAACAAGGTGAGGTTTCTGAACGAACAAGGTGAGGTTTCTGAACGAACAAGGTGAGGTTTCTGAACGAACAAGGTGAGGTTTCGGAACCAGTATGGAAAGGTTTCGGAACGAACAAGGGAAGGTCTCAAAGCCAACAAGGTAAAGTTTTGGAGCCAACAAGGTACGCTTTCGGAACCAACAAGGGAGGTTTGAGAACTAGCAAGGGAAGTAATCAATAAAGAAATCTTTCGTGTGGTCTCTCTCAAAACTTTGAAGTGCAGGGTACCTGGTTCTATTCTTGATGTAGTCGTGACAGTACGGTAAAACAACTAGGCTTTCAGTCTTCTTCCAACTGATTTTTTTCCTTCTTATTTTTCGTCTCTTCCCCCCATCAAAATGCCTGAAATACAGTTATAGAATGAGTTTCCTCTCCTGTTGATCCTTTATAAGTTTTCCATTAAGCAGATTCATGATTCATGTACATCCTGGTCACAGGTTGGGTTGGGGTTAAGGCTAAGCTTAGGATTAGAGTTAGGGTTAGGGCTAGGACTAAGGTAAGAGTATACTTTAGGGTATGGGTTAGCGGTA
Organism: Elysia crispata; assembly: GCA_033675545.1. Taxonomy (NCBI): domain Eukaryota; kingdom Metazoa; phylum Mollusca; class Gastropoda; family Plakobranchidae; genus Elysia; species Elysia crispata. Next base: position 111,663 of record JAWDGP010001801.1, read on the forward strand.
AGGTTATGGTAAGGCTTTGGGTTAAGCTAGGGTTAGGATTAGGCTTGGGTTATGTTTTCTAATCACACAGTGGATGTTGATCCTTTATAAGTTTTCCATTAAGCAGATTGAAGTCGTCATGAGAGAAGCTGTGCCAAGTAGATCCGTTTGCTGGAAGCACCACATTATTTTGATTCAGTGGGGACGAATAGAATTTTATTTACGTTGAAATAAAAAAAAAAAACATTCGGAATTACACAATTTTCCGTAAAAGAAATCGTCAGGAAAATGGAAAATTAGTTTGTAAACAAATTATTTCAGCTTCCTCCGCCATCAGTGTTTGCGCCAGTAATTGAATGGTGTCGGTGAGAACTTTCTCGCGGTGTTCTGGGCCGGCGGTGAGAGTGAAGCAGCGGGCTCTGTGGAGCAGCTCAGACCGTGAATTGGAATTAAATTACTTTGAACAAGTTTGAAGTAGTGGCCGCCATTACCGGAAGTGGAGAGATCGTTTTAAAACGGAAGCAGACATTGCGAGCGAGTTAGAGAGAGAGAGAGAGAAGAGAGAGAGAGAGAGAGAGAGAGAGAGAGAGAGAGAGAGAGAGAGAGAGAGAGAGAGCGAAAGGAAGAGAGAGGGACAGAGCGAAAGGATTAAGAGACAAAGAGGAAGGGATATAACATGATCCTAGATAGACAGAGTGAAAACTGGAGAGGAATGAAAAGGAAGAAAAGGAACAGAAGAGAGATAGAGTGTGTGTGTGTGTGTGTGTGTTTGAGAAATGAAACATCCCTTGACCAAAAAGCTAAAAGCTCCGAAGTCCTCAACATAAGTTGTTTTTCACAAGCAGTGATGTTTTTGTTTTCCTATTGACGAGAATGGTGGATTTTATTTCTACGAGTTCTTCTCTAAAGTGGCATTGGTTTAATGCAGCAGCTCTCTAACGCTATTAAAACTGTTGTTGTTGTTGTTGTTGTTGTTGTTGTTGTTGTTGTGTTGCTGTTTTTACTGTTATTTTAATGTAAGGGATGTTGATGTAGTTGTGTTTGTTCATGTCAATATTAAGGAGAAAAAACCGTGGATGATAAATGAAACAAACAAACAAACAAACAAACAAACAAACAAAAAGACGGAAAGAAAGGAGGGAGGGGGGATTATAGGGTAATGACCGACAGACTGAAAAAGGGCAGAGTAGGAAAAATCAAACCCTGAGATACAGAGATAATGTTGCTGCCAGAGAGGGAGGGGTGATGACGTGAGATACAGAGATAATGTTGTTGCCAGAGAGGGAGGGGTGATGACGTGAGATACAGAGATAATGTTGCTGCCAGAGAGGGAGGGGTGATGACCTGAGATACAGAGATAATGTTGTTGCCAGAGAGGGAGGGGTGATGACGTGAGATACAGAGATAATGTTGCTGCCAGAGAGGGAGGGGTGATGACGTGAGATACAGAGATAATGTTGCTGCCAGAGAGGGAGGGGTGATGACGTGAGATACAGAGATAATGTTGTTGCCAGTGAGGGAGGGGTGATGACGTGAGATACAGAGATAATGTTGCTGCCAGAGAGGGAGGGGTGATGACGTGAGATACAGAGATAATGTTGTTGCCAGAGAGGAGGGGTGATGACGTGAGATACAGAGATAATGTTGCTGCCAGAGAGGGAGGGGTGATGACGTGAGATACAGAGATAATGTTGCTGCCAGAGAGGGAGGGGTGATGACGTGAGATACAGAGATAATGTAGCTGCCAGAGAGGGAGGGGTGATGACCTGAGATACAGAGATAATGTTGCTGCCAGAGAGGGAGGGGTGATGACGTGAGATACAGAGATAATGTTGCTGCCAGAGAGGGAGGGGTGATGACGTGAGATACAGAGATAATGTTGCTGCCAGAGAGGGAGGGGTGATGACGTGAGATACAGAGATAATGTTGCTGCCAGAGAGGGAGGGGTGATGACCTGAGATACAGAGATAATGTTGCTGCCAGAGAGGGAGGGGTGATGACGTGAGATACAGAGATAATGTTGCTGCCAGAGAGGGAGGGGTGATGACGTGGAAATAATGCGAGTGGAAGATGTTAGAAGAACCAAGAAAAGTCTCCCAGCCGGATCTCTTCAGCTGCCGTCAAGTCAGGCAGCCTGTCAACTCGCTTCTGCCAACGCCTAAATTAAACCCGTCGCTAAATTTTATATTGTTCTTCTTTCTGACTCTAGCCGAGCTATGTGAAATGTCATTGGTGAAAGAAGATACAACACAGAAAGAACTAACCCGACACTCGTCGGTTCAATAACCCGACAGGCGCCTAGTTATAAAGATATCGCATGTCCCGTTCTTGAATATAAAAGGTGGAAACAACACAATGGCGCTTATCTCAGTTCAATAACCCGTTATACGCCATTGCTTAATGTGCGCTATGTTTGGATATTGAGTCTGGACGAGGCGACTATTGATTTTGATATCAGCTTGGGTAGTTCGAAGGCTGCCAGCCATAAAATGACAAATAGCAGATAAACCCGTATCAGCGACTGACAATACACATCACGTCTAGAATCTTCTTTCTGTGCTGGCTGCTGGGTATTAGTTTCAGCCTTGCTTCTCTACCCCGTCCTTCTAACCCGCGGGGGAAAAAATTATTCGGAGATAGCGTTACATAAGCTTAAACTTTAAGTTTCCGCGGAAATAAAACAAAACAAACGTAGTCGGAGGTAGCGTTAGATAAGCTTAAACTTTAAGTTTCCGTGGAAATAAAAAAACGTATTCGGAGGTAGCTTTAGATAAGCGTAAACTTAAAGTTTCCGCGGAAAAAAAAAACTTATTTGCAGACAGCTCCTCATTAATTTTGAGCCCACTAACTTACCGTCTTCTTAGGTCGTTGAAGTGTGTTAAAAAATGTTACGGCATATAAGATAGAAGATATCTGCATATAAGATCTTAGAATACTAAAAGTAATGCCCAAAGCTTATGTACAGCTATCTGCATTTATCTTATATCTTATATGCCCTAACATTTTTCACCCCGAGTATCTCTAACTTTACATCTCCCAAGCTTTCTGAAAATCCTGAAATGTAGACAGCAGCTGCTGGCCTTTAGCTGCAGAATTAGTATTTCACGTCTCATAAGTTCTCCACAAAGAAGACTTAAACATTCATGGCTGGGGTTAATTTTTTTCCTTCGTGTCTCCTAAGTTTTAAAAAGGTACAAACCGTTAAGTTTAGCTATTAATAGGAGAAAATGTGTGACGTCACAATAAGCTCTAAACAATCTGACAACAAGAATGAACGCAAACTCGTTTGATATATTGAATCCACTTGGGACACTGCACGTTTGACTGGAACCTGCAGGCTGTGTAGAACCAGTAGTCAAGCGGTTTTTTTTGACTGGACGTGATGTCAAACTATATATTTCTTTTTCCTGCCTGATAATTCCTTTCTTGTGCGTGATTTCCACCGCCTTTATTAGATCATAAAGGTCACAGGTCATTTCTGTGTACCAGTTGTATTCACGTCGAGCAGGGGATGGCTGAGAGGGTTAGACCCAGCCACATCCACCACAGCTGCGTGGATCTCGCAACCGATGCCGAAAGGTGGCCTTCAGTTTAGAGGGCGGGCCGTCTTCCACGCAGCCACCATCACGTCCAGCTAGACTAAGAGTTTCTTCTGTCCGGGCTTTCCGTACTCTTGTTTCCTTCCTTTTAATACGTTTGGTTGTGTGTTTGTTTGTCTGTTTCTGTGTTATTTTCGTGAGATGAATGTACGCAGCAGGTTTGTTTGTGATCAGCTCGATTATTAAACAAAGAGCAAAATGAACCACAAATAAGATTCCTGGCACGGGTTTTCACCTGAAATTTTGGGTAATCACAATGTCCACAGTGTATTTCAGTTCAGAGATTTCTAGCCGCTCTATCGCGGCTTCGCTCCTCGCCTTGAATTAGTCTGGAGTCTCACCTGATAAGCCACTCCTTGCTCGATGGTTACATGGTTGACATTCGCAATAATAGAAAAAATATTTATGAAATAGAATAAATTTGCATCGAGCGGGCTATATCAAACAATCCAAACGTCCAGTTTTATTCCGCCTTGGCAGCTCTCTTCCTGTAACAGGCATGTTGTAAGGTCTACAGAGCTGGAGAGATTGAGGTCGCCTCCCCCCATACATCCCCTTTTCCCATATACATACTATGTCATTGATGGAAATAAACGGTAATAAAACCTCAGATTCTCTTTCCATTCTGACTGAATTCAAACTGAAGAAAACCTGAAGTCGCCGACCTAGCTGCACTCAGAAATGTTAACGATAATTATAAATTATCTTTCAGCTGGATTCCGTGCAAGATTCCAACAAACGGCATACAACTAGCAATTGAAGGATTTTTAGTTTTTGTTTTATTAGGATTTTTTCCCTTAAATTCAAGCACAATCTGTGATTGATTCTCTTTCTCTCTCTCTCTCTCTCTCTCTCTCTCTCTCTCTCTCTCTCTCTCTCTCTCTCTCTCTCTCTCTCTCTCTCCCTATTCTTTTATCCTCTCTCCCAGCTGACTTAATTCCAAAATAACATTTCATGGACTGAGAATTACAGTGTTCCAGATTCATTGATTTTCTCAAAGGACTTAGAACCATTTTCCTCTCAAACCGCGATTTGTCTAGCTTGTAATTATAAAATGTCTTCTATGCCTGAAGCCGATGTCATGATGCGTTTCTGGAGGTCGCACAGGGCACCATATGCTTTCCTTTAGAAGACGTTTTAACCTCTGTGCCAGAAATAACGATCCCAGGAACCCTGGTTTGCGTGCAGAGAGGCGATTAGGTTGTCCCATTGCGACATGCGGAAGTAGTTCCACGCTTTTCATCGTCTCCTAAGTCGACCTCAGTCCCAGAGTCTTATGTTGGTGCAACCAGTCGGAATATCCGAGCCCAGAATGAGACTCGTTTCCCTTCTGTTTTTTTTATTTATTTATTTACCAATTTGATGTAGGATAAACTTTGTTCTTGTTGTTCTTGTTATTGTTTTTTGTCATTATCATTTATATTATTATTAAAATTATTTTCATTTATTTATTTATTTATTTACTTATTATTATTATTATTATTATTATTATTATTATTATTATTATTATTATTATTATTATTATTATTATTATCATCGTCATCATCATCACTACCACCATCATCTTCTACATTATCATTATAATGGACCAGGCTGAGAAAATCTACCTCAAATCAAAAAACTTTTTTCTTTCATTTATTGCCAATATTAAAAGAAAAAGAACGAATTCATTCAGATTTCTTTATACCTTTCCTTCATACCTGCTTCTCTTATTGGTGTGTAAGATTTATTTTATTTTTAACTTTCATTTTTTTCTTTTAGAATTTTTTTTTTCTAGTTTCTAGAAAGACTCACAAGAAGAAATACGGTTATCTATGGTAAACGATAATTACTTTTGCTTAGAACAACTGATTTTTGATTTTTTTTTTAAATTATTTTGGTCACACGCTGGAGTGTATTAGCTAAGTGCTCAAGCTGTTCTATCTTCACGGCGTGAAGAGATAGTAAGATGGGATGGATTGAGGATGATAGTAAGGATAACAGCTATGGCGGTGGTGATGATAACCATCATGGTCGTGATCAGGATGGAAATGATAATGGTGATGATGACAAAGATAATAATAATAATAATCACAATGACGATGATGATGATGATGATGATGATGATAATGATGATAATGATGTTGACAGAGATGATAATAAGTACAATAATGATGATGATAATTATGATGATGGTAATGATGTTGACAGAGATGATAATAAGTACAATAATGATGATGATAATTATGATGATGGTAATGATGTTGACAGAGGTGAATAAGTACAATTATGATGATGATGATTATGATGATGGTAATGATGTTGACAGAGATGATAATAATGACAATGATGATGATGACAATAATGATGATGTCGATGTAAAAAATTATAATAATCACAATAATAATGATGATAAGGATAATGACGATGACAAAGATTATAATAATCACAATGATGATGAAATGAAGATGATGATGATGATAATGACGATGACAAAGAAAAAAACCATGATATTGATTATAATACTAATGATAACAAATATAATATTAGCCATGATGATCCCGATAATGATAATTATGACAATGACGATAATGCTTCACGTGAGACTATCGCTGATGTTGATGATGGCAACGTTCCCCGTCATTATACATGTCGTAATGACGATGACTAACAATAGGCAATAACGAGGGTAGAGAATTGTAGGTCTCGATAACAAAAAAATTATAATATCATTCTTGCATCAATACATGTTTTTCTAGAAAGTTCCCAAGCTAAGACGCTCCGTCTCCACCAGAATTCTTGGACGAGGTATATATACAACGCCGCGGCCAAATTTGGTTACAGAGTCGACAGTGTGAATACAAACTTGTGTCTTTTTTATGTGCGTCCTTGATTTATGACGCCATAGACGTAGAATGCGTAAACTACCTCTATCAGAAGCGCTGTAATTGGAAGCGACACAGGAATCGACAAGGTTTTTTTTTTTCATTTTTTTTTTCTTCTACATATTTTGAATAGGAATCGCTCGATGTCTTTATTTGGATGTTATCGATCCTGCCCGCCCATCGCGGTGGAAGGTCAAACGGCTTTACATCTCTACAGTTTTGCATGTAATTATATCGATATTTGTTGTGCTCATAGAGCATGTAGGCCTGCTAGGGGGTGGTACAGAGCTAGTTGAGAAAGAGCGAGAGAGAGAGAGAGAGAGAGAGAGAGAGAGAGAGAGAGAGAGAGAGAGAGAGAGAGAGATAAACAAATAAATTGGAAAATTGCTTTGCAGGCGATTTCGTTAATTATGTAATCGGTCCAATTAAATGTATTTTCATGGCGCGATACTTCACCTCTGAGATCTAAAAGTTGCGACACCGAGCTGTTTCGATACCAGCTCTGAAATGGTGGGTATCGATTTTTTGAATCGATTCGATAAAATTGGCGAGCGGAGGTTTATCTTACAATGAATTTTATTGTCTGCTCCGGGAGAAACTGTCGATAATTTGTTTGGCAGCAGCACGCATGCGCAACCTCTGGGTGGTTTTGGTTTAAAGGTTTGCTCAAGGTAGCATAATATTTGAGAATAAGGAAATTAAGTGGATTTTTTTTGTTCTAAAAGTTAAGTAGCACCAAATGTGTCCTGGTAAACTCTCTCTCTCTCTCTCTCTCTCTCTCTCTCTCTCTCTCTCTCTCTCTCTCTCTCTCTCTCTCTCTCTCTCTCTCTCTCTCTCTCTCTCTCTCTCTCTCTCTCTCTCTCTGTCTATAAGAGAATTGGCAGACAACTTTATAATTACGGGACAAAAAAGAAAAAGCATAAAGTTGTGTGCCTACTTTCTTTTAGACATTGTATTATACTATACTATTTATAGACACACGCGCGACCTTTTGGATCCTATATACTTCTCAAGTTATCCTCCAAGAGAGGTGCTTTTGCTTCGTATTTGGATTCTCTCTCTGTATCTCTGTATCTCTCTCTCTCTGTCCCTCTCTATCTATCTATCTCTCTATCTCTCTTGTTCTTTCTTTCTAATGTTTTAGTTGTGCTTCAGCTCCCTCTTCCAAACCACCGAATAGCGCCTTTGAACAAACTCATCGACCTGCTGTCCGCTGCCGTTCTTTTCTTTAGGCCAGACTTTTCTGAAAGTGTGGACAAAGTATAACAATCGACCGTACAATTGATTAGCATTGCGGCTTTCTTCGTTTGTCTGAGGCATTACCATAATGGTTTTGATAAGGATTGTAAGTTTCAAATTTCTACCACAATGCCAGTGGGGGAGTTTGTTGTCATATTCGTCTTTGTTTAAATTATAATAATAATAATAATAATAATAATAATAATAATAATAATAATAATAATAATAATAATAATAATAATAATAATAATAATAATAATAATAACTCTGAGGAGGAGGAGGAGGAGGAGGAGGAGAAGAAGAAGAAGGAGAAGAAGAAGAAGAAGAAGAAGAAGAAGAAGAAGAAGAAGAAGAAGAAGAAGAAGAAGATAATAATAATAATACTAAGAAGAAGAAGATAATAATAATACTAAGAAGAAGAAGAAGAAGAAGAAGAAGAAGAAGAAGAAGAAGAAGAAGAAGAAGAAGAACAAGAACAACAACAACAACAACAACAACAACAACAACAACAACAACAACAACAACTCCCTTAAACATTATTGTTTTCCAATAAAAATCTTCTCATAGAATGGCAGCAGGAACTCCAACGCAGACAGACAAACACCCATTACGTCTGCCTCTCTCTCCCATTTTGTATATTTTCTCAATACTCTGTGTACCTACATTTCGTTAAAAAGTTCTTTCACACACCCGCCATCCATCCTGGTAATTTTGTGCAGCCTCTCGACAAGATAAGATCATCATGCTGTTGTTACTCCATTATCACGTCTGAGAATACTTGGTTTTTATCATGTTCATTTCGTGTCCAGAAACAGTTCAAATCTTGCATAAGATGGGCGTGTTTGAGTGGTGGTTTGGTCTTTTAGTCGCTTGATCGTTTGGCCGCTATGTTGGTTAGGGACAGAATCATTTCGTCGTTTAGACGTTTGGTCACTTGGTCGTTTGGTTGTTTGGTTGCTTGGTCGTTTAGTCGCTTGATTGTTTGGTCGCTTGATCGTTTTAGTCGTTTGGTTGCTTGGTCGTTTGGTTGTTTGGTTGCTTGGTCGTTTAGTCGCTTCTTAGTAGTCGTTTAGTCGCTTGATCGTTTAGCCGTTTGATTGTTTAGTCGCTTGTTAGTAGTGGTTTGGTCGCTTGATCGTTTAGCCGTTTGATTGTTTAGTCGCTTGTTAGTAGTCGTTTGGTCGCTTGATCGTTAAGCCGTTTGATTGTTTAGTCGCTTGTTAGTAGTCATTTGGTCGCTTGATCGTTTAGCCGTTTGATTGTTTAATGGCCTGATCGGTTGTTTAGCCGCTTGGTTGTTTATTCGTTTGATAGGTCGGTCGTATGGTCGCTTAGTGGCTTGACCTTAGCTGCTCGCTCCTTTAGTACGTTGGCCGTTTATTTCTTCACTCGACTGATCTTTTGTTCCTTCAGTCGCTTGATTGTTTGGTCGCTTGGTCATTTAGTCATTTGGTCCGTTTGTTGTTTGGTTGTTTGTTCATCTATTGTGGATAAACCATTGCCTTGTTGTTGTTTTTTTTTTTTTTCTAAATTGTCGTTTACTCTTTGGTGGTTCTCTAACGCTCTCTGTTGCTGTTAAAGTGTTGATGAAGAACTTGTACTAGTAGAAATATCAAGTTTACATTAGAGGAGGCAAACCACTGGCTTAACATAGGTAAGAATTATAAGAGCTAGAATTTAAGGTAGTGCTGCCGAGCACTATCTAAAATTCTAGCTCTTATAATTGTTAGTAGTAGTAGTAGTAGTAGTAGTAGTAGTAGTAGTAGTAGTAGTAGTAGTAGTAGTAGTAGTAGTAGTAGTAGTAGTAGTAGTAGTAGTAGAGTAGTAGTAGTAGTAGTAGTAGTGGTAGTAGTGGTAGTGGTAGTAGTAGTAGTAGTAGTAGTAGTAGTAGTAGTAGTAGTAGTAGTAGTAGTAGTAGTAGTAGTAGTAGTAGTAGTAGTAGTAGTAGTAGTAGTAGTAGTAGTAGTAGTAGTAGTAGTAGTAGTAGTAGTAGTAGTAGTAGTAGTAGTAGTAGTAGTAGTAGTAGTAGTAGTAGTAGTAGTAGTAGTAATAGTAGTAGTGGTGGTGGTGGTGGTGGTGGTAGTTGTAGTTGTAGTTGTAGTAGTAGTAGTAGTGCTGATGCTGTCATAGTTTCTTTTCATCCTGCCCATTCCATTCTCAGATGCCGTGTTTCTCCTTTCTCGACCTTCGCTACCAATAAACATGAACCATATACCAACAAGGACGACAGACGATTTCCCCAATCCAACTGTGCCTCTCTTTACACGCCTTTTTTCCTCTCCCCTGCACACAATATCTCTCCCCCCCCTTTCTCTCTCTCTCTCTCTCTCTCTCTCTCTCTCTCTCTCTCTCTCTCTCTCTCTCTCTCTCTCTCTCTCTCTCTCTCTCTTTCGCTCTATACCACCTGAGTTCTGATCTTCTCCTTCTTTCTCCCTTGCCTGTTTTCTATTATTTCTATTTCTATTTTAAACCCATAACCATATCTCTCTCTCTCTCTCTCTCTCTCTCTCTCTCTCTCTCTCTCTCTCTCTCTCTCTCTCTCTCTCTCTCTCTCTCTCTCTCTCTCTCTCTCTCTTTCGCTCTATACCACCTGAGTTCTGATCTTCTCCTTCTTTCTCGCTTGTCTGTTTTCTATTATTTCTATTTCTATTTTAAACCCATACCCATCTCTCTCTCTCTCTCTCTCTCTCTCTCTCTCTCTCTCTCTCTCTCTCTCTCTCTCTCTCTCTCTCTCTCATACACACACCCAGTTTTCCAGTATAATCTCCGTGACTTTTTTTTTTAACTTTTCTGTTCTTCTCAGCTCCTCGCCCTTACAAATTTTTTTTAAAATTTTAGATAGATAGATAGATAGAAAGAAAGTTATACTTGCAGGGGGAGAAAGAGAAAGATAGAAAAACATACAGGAGAGAAAGAAAGAGAAGATCAGAATTCAGGTGGCATAGACCGAAAAAGTGAGAGAGAGAGAGAGAGAGAGAGAGAGAGAGAGAGAGAGAGAGAGAGAGAGAGAGACAGACAGACAGACAGGGAGACAGAGAGAGAGAGAGAGAGAGAGAGAGAGAGAGAGAGAGAGACAGACAGACAGACAGACAGACAGGGAGACAGAGAGACAGAGAGAGAAAGACAGAGACACAGAGACAGACAGAAAGACAGACAGACACACAGACAGACAAACACACAGACAGATAACAGAGACAGAGAAAGAATGTTAACGATACCCATGCCTATATCTAGCTATATGCTAGTTTTATCGGAAATTTCCGCGCATTTGCGCACGTGCGTGGAACCTGCGGAAAAAGCCTGTTATTTGTTATTTCATGCCATCAATATGCACGCCAGTTTTATCGACCGTTTGTGCTGCATACTACAGATAATCCTCTTATCGTTGCGCTAAAACTGCATGCTACAGATAACTCCCTTATCGTTGCGATAGATCTACATGTTACAGATAACTCTCTTATCGTTGCGCTAGATCTGCATGCTACAGATAACTCTCTTATCGTTGCGATAGATCTACATGTTACAGATAACTCTCTTATCGTTGCGCTAGATCTACATGTTACAGATAACTCTCTTATCGTTGCGATAGATCTACATGTTACAGATAACTCTCTTATCGTTGCGATAGATCTACATGTTACAGATAACTCTCTTATCGTTGCGCTAGATCTACATGTTACAGATAACTCTCTTATCGTTGCGATAGATCTGCATGCTACAGATAACTCTCTTATCGTTGCGATAGATCTACATGTTACAGATAACTCTCTTATCGTTGCGCTAGATCTACATGTTACAGATAACTCTCTTATCGTTGCGATAGATCTACATGTTACAGATAACTCTCTTATCGTTGCGCTAGATCTACATGTTACAGATAACTCTCTTATCGTTGCGATAGATCTGCATGCTACAGATAACTCTCTTATCGTTGCGATAGATCTACATGTTACAGATAACTCTCTTATCGTTGCGCTAGATCTGCATGTTACAGATAACTCTCTTATCGTTGCGCTAGATCTGCATGTTACAGATAACTCTCTTATCGTTGCGCTAGATCTACATGTTACAGATAAATCTCTTATCGTTGCGCTAAAACTGCATGTTACAGATAACCCTCTTATCGTTGCGCTAAAACTGCATATTACAGATAACCCTCTTATCGTTGCGCTAGATCTGCATGTTACAGATAACTCTCTTATCGTTGCGCTAGATCTGCATGTTACAGATAACTCTCTTATCGTTGTGCTAGATCTGCATGTTACAGTTAACTCTCTTATCGTTGTGCTAGATCACCATGTTACAGATAACCCTCTTATCGTTGCGCTAGGTCTGCATGTTACAGATAACTCTCTTATCGTTGCGCTAGACCTGCATGTTACAGATAACCCTCTTATCGTTGCGCTAGATCTGCATGCTACAGATAATCCTCTTATCTTTGCGCTAGATCTACATGCTACAGATAATCCTCTTATCGTTGTGCTAGATCTACATGTTACAGGTACCTCTCTTATCGTTGCGCTAGATCTACATGTTACAGATAACTCTCTTATCGTTGCTCTAGGTCTACATGTTACAGATAACCCTCTTATCGTTGCGCTAGATCTGCATGTTACAGATAACTCTCTTATCGTTGCGCTAGATCTGCATGTTACAGATAACTCTCTTATCGTTGCGCTAGATCTGCATGTTACAGATAACTCTCTTATCGTTGCGCTAAATCTGCATGTTACAGATAACTCTCTTATCGTTGCGCTAGGTCTGCATGTTACAGATACCTCTCTTATCGTTGCTCTAGGTCTACATGTTACAGATAATCCTCTTATCGTTGCGCTAGATCTGCATGTTAGAGATAACTCTCTTATCGTTGCGCTAGATCTGCATGTTACAGATAACTCTCTTATCGTTGCGCTAGATCTGCATGTTACAGATAACTCTCTTATCGTTGCGCTAAATCTGCATGTTACAGATAACTCTCTTATCGTTGCGCTAGGTCTGCATGTTACAGATAACTCTCTTATCGTTGCTCTAGGTCTACATGTTACAGATAACTCTCTTATCGTTGCGCTAGGTCTGCATGTAACAGATAACTCTCTTATCGTTGCTCTAGGTCTACATGTTACAGATAACTCTCTTATCGTTGCGCTAGGTCTGCATGTTACAGATACCTCTCTTATCGTTTCGCTAGTTCTGCATGTAACAGATAACTCTCTTATCGTTGCGCTAGATCTGCATGTTACAGATAACCCTCTTATCGTTGCGCTAGATCTGCATGTAACAGATAACTCTCTTATCGTTGCGCTAAAACTGCATGTTACAGATACCTCTCTTATCGTTGCGCTAGATCTACATGTTACAGATAACCCTCTTATCGTTGCGCTAGATTTATATGTTACAGATAACCCTCTTATCGTTGCGCTAGATCTGCATGTTACAGATAACCCTCTTATCGTTGCGCTAGATCTGCATGTTACAGATAACTCTCTTATCGTTGCGCTAGGTCTACATGTTACAGATAACCCTCTTAGCGTCGCGCTAAATCTGCATGATACAGATAACTCTCTTATCGTTGCGCTAGATCTGCATGTTACAGATAACCCTCTTATCGTTGCACTAGATCTACATGTTACAGATAACCCTCTTATCGTTGCGCTAGATCTGCATGTTACAGATAACCCTCTTATCGTTGCACTAGATCTACATGTTACAGATAACCCTCTTATCGTTGCGCTAGATCTACATGTTACAGATACCTCTCTTATCGTTGCGCTAGATCTACATGTTACAGATAACCCTCTTATCGTTGCGCTAGATTTATATGTTACAGATAACCCTCTTATCGTTTCGCTAGATCTACATGTTACAGATACCTCTCCTATCGTTGCGCTAGATCTGCATGTTACAGATAACCCTCTTATCGTTGCGCTAGATCTGCAAAATTATTACAGATAACTCTCTTATCGTTGCGCTAGGTCTGCATGTAACAGATAACCCTCTTATCGTTGCGCTAGATCTGCATGTAACAGATAACCCTCTTATCGTTGCGCTAGATCTGCATGTAACAGATAACCCTCTTATCGTTGCGCTAGATCTGCATGTACCAGAGATCCCTCTCACCTTTGGTCTAGATCTGGATAAATCTTACAGATAACTCTCTTATCGTTGCGCTAGATCTGCATATTACAGATTACCCTCTTATCGTTGCGCTAGATCTGCATGTAACAGATAACCCTCTTATCGTTGCGCTAGGTCTGCATGTAACAGATAACCCTCTTATCGTTGCGCTAGGTCTACATGTTACAGATAACTCTCTTATCGTTGCGTTTTATTAGATCCTGACGCGTCATACAGCCTTACGCTCCAAACACGTAAACAAAATAAGGTTTCTTCCAGATTATACAACTTAACAATTCAGATGCGTGATCAGTTTGTGGTCCCCAAACCATAATTATACAGCATTTTTTTCCTACACCATAAATGCGACAAGACAGGCCTACACCATATGCAGCACTACAGTCCTACACCACGGCATTACAGGCATTTGTCACATAGAGCATTGCAGTCCTACACGATATACAGCATTACAGTCCTACACCACGGCATAACAGGCCTTTGTCACATAGAGCATTACAGTCCTACACCATGGAAAGCATTACAGTTCTACACCACAGCATTACAGGCCTTTGTCACAAAGAGCATTACAGTCCTACACCACGGCATTACAGGCCTTTGTCACATAGAGCATTGCAGTTCTACACGATATACAGCATTACAGTCCTACACCACGGCATTACAGGCCTTTGTCACATAGAGCATTGCAGTCCTACACGATATACAGCATTACAGTCCTACACCACGGCATTACAGGCCTTTGTCACATAGAGCATTGCAGTCCTACACGATATACAGCATTACAGTCCTACACCACGGCATTACAGGCCATTGTCACATAGAGCATGACATTCATATACGATATACAGCATTAGGGCCTTGCACCATCTACAGCATTAAAGTCCTGTACCATCTACAGCATTACAGTCCTACACCATCATTGTATAGCTTGTAGGCATATACCAAACGCAGCATTACACTAAATAATACATATAACGCATTTATAGGTCATATCATTCTTACACATAATACAATATCATTCCTGCACAATTGAAGCATAATTATCACCAGAAAACATAGATCTTACGCTTCAGAACCATAAATCGATCAATGAAATATGGCGTCCAAATGATGCTGTTTATGTACGTCAGTGAAGGATACACTGTGAACTTTTAGGTCAGATTTAAAGAAAAATTATAATCATTTTTTTTTTTATACAACCATTGCCTATAATTAATTTTTTTTTTCGGGCAACCCTCCCCCCCCCCCCCCCCCTCCCCCTCTTTTTTTTTTTAAAATCCAAATCGAGATCAATATTTTCCATTTGGACTGAGATGTCATTGGACAAGTCCGATTATTGAAATTTTAAATTTTTTTAGTCCTTTTCCTAAAAATAAAATAATCTTTTTTTGATATAAAAAACACCCCATATTATTCTACTTTTCTATCGAAGTTTATGTGATAAAATCTAGTTCTTTTCTCATCCCTTTCCTACGTATTATTTTAACGGAGGCATAAATTGTGTATTGCAGTGTTTAAAAAAAAAAAACCAGAATAGATACGTACCTACGCATTATACACGTGGAATCCTTTAGAAATAGTTTCTGAAAAAAAAAATAAAGTTTGTCGCAATTTGTAAATCTTTCGATTTCTCAGCTCTAACTGACGCAAACTCCAAGGGCTTGGCTGAGGAAGGAAGGACAGACACATACACATAAACATACAAACACAGACACACACAGAGGAAATTACATGCTTTGTCTCTCATGCATGTTCCTCACTGTCGCAAGAAAAGGATCCATGGGGAGATAATTACACGTCCCGCCACTTACGGCTCAGCAGCCTCCCTTGACGCTAATTATAGGTTCGGGAATCCCCACAATGATCACGGCGGCGGGAGCAGCCGAGCAGACGTGAAAGGTTATTTTGAATTTAGCGTTTGAGGGGAAATGTAGGTCAAAATAGATTATGCTTACAGATTTTGTCTAAAGGGATTTTGAAATAATGTTACTGTTTGAAATCTAGGTCTACATTCTTCTATCGGTTATATGCGCTGCTTGGAGAACACAAAAGACAGAAGATAAATCTATCACTTACTGTCAGTTTTCGGGTGAAAATCTCTCAATCAAAAAATGAATTAAAAAAAATTGTTTTGTTACGTCTTGTTTTTTTTTTTTTTGCTTTCTTTCTTTTAATCTTCTTCTATCCATTTCTATCCAGTGACCCGCTCAAAAAGCAATTTTTAGCTTCCACAAAATGTGTCGCTTCAACAAAAAGCTAAGCAGCCAAGAGTCAGGCGTGACACCTATGGGGAAGGTTATGTCGTGAATTATACCACCTTCGGCGCTAGGTTGGGACTCTCACCTTATCAACCCTGCCAGGCCTCGCGTGTATTTCCTGGCGAGTAGTGATCTTGTATCTGTAACGTTTATTTTCGTCTGTGCTGCGGTAGAGGCATTCAAAGCCAGAGGGATAATCGATGTGGCTCAAAGTGGTTTTATTTTGTAGAAGAGCTCACCATAGCAATCTGGTTCCCTCAAATTGTGAAGGCAAGACCAGGGCAAAGCACATGTAAATTTCTTGTCGTTTATAGTACTTTTGCCCAAATTTCTTTTTGTTCTTTTCTATTATTTCTTTTTTTCTTTACCTTTTTATATGTATGCATTTGTCAAGGGCCATTCATTTAATTTAATTTAATTTTCTTAAGTGTGTAAAAGTCGATGTGAATAATTTTTACATTAAAGATGTGTTTCCTGTGGAAATTACGTCATTGCAGTGCAATATTACCATTTTTCTGTGTACTCATGACATCAGAGAGTTTTCCCTTTATGTTATTCAATGTAAAAGAGTGAGTTTAATCTTAAAAGTAACATCACCACTTGTCTTGAAAATCTTTTTTTTTTTTTTAGTGTTTTTGTTGGCATGTGAATACACCAAGCCTGTTTCTCCGAAATTGGATGTTGAGATAGACTTAAAGGGAGATAAATAGCAAAGACATACTGCTTTAAGGTATTTTGTTATTGTTTGCGATGGAGATTCTGCAGGTGGATTGAAGATTACGATTTAGCTAAACTAGATTTACCTGGATTGATAAAGTATGGACCAATGGTGGGATTTGCAAATCAATCGTTAAGTTTCTCACACCTGATCGGACAGAGGGAAGAGAAAGGAAGGGGGGGGGGGGAAGAGATAGATAGATAGAGAGATAGAGAGAGAGACACACACACACACACACAGAGAAGTATGAGAAGAAGAAGAGGAGGTGTGGATGGAGGGTTTAAGAAGAGAGAGGGTTAGGGAGTGGAGGAAGAAAGCAATTTTTAATAAAAAAAAATGAAAGGCTAAATGAAGATTCCTTGAGAAATTGAGTATTGAATATGAAGTGTGCGAGGGGAAAGAGGGAGGCAGAAAGGAGGAATGGGAAAGAGGAGAGAAAGAGAGAGATATGGCAAGAGAGGGAGAGGGATAAAAGAATCATGAAATCTATAGAGTTAGAAAGAAAGAATTAGAAAGTGACAGAGACATACAAATAAAACATGCAGTAGGGGTATTTATAGAGAGTAGAAAATCATAATTCACCAGATAATAGTTTTTGATACCCCAGAGCCGGTCTATAAGACAGCGTCTAACTTAGGCGACATAAAGATATCGCAGACCGTGCCAACTCTCTCATCCTAGCCGCGCATGGCAGGGAGATATGTTTCTGATCCGTAGAAACCGGGTGAGATTAGAGCAACTAGATCTCCCCTACTTTCCTTCCCCCCCCACCCCCTCTATCTCTCTCTCTATCTATCTATCTCTCTCTCCAACCCCCCCCTCCCTCTCTAAGTCGGCCACTGGCTAAATGGCATGAAATCGAATTTTCCTTGCATGAAGAGCGCCCTCATTCCCAAAAGCTTACAGCTTGCAAGACCTGGTATATCCAGCCACCCTGTGCATCCCTGATCAGACTGATTTGTTGACCCTGGGGATCAAAGGCGGGAATTGAAAAGAAAAAAAAAATTACACGATTCCAGGTCTAGGCTGACTTGATCTAGATCTAATCCTTTGAGTGTGTTTCTCTTCGTCTCCTAAGTTTTCCCGTGATGCTGATAGGAAAGATCCTAACTCCAGTTCTGTCGAACTGCATCCTATCACGTGAGATTGACTCCCATTAACAGCAGACAGGGCGGATGAAAATGATAAATAAAGAAACAACAAGAAAAATCCGCTCATAAAATATTAATGCATCTAGAATAATCGTCCACGGCGAAGTCTTACATGCCCGGAGCGGGATCGATATTTCTGACAAGTAGATGGTCTTCCCGGCATGCATCATCTTTGAATCCGGAAGGCGCCATCTTGAAATTGGTGTTCTGTTCAGTGTCATTGATCAAGGGCGATACCAACATTCTCAAATCTTTGATGATTAACGCAGAAAGTGAATCCTGGATTTGTTACATCTTCGTCAGGTATATGCCTTTCCCGGCATGCATTTTTTTTTTTTTTTATTTCGGAAGCACGAAGATGCCCAGTTGAAATTGGTATTCTGTTCAACGTCATCCATCAAGGTCGGTCTCATTCATGAAGAATTTGACCTTTTCCCTAGAAAGAAGATTTTTGGTCTGTTACATATCTGTCATGTATATTCCCTTCCCGGCATGCATGACCGACGATTCCGAAAGAATTCTTGAAATTGGTGTTCTATGGAGTGTCCTTCATCAAGGTCAGGTACACCTCAGAGTATTTGCAAAAGACTTTGACCCTTTTCTCCCGAAAGAGGATCTGCGGTTAGCCCTATGTTTCGAATGTCTATCAGAGAGATCTATTTATAGCGAGGCAGCGACTTTCCTTCAAGTCAGGGCTAAACGCGGTTGGATGGGATCCGACCCCGTTATACATGATCCAGAGAGAGATCGAACCCGAACCTCCTTGCTGTCAGTCCAATGTCCTACCGACTGAACAGTGTTGACATTGGCTCTAAAAGTCATGTCCTGAGGTCGACAGTGCGAATTCTGCATGCACAAGCTACACCAGAATTTGTTTCCGGCCTGGTCATCATCTATTATTATTATTATTATTATTATTATTATTATTATTATTATTATTATTATTATTATTATTATTATTATTATTATTACTATCATCATTATTATTTTTATTATTATTATTAATATTAATATTATTATTATTATTATTATTATTATTATTATTATTATTATTATTATTATTATTATTATTATTATTATTATTATTATTATTATCATTATTGTTTTTGTTGTTGTTGTTTCTTCTTCTTCTTCTTCTTCTTCTTCTTCTTCTTCTTCTTCTTCTTCTTCTTCTTCTTCTTCTTCTTCTTCTTTCATGTATTCTTGGGATTCCTCTTTTCTGCACTCATTGCAAGGGATGTAGACCTGGGTTAGATCTGCGGACAAGTAAGAATAATGAACTAGTTTTGTAAAATACAATTCTATTTATAGACCGTTTAAAACGTTTATTCATTACATAGCTTAAAAGAAATGGGCAGCTATGAATTCCCGAAAGAAAGGGGTGTACTTGTAGGCACTTGTGTGGATCCTTACCCTTGTAATAAGCGTTTAAAAGGGTCTTAATAAAAAGATTAATTAAAGTAAGGTACAAGTAAACTTTGTGGTTAAGAGTTTCCGAAACTTATAGCAAATGAAAGTGATGATGTCACTTCCCAACAATAATAAGCTACTGGTTCTATACAATCTATAGATCAACGCCTAACAGTGTCGATAGTATTAAATTAATGAAGGGCGTAGGAAAATATTTCACGTAATGAGAGGTATGTGTTGTGAGTATATCATTCCTGAAGTAACTTTTAAGGCAAATAATGTAATGAGTTCTCAAATAGTTCCGAACTGCTGATGACATCCCTGTTCTGCTTGATGTATGCAAAATGGCCTCTGACCTCGCGTGTTCCTTCTTTTACATTCCTGATTTAACCTTAACTTTGCCGATGTAAAACTAATCCATGCGGCTTCTATATTTTTTCTTATTTTCCCCACAAACCCCCACTGATTCGGTAGTTAAAAAAAATGATTTTTAACAGTAATTAAAACTACTTTGTGTGCGCTGCATGCAGGGAATCCTCAAGGCATTGAAGTTTTCGTTCTTTTCATCCTTTTCCCGTCATCCCTAGATCTAGTCGTGCTAGAGGACATTAGGCTATTTTGATCAATGTGTGTTTTTTGCGTGCGAAGTTGAAGGCAGAAGGGAGGGAAAGATGAGTAGAGTGGGAGAAGGGGGAGGGGAGGTGGGCTATGAGGAGAGCAATGTCCTAAAGGTTCCAAGTAAATGACTGCGCGCGAGCGATGTCAGCGACGAAGACAAAGCGGAGAGAAAGGTGGAAGAGAAGGGGAGTGGGGCGAGGAACTTTTAGCGTTGTCGGCACAAAGATGGCTGAGATGCAGAGAGAGAGAGAGAGAGAGAGAGAGAGAGAGAGAGAGAGAGAGAGAGAGATGTGCCAGCTAGTAGCAGCAGACGTAAGGCCCAGCTAGCATGCGCAAGACAGCTTTTACCAGAATTCTAAGCTAGATTCTAGCCTCACTTCTAGATCCGTGTCTCGCTTCTGCTTCATTGTTTATGCTGCCAAGGAATCAGATTTTTTGTAAGCAGGAATCGGAGTTTGAAAAATCTGATAGGCAGACAACAGTCATTGACACTTCTGCTTTCATAGTTGTGTGTTTGTCATTCCATTTCCCCACCTGCTACCGACGGAATTGGGGAATTTTCCTCGAGAAACCTGGTTAGTCTGTTTTAAGATTAGATAAGGCCTAGATCAACTCTGTTTTATTATTATTATTATTATTATTATTATTATTATTATTATTATTATTATTATTATTATTATTATTATTATTTCAGTGTAGATCCGTTCTAGATCTAGATCTAGATTAAATCTAGATCCAGACTTTATTAAAGATTCAAGATATGAGATAATCATTATAGATCT
This sequence comes from Elysia crispata, assembly GCA_033675545.1. Lineage (NCBI taxonomy): Eukaryota > Metazoa > Mollusca > Gastropoda > Plakobranchidae > Elysia > Elysia crispata. Next base: position 132,413 of record JAWDGP010001801.1, read on the forward strand.
TGATGTAGATTCTAGATGAGATTAGATTTTCTTTAAGACATCTGGAGTCATAAAATTCATCTAGAACTAGATCTAGAGTCTAGATTAGATCTAGTATTAAGATGTTAATTAAACTACAGATCACAATATTTATAGGATTTGAACTAATCGAGTTTTAGAAATGTAGATCTAGATCTAGATTAGTACCGATTAGAAAATTTAAATTACAAGAGTGATATAGGCCTAAGACAAAAACTAAGGAATCCCAAAATGAACTGCAGATAGGCTAATTTCTTAAAGATTTTGATTTAAACTTGATCGAGTTTATATTTAGATCTAGAGCTGACTAATTTAGGTGTTGTCTAGACTTGATTCCCGACCTAACAGATCATGTTAAAAGACAGCATGAAATCAATAAATATGTGACATATTAAACTGCTTCATAGAGGACATAGACATTTCCTCTATACCAAGAAAAATCTTAATGAATTGTTGTAAATTCTAGACCAACATCTGTGGAAAGTTGCATCTTTCTGGACAAAATTATGGATTAAAGAACAAAACTTTACAGTTGGCCCTGCCTACAAATTAATCTGAGGACACACTTTTACAACTATCGAAGATCCAACAATTTTCGATTCTGCACATCAGTGGAGGTGAGTACTGTTATATTTATTTATTTAGTGTTTTTACGATTTTAATAAGACACAGATGTATATCAGTCTTGTTTATCTCTAGATTGATGTCTGTATGTTCTCCAATAGAAAAATGTCTTACTTGTTTGTGCGGTAATTGATTCATTTATTTATAAATTTATGATCCCAAGTTTCTGATGCTGGTACGTTAACATTGAAATGAAAGAGAGAGAGAGAGAGAGAGAGAGAGAGAGAGAGAGAGAGAGAGAGAGAGAGAGAGAGAGAGAGAGAGAGAGAGAGAGTTTTTTAGAAATGCCAGAAAGGAGAGAAAAAGAGAGAAAGAGAGAGAGAGAGAGAGAGAGAGAGAGAGAGAGAGAGAGAGAGAGAGAGAGAGAGAGAGAGAGAGAGAGAGAGAGAGAGATTGTCCCTAACCTAGACCTACTTCTATTGGTTGAGAGGAAAGGCCTTTTTTGTTTGCAGGGTGTCCTTTTTTCTTCGTGCAATCCAAAGGATTTGAAGCGTAGTATAGTATTGATTGAATTTGAGAAGAGTTAGGTTCTCCTAAAACAAAGATACGCGGGGGAGGGGGGGGGGGGGGGGAGGAGGGTATAAGTACGCACGCGAGTGATAAATTAAGTCGTATTTCTTTTATAATGAATATACTTGAGAGGGGCTGAATGGAGCAAAATAAAAAAAAAAAAATTCTCAGGCAAATTATGGCAAGATACGGAATTCACTATAAGTTTGCAAGATCATGTAACGAATTCATATAAAATACTATTAGAAACATCAAATTATACTGGTTTTTTTTTAGATTGCGACTCCTCTCTCTCTCTTTCTCTCTCTCTTCCCCCTTTCCCCCATCTTTTTCAAGTTCAAATGTTGCTCTAACCATCAATACTGTCGTAAAATGGTAATCAGATATAGCTGTCCCACAGCAATCTACGTAGATGCTCCGAGTTATTAACATGGAGGGCCTCATGAAATATAGAACCAACAGATACCCTTTCTAAACATATAGAGGAGCAGCTATTTTGTGACTCTACGTGTTTCTCTAGCGGACTGAGAAAAGCAGCCAGAGCTTTCATCATCAGATACCTGTAGCACAGTCGAGCTGAAGAAGGAGAATGCCTGACTCGGGCAGGACTCGAACTACTCATTCCCCCGATCTAAAGGGCGGTGGGTTAACCACTACACCAGAAAGCTTCACATAAAAAGTAGAAAAGTAGATTCTGTTCCAGGTTGTAAATGCATTACTCACGACCTTGCCCTATACCCTTAACAATCGATCCACAAGTTACCACAATGAGGTTGTGTTTGTCACGACTTTTGGTTGTTTTTATTGAAGACAATTAGACCTCAGTCTATGAATAGTCAACCTTGATGATGCGCGCTAGGTCGGGTTTTTTTTATTTATCATCATCATCATCATCATCGTCATGATCGCTACCACAACCACCTGGCTCAGCTGAAGCTGCTGTATTGAACTCAGTTTTGCCGGGGGTTAAACATTTTTTAATCCCATGAAGATTAGGTTTGTAACAAGTGCACAGATTCAGACAATGGAGATAAATGGGGAATCAGCTTATTCTGTACTTTCCAAATCTATTTGAAGATCATCTTCTAAATGTTTATTAGAAGACAATAAATTCTTGCGAACAGTGTCGTATAAAGGTGCACTTCCTTGCGGAAATTCTTGTTTCTGAACCTACCATCTCTGTGTTTGTCTGTCTGTCTGTCTGTCTGTTTGTCTGTCTGTCTGTCTGTCTGTCTGTCTCTCTCTCTCTCTCTCTCTCTCTCTCTCTCTCTCTCTCTCTCCCTCTCTCTTTCTGTCTGTCTGCCTGTCTGTCTCTCCTTCTTTCTTTTTGTCTGTCTGTCTCTCTTTCTGTCTGTCTGCCTATCTCTCTCTCTCTTTGTAAACGATTAGCTTTTTGGGAAATTCGAAATTTTCAGCCTCAGAGGAATTAACTTTGTATAATATTGTAACGTCTACAATGGCACAGACTATTTGGCCCCCGTCAAGCTCTAGGGTTGGGTTAGTGAGATTCTAGATAAAAGCGTGTTACTCCTGTGTTTCGGAGCAGCCTTGATCCGACCCCACCCCTAAATATATCTTGATGGCCGGATGCTTGACTTCTGTATAATTTATTCTACACCCTTCTGACTTAGCTACTTCCAGGCGTGGCAGCCTCGTGCTTATGCTATTCAAGTCACAATTTTTTTTTTCAAAATGGCATCAAGTATTGTTTTGTGCACCAACTCACTTCGGCTTTTTTTTTATTATTGCTGAATCTTCGTGCCCTCCAAAATAAGACGGAAAAAAAATTACACGCTGTGTTAACTTAGGTTGTAGACTTTTTTGTTCTCCAAAATGACGACAAATATTAATGTTTTGTGCACATCATTTAAGTGATCGTCAAATCTTCCAGCTGTCCTTAAGAAGAAGAAGAAAAAAAAAAACAAGACAAAAAAACATGACTTTACAAACCTCCGAAGCTGACCTTTTTGTCACCTTTGCAGTATCTGTCCTAAGGGAAATCTGAATCGGTCTGACGGGAGCAGAGTCATAAGTCCTGGTCAGGTAGTTCCATCAGGCAAAAAAAAAAAAAAAAAAAAAAATTGTTTTTTCACCATTCCCCCCCCCCCCAAAAAAAAATAAAAAAAATAAAACAAAAACAAACACAAAAACAAACTACCCCCCCCCCCCCAGAAAACAGAATAAAACACACAGTTTTTTTTTTTTAACATTCCTACTTTCTTTTCTCTCCCTCCCTCCCTCCTTCTCTCTCTCTCTCTCTCTCTCTCTCTCTTTTCCTCTCTCTCTGTCACATCTATCACCCCCCTCCCCCCCTTTCTTTGCTTTATAACCCACAAAGGGGGTACCTCAGGTATTACCCACGACCCATCCCTACTTGAACATCATAATATCATAGTATCTTACTGGCCCATTATTTTGGTCAAGCGACAATTTAGAGGGTCTCGAACCCGCCGCGAACTGTACTGTGAACGATGTAAACACACCTTCAGTCTTTCCCCCCTTGCTCCGTCCTTCCTGCATTTGCATAATGCCGTCTATCAGCACCTGCATTGTTGTTGTTGTTGTTGTCGTCATTATAATAACAATGATGATGGTGATGATTATATTGTTATATTAGTTTTATTATTATTATTATTATTATTATTATTATTATTATTATTATTATTATTATTATTATTATTATTATTATTATTATTATTATTGTTGTTGTTGTTATTATTGTTGTTATCGTCATCATAATAACAATGATGATGGTGATGATTATATTGTTATATTAGTTTTATTATTATTATTATTATTATTATTATTATTATTATTATTATTATTATTATTATAACTGTTATTATTATGATGGTGATGATAATGATGATGATTATATTGTAATTTTAGTTTTTTATTATTATTATTATTATTATTATTATTATTATTATTATTATTATTATTATTATTATTATTATTATTATTATTATTATGTTTATCTAAGTTTTCTCCAGTCCAACCTCCTGTGAAATGGATACTTATCTTCATGCGGTGTATGAAATGTTTCGTATTGTAATAAGATGAAATATTTTAGGCGATCGTTCGAAAGCCCCTAACCGAAGAAAAGATGTAACGTCGTAGATAGATCATAGACCTATGTAATGCTATCTCTATTAGTAAGTCCTTCTAAATCTTAAATATACCGTAACCCAGAGACAGGCTTACGGTATACTTACCGGGGCAATTCAAGGAGCAAGAAATACCCCAGGGAATACATTCATTGCTCACGGATTTCCAAATATTTAACCTTGAAGATACCAGTTTTCTCACCACAGGCAGACGTGCATACACACAGACACATCAGCACTTGCGGGCCGTCAAGAGGAGAGAGGATTTTGGGGGGGGGGGAGAGAGAGAGAGAGAGAGAGAGAGAGCGAGAGAGAGAGACAGAGAGAGAGAGAGACAGAGAGAGAGAGAGGGAGAAAGGGGGGGGGGTTACCTGAGAGATCAAAATCAATACATTTTTGTGGTCGAGTCACAGACTGGGATTTTTTTTTTCTTATATTGTGTGTATGTTCAGGTTTCTTCCTTCTTCTTTTCATCTCCTTGTCCTGTTTCTCTCGGAATTTGTTGATGTTTTGCCTGTCGTGTTTCTCAATCTCTCTCTGTGTCTCTCTCACTGTCTCTCTCTCTCTCTCTCTTTCTCTCTCTCTGTGTCTCTCTCTCACTCACTCTCTCTCACTCTCTCTCTCTCTCTTTTATCTATCTCGCTTTATTCTTTCATCGATCTCTTGTCCCAATCGCACATCTCCCTTCATTTATGTCCTCATTTATTCTTCTCTGTCTGTCTCTCTTTCCATCTCCCTCTGACATTCTCTTTAACTCGCATTCTCTGTCTCTCTGTCTCTGTCTCTGTCTCTCTCTCTCTCTTACTCGTTCTCTAAATTTCTCCTTTTCCGTATCACTGTCTTCTCTCTCTCTCTCTCTGTCTCTGTTTCTGCCTCTCTCTCTCTCTCTCTCTCTCTCTCTCTCTCTCTCTCTCTCTCTCTCTCTCCACACATAAATCACATTTTATAAGTTTGTGTAAATGAGGCTAAGTCAGATATGTATAGAGCACTCTCCGCGCAGTGTTTGTTCACCTCACTGATAATCTCGTTTATTTGGACAAGTCTTGTTTGTTCTGTTGCCTTTAGTGGCTTTACTGTTGAAGACGATAGATTGGTTAAATGTGGTTAGTAGGTAAATACAGGTCAGCTTTGAGAGGGAAAAAAATCTTGGATGAGTGTTGTTGGTTGGAGAGAACGATAGTATGAGAGGGAGAGAGAGAGAGAGAGAGAGAGAGAGAGAGAGAGAGAGAGAGAGAGAGAGAGAGATGCAGGAGATAGAAAGAGAGTGTCTAAACTTAGGAAAAGAGGAGACAGAGGGAGATAGATAGATAGATAGATAGATACAGAGAGAGAGAGAGAGAGAGAGAGAGAGAGAGAGAGAGAGAGAGAGATGCTAATCAGCGGAACTAACTAGTCACATCCGGGCATCGCAGCTCTCCGCGAGATCTCGCCTCACGCCACGCCAGATCGCGAGACACTGGGTGCTTGTGTCGTCTGCTCAAGACTGGGACTGGAGCGCTCTCTGACAGTTAGTTTGTTCGTCTATCTGTGAGGCTCTCTTCTTCACTTGTCCGTTTTCCCTTTTGAATTATAGAGTTTCATGTAGGCCTGTCTCTTTCCCAGTGTATTTCTCATTCCCCTCTCTGGCGTGTTTTCCCTCTATCTCTTTTTTATACTTGGCTCTCCTCCCCCCCTTCTCTCACTTTCTCTTTCTCCCTCTCTCTCCATCTCCATGTCTTTTTTGTTTCTGCGCATTTCTCTCTCCCTCTCTCTCTCTCTCTAACTCTCTGTCTATAACTCTCTCTCGCTCACTCCCTCTTTCTCTCTCTCTCTCTCTCTCTCTCTCATTCTTTCACTCCCCACATCTTTTTTCTGTTTTTGCCATTCCCCCCCCCCCCTCCCCCTTCCGCTTCTCCCCCCCCCCCTCTCTCTCCTCCCCCTGTCTCATCCTCTCTATCTGTGTGCGTGTTGTGTCATCGCGGGGAGATCAATACTCCCTGTCAGGTAGAGATTGTCCATCTTGTCCTCCCTAGGTGGCTCTCGAAGGAAACTATTGTCACCATGTAAGATTCTTATTATTAGAGAAAGAAAGAGGCATGTTAACAGATACATAGACAACTCAGAGAGAGCGAGAGCGAGAGAGAGAGAGAGAGAGAGAGAGAGAGAGAGAGAGAGAGAGAGAGAGAGAGAGAGAGAGAGAGAGAGAGACAGACAGACAGACAGACAGACAGAGAGATGATATTGAGATTGGGAGAGAAAGTATATGAGAATGTGGAGAACAGAGAACTGACAGAGAAAGAGAGTGAGAGAGATGATAGGGAGATTGGGAGAGAAAGAATGACTGTGAGAATGTGGAGAACAGAGAATTGGCAGATATATATATATATATATATTATATGGAGACGGGGAAAGCAATGAGAGAGAGAGAGAGAGAGAGAGAGAGAGAGAGAGAGAGAGAGAGAGAGAGAGATTGACAGACAGATGGCTAACAGCAGAGAAAGAATAAGAAATCTGTCGCATTGAGAAAACGAACGCTATAATAAATGTAAACATTTTCGACTTCTCACACTTCACTTTTCGGAAAATACACTATTTTTGTCTGGACTGCATTGATTGATATCTGGGCAGCATTGATGGACGCTTCAGCCTGGTGTCGCCTCTCATGGTGGGCTGGGCTAGGATTGTACAATAGCTCAGTCACCAGATTGTCCAATCAGTTATTTTAATTTGATTTACACAGCAGATGTTTTTCTGGTTTCGATTAAAAATGTTGTTTCATTTTTTCTCTCTGTTTCGCTGTTTTCTCTCTGTCTGTCACTCTCTGTTTCGCTTGATTTTTTTTTTTTTGGTTGTTTTTTTTTCTTTTTCTCTGGCAACACATTCACATTGAATCGCGTTTTCTCTTCCTTAATCTATCTTTCGTCCATCTATCCGTCTATCTCTCCATATATCTTAATTTAACCATCTGCATATGTCCGTAAATGTTACCTCAAAGAGTGACCTGAGAGGAGAACGCTAGGAACATAGCAGAGTAGCTTCCAGTGCTAGCGGACACTGCTGTCGCAGCAGCAGCAGCAGCAGGGAGAATGCGCGGTGTGGTGGTAAAAATCAATACAGCAACAATCCCTCAGCTGAGGGCGTCGAGAAAAGTTGCGAGGCGAGCTTGATGCTAGGCGGGATTCCACGTTTCATTTTCTCGTGGAGGAGACTGACTTGGAGGACGTTGAAAACAACTAGATTTCTTTGTTGGAGCTATAAATTTTAAGTTGCAATTCGTATTGCAAATTGCCTGCCTTTGACTAACGTTATTCAGATATAGGGGATGGATGAGTGGCGGGATGGATGAGTGGCGGGATGGATGAGTGGCGGGATGGATGAGTGGCGGGATGGATGAGTGGCGGGATGGATAGGGAGCATGTCAGTAGTTGTACAAGGATCAGTCTGGTGGGAGTTCGATTCTGGACTCTCCTGGCTTCTCGAATTTTATTGTAGAGTCGATGGTATGGTCTTGAAGGAGCGGTAAGAGGGGGGGGGGGGTGGGGGGGGGGGAGAGAGAGATAGGGAAAGAGAGAGAGAGTGAGAGGGAGGGAGGGGGGGGGGGGGGGGGGGCGGCCGCTTAAGATCAGATCCACGGACGTCTTGTCCCGGCGGTAGGGTTAATGAGAGGGAGAGAGAGGGAGAGAAAGATGGAGAGGGAGAGAGAGAAAGGAGGAGGATAGAGAGAGAGAGAGAGGGAGAGAAAGATGGAGAGGGAGAGAGAGAGAGGGAGAGATAGGGAGAGAAAGATGGAGAGGGAGAGTGAGAGAGAGGGAGAGAAAGATGGAGAGGGAGAGAGAGGGAGAGAAAGATTGAGAGAGAGAGAGAGAGAGAGAGAGAGAGAGAGAGAAAGATGGAGAGGGAGAGAGAGAGAGAGGGAGAGAGAGGGAGAGAAAGATGGAGAGGGAGAGAGAGAGGGAGAGGGAGAGAGAGAGGGAGAAAGAAGGAGGAGGAGAGACAGAGAAATCTGCCCTCTTGTTGTTGTCTGTGCATGTCAAGCTAAATTTGATGTGTAAAAACATGTATTGAAACGTTCCACCCTCTACTCTGGTCAGAGCTGTGTGTCCTTCTTGCCACGGCTAAGTGTGGTGTCTTACCTACTAACCTTTACCCTGTCAGCTAGTGCTGCATGACACTTTATCACAAAGTCACAGATCTATCATCGTAATTGTTCAACTGGCCACCCAGCCATGTAAATTATAATTATATTTCTCTTCCTACCTACATGTCTGTGTCTGTATCTTTGCCTATTATCTCGTGTATCTTTGTGTGTATTCCTTGTTTTCTCTGTCTAACTCTATCGATCTTAATCTATTTTACGACTTATTTACCTAATTTCTTTCTTACTGATTTACTTTCTAGCCACCTAACTATCCGTCTATCTCTATCAATCTGTCTGTCCGCTGTGTGTCTGTGAATCCACCATCTGCTTAGCTGTCTATATACCTTTTTCTCTCTCTCTTCCTGTTTACTTTCTCTCTAACCACCTGCTCACTTATTTATATTATCTATTTGTCTTTCTGCCTATTCACAGTCCTGTCTCCAGAGCCTCTAGAGGAGTCTCTTACAATTATGCCGTGTGTTGTAATGACACACGCAATGTCACCGTCTTTTTGCTCCAGTTCAGTCATGACAGTAATGACATGTTCATGGGGACCTAATCATCGAGCCTTCTCTTCACTCTTGGGGACGTGAAAAGGGGATAAGGGGGAAAAAAGAGGCCTTGGAAAGCTGGGAGAGGAAAAGGGGGACAAAAAAGGGGGTAGGCGTGGGAGAAATGCCCCGGAAAATTGTAACCTGTTATAGAAAAGCATTAGGAGAAAGGAGCCAGTAGGGCAAAGACAGAGAGAGAGAGAGAGAGAGAGAGAGAGAGAGAGAGAGAGAGAGAGAGAGAGAGAGAGAGAGAGAGAGAGAGAGAGCAAAGATTCTTCTGAAAAACCCAAAGGGGCACTATTATGAGGCATCAGATCGGCTAAGAATGGAAAGACAAACAAAAATAAAGCAACAACAACAAAAGAAAATCTGTCAGTTACAATGTGGACATGCGCAGTGAGAGGCGAGCTGCCAGCAACCTCCAGTGTCTCTAATGGAGCGGCTAATGGGCGCCACTTGGAGAACTCTGGCTCGAGACGTGGCCTCCTGGGGAGAGGAAACGGGTCTTACTGGATTAAGACTCTCAGTCTCTCTCTCTCTCTCTCTCTCTCTCTCTCTCTCTCTCTCTCTCTCTCTCTGTCTCTCTCTCTCTCTCTGTCTCTCTCTGTCTCTCTGTCTCTCTATTTCTCTCTCTCTGTCTCTGTGTGTGTGTCTCTCTCTGTCTCTCTCTCTGTGTCTCTCTTACTCTCCCACTCACTCACTCTTTACCCTACTGGCTCCTTTCTCTTGATGCTTTTCTAAAACAAGTTACGATTTTCCAGATTCGGTTAGTCTGTCTGTCTGCCTCTCTCTCATTCGTTCTCTGTCTATCTGTCTCTCCCTCATTCTCTCTTTCTCTCTCTAATCTTTCTTGCATGTAATATCTAAATAATATGCCTTTCTCTATATATCACGTTCTTTAGATTTTTAAAAAAATCAATGTCGCCCTTTCTCCTACCCTCATTTATACAAGTCTTTCTTTTTCCTGTGAAATATACGTAACAAAAAAACAAAAAAAAAAAAAAAAACAATTACAGGATTAACTTTAAAATCCACACCTTTCTCTCTAACCAAGATATTATAATACACTTCAGTATAAATAATTATGCATATCGTTGTTTGCTGTGAGCCAGCTATCGCTAATCCAGATAATTGGTCCAGGACATAAAGAATCCTGAGTGATTTTAAACTTCTTTTATTTGTTTTTTTTTTAAAATCTGAAATGTCCGCCGTCTGCCTGACTACCGCTATTTTTAGGGAAAACGAAACTTTTTTTTTGTCCTTCACTCATTTGGACTAGACATGAGTTATTAGTAACATAATACATGTTCTGAATTAAAATGGAATATTAAAAAGTTTGGACCTCAGGTGTACCCTCTCCTCAAGGACCTGCCTCCATTAACTTATTCATTAAGTAACATGCTTTCACTCTCCACAGATCAGACCAAACCTCGAGCCCGCCTTGACCAGTGCTTGACCATCGAGCATGTTAGTATGGAGCTTCTATAGAGTGGAGTGAGCTTTACCCCCATCAACAATCTTACGTGCTGCCAATCAGTCTGGGGAATTCTGGGAAGGTTTTTCTCTTTTCCGGTAAGACTTTCTTACAGCAGGAGTGAGAAAGAGTGAGGGAAAAAAAAAAGGGCAGAAAGAGAAAATGAGAATGTTGAATGAAGCCTTTGAATATTGATCGTGGCATGATGGCGTGGTAATCACAAGAATTCTTAAAGAAAATATCATTTGAAACTTCTTCGGCTAAAGAACCTCCAAGATATTTTCCTCTTAATTTGTTTCTCTCTCACTCTTTTTATTTCGTCCTTTTTATCAATCCATCTCATTTATATACATCCCCTCCCCATGTCCTTGACACATCACTCTGAAACTTGTTTGATGTCCCATTCTGTCTTCCTATCTCTCTCTCTCTCTCTCTCTCTCTCTCTCTCTCTCTCTCTCTCTCTTCTAAAAGTAATTAACTTTTCCCCCCTTTCTTCTAATTATCCTTATCCCTTCCAAGGGAAGTAATTAGCGACGTGAGGTTTCAGCACAATTGTCTCCCCATGCTTGTAGGGCCTTTTGTCTTCATCGGCCAATTATAAACTCTGAGATGGATTGGGACTCTTTTGTTTAGGAGAACAATTTTGTAAAGATTTTTTGTTTTTCGCAAAGTTTTGTCGATCTTTTCAGCTTGCGAGTGAATTTTGTTTTTTCTCCATGATATTTTGTGAAGAATTCTCAGATTTTAAGAATTTTACTGTTTGCTTTTCTGTTCTTTCTTCATGCTTTTGTCGTCGTTTGTATTAACATTTTTGTTTTGTTTAAAATGATGTAATCATAATTATTTTGAAGATGATTTTGTTTTTTGTTCTGAAAATCCTGTTTGCTTTGAATCCGAAGGTTTTTTTTTTTTACTGTGAAAGGTGAGGGTGACCGTTTCGAAGATGTATGGGACGGTGAGAGGGGGAGAGGGAAGAGGGAGGGAGAGAGAGACAGAGAGGGGGAAGGAGGAAGGGAGGGAGAGATGTTTTGGTGGGAGGGAAGGAGACAAGTTACAATGCGTGCAGTAAATGCCATAATAGATAGCAAATGATATATATATATATATAAATATATATATATATAAAGAGAGAGAGAGAGAGAGAGAGAGTGGGGGAGGGAGAAGGATTTTTTTTTGAGAGATGAGGGTTAGGGGGGAGGAAAGTTTTAATGCGTTCAATTAAAGCCATAATAGATAGCGAATGATATAAATAGATAGATAGGGTGATAGATAGATAGATGTAGAGAGAGATGAATAGATATAGAGATGAAGAGAAATGCCACTGTAAAGTATCAATACAGAGTATGAGTTAGATCGCTAGAGAAGGTAAGGCCCATATGGGTAAAATAAGTCAGCTGTCACTGGACCTAAAGAACTATAGCACTGGTCTCATTGAATATAATGTCGCCTAAGCCTGCCAACAAGAGGGCTTAATTATTTCTAATTATTTAAAAAAAAAAATGAAGAGCAAATTTTACTAAACTATCGTATCGTCTCACAAGTTTTACGATATATCTTTCCGTAGATCTATTTTTAAGTAATAATAAGTGAAAGACGTTTTCAACAGGCTACTGTCTGAATCCAGTGCATCTTGGTTCCTGATGTAATGTAAGCGCGACACCCACCAACCCAACATTATTGTATGACAGATCCATCAAGTAGGCCTATATTATGTATATAGATTTGTACTCGATGGATTTCCTTTTCCTTGTTTGTTCTTCAAGTCCTGTTTTCACCCAAAACCGGACTTTTTTTTTTTTCTTATTCTCACGTAGCATGGGTAGTTACTTACCTCAGTAGTAAACCAGTCATCGCAGCAGGGGAGATAATCTAAATGGGAAAGAAAACAAGTCGTTATTACCCCATTCTCGCTGCAGACCCGGCACATTTAGACAGCTTGGGTTGTCTGCCCTTTGTTTATGTGACATTTCCCGCTCTTTTTTGCTGGTTTGCATCAAACAATTCTATTGTGTTTTACGTCTCTCAAGCTAGTTCCGAATTGGATGGGGGATCTCGAGAAGAAGAAGATACAGCCAGGTACAAACACAAAAGATTTCTGAAATTCTTTTGCATTTCTGCTAATTACGATCTGCAATTCAAGAGAGAAGAAATATTGGGCTCAAATTCTATCCACGATGCTTTACAAAGAGGTAGAGGGGAATACATAAACTGGATCATATAGCCCATCCACTATAAGTTGATGGGAATGAATCTTTCTATGTGAACTGTTCAAGCAAACTGTCGTAGGTCAAGAACGATCCGATCAAGAACATGAAGAAAATAAAGCTTCGTGAGAGCTGAACCAGAGACTATCAAACTATCATAGACTATCATCTGTTCCTTTTGATTAAAAAAAAATGTTGGTTTGTCAGGGTGTAGCTATCTGACAAGGATAAATAAGACGTGAAATTTATTTAGAAATAGAATTGCTAGAACATTTGTATTTCAATATCTGTACAATTCATCTTTAAAGAGTGAGAGAGAGAGATAGAAAGAGAGAGAGATTGAGATAGACACACAGAGAGAAAGAAAGAGATAGATGGATAGAACGATAGACAGATAGATGGATAAATAGATAGATAGAGAGAGAGAGAGGGGGGAGGGAGAGAGAGACAGACAGAGATATTGATATAGACAGAGAGAAATAAAGAGATAGAGAGAGATAGATAGATAGAGAGAGAGAGAGAGAGAGAGAGAGAGAGAGAGAGAGAGAGAGAGAGAGAGAGAGAGAGAGAGAGAGAGAGAGAGAGAGAGAGAGAGAGAGAGAGAGAGAGAGAGCCGACCAGAGCTACCACCACTCAGGCTGTAGACTAAAACAGCTGCTGTTCCCGCTGTTGCCCATGTCCTGTTAGAGTATCGTCCTGTCTTTATGTGTGTTTGTGATCGCGTTAAGAGAGAGCAGCCAATATTGACAGAACGTGCCTGCCAGTCCATTATGATTATGATGATGATGGTGGTGGTTGTGGTAGTGGTGAAAGATTTCACGACACTACCTTCTTAAGATAGTCTTAGACATGTTCACATCTCCTGAAGAGGAAACAGTTTCAGTCACGAAAACATGCATGCGCAGTGATGACATCCGCCAAGGGCATATAACTCAACGCCTTATTATAATATTTTTTTTTTTAAAATCATCAACTCTCTCTGAATCGACGCTGCTGTACTTGCCAATCAGATCCTGTAGTTCGTCTTTATTCTGCTTAACCCATGTTTGTCCATGCCTTTGAATGTTTACTTTTATGGCAAAATGAAACCTTCGACCAATACAGATGTCATGTATTATGTCAGCTTATGTTGCACAGAATATTATCGCAGGAGTTTTCGCTTATCGTTGAACCGGCTCGCGCCATACTTTTGAAAATTAAACAGGCTGGTATATTCCCTGTAGTGAAAGATCTGAATAACTTTCAAATTAGTGGATGATCTATATCACAAAAAATTCAGGGAGTTCCTTTGTGAATGTACTTGGGGTGGGAGGAGAAGAGGGGTGGAGAGAAGAGACGAGAAGGTATAGATAGATACAGCGAGAGTTTGTGTGTGTGTTAGAGAAGAAAGTAAAGAGAGGGGGGGGGGGGGGCAGATAGGGACAGATAGAGTTGAAAGAAAGATAGGCTGGAAGTTTCTATATAAAAAAGACGTCAACAGTTTCAGCACTGGTCCCCTAATCTTTCAGCTAGATGTGACTAGACTTTCCTAGTCTCATTGACATCACTAGTGTTTCAGCTAGATGTGACTAGACTTTCCTAGTCTCATTGACATCACTGGTGGTTCAGCTAGATGTAACTTGACTTTCCTAGTCTCATTGACATCACTAGTGTTTCAGCTAGATGTGACTAGACTTTCCTAGTCTCATTGACATCACTGGTGGTTCAGCTAGATGTCACTAGACTTTCCTAGTCTCATTGACATCACTAGTGTTTCAGCTAGATGTCACTAGACTTTCCTAGTCTCATTGACATCACTAGTGTTTCAGCTAGATGTGACTAGACTTTCCTAGTCTCATTGACATCACTGGTGGTTCAGCTAGATGTGACTAGACTTTCCTGGTCTCATTGACATCACTGGTGGTTCAGCTAGATGTCACTAGACTTTCCTAGTCTCATTGACATCACTAGTGTTTCAGCTAGATGTAACTTGACTTTCCTGGTCTCATTGACATCACTAGTGTTTCAGCTAGATGTAACTTGACTTTCCTGGTCTCATTGACATCACTAGTGTTTCAGCTAGATGTAACTTGACTTTCCTAGTCTCATTGACATCACTAGTGTTTCAGCTAGATGTAACTTGACTTTCCTGGTCTCATTGACATCACTAGTGTTTCAGCTAGATGTAACTTGACTTTCCTGGTCTCATTGACATCACTAGTGGTTCAGCTAGATGTAACTTGACTTTCCTGGTCTCATTGACATCACTAGTGTTTCAGCTAGATGTCACTAGACTTTCCTGGTCTCATTGACATCACTAGCAGTTTAGCTAGCTAGATTTGACTAGACTTTCCTGGTCTCATTGACATCACTAGTGTTTCAGCTAGATTTGACTAGACTTTCCTGGTCTCATTGACATCACTAGTGTTTCAGCTAGATGTAACTTGACTTTCCTGGTCTCATTGACATCACTAGTAGTTTAGCTAGATTTGACTAGACTTTCCTGGTCTCATTGACATCACTAGTAGTTTAGCTAGATTTGACTAGACTTTCCTGGTCTCATTGACATCACTAGTAGTTTAGCTAGATTTGACTAGACTTTCCTAGTCTCATTGACATCACTAGTGTTTCAGCTAGATGTAACTTGACTTTCCTGGTCTCATTGACATCACTAGCAGTTTAGCTAGCTAGATTTGACTAGACTTTCCTGGTCTCATTGACATCACTAGTGTTTCAGCTAGATGTAACTTGACTTTCCTGGTCTCATTGACATCACTGGTGATTCAGCTAGATGTCACTTGACTTTCCTGGTCTCATTGACATCACTAGCAGTGTCACTAGACTTTCTAGCTCATTGACATCACTAGTAGTTTAGCTAGATTTGACTAGACTTTCCTAGTCTCATTGACATCACTAGTAGTTTAGCTAGATTTGACTAGACTTTCCTAGTCTCATTGACATCACTAGTAGTTTAGCTAGATTTGACTAGACTTTCCTAGTCTCATTGACATCACTAGTAGTTTAGCTAGATTTGACTAGACTTTCCTAGTCTCATTGACATCACTAGCAGTTTAGCTAGCTAGATTTGACTAGACTTTCTTGGTCTCATTGACATCACTAGTGTTTCAGCTAGATGTAACTTGACTTTCCTGGTCTCATTGACATCACTAGTGTTTCAGCTAGATGTAACTTGACTTTCCTGGTCTCATTGACATCACTAGTAGTTTAGCTAGATTTGACTTGACTTTCCTAGTCTCATTGACATCACTGGTGATTCAGCTAGATGTCACTAGACTTTCCTAGTCTCATTGACATCACTAGTGTTTCAGCTAGATGTAACTTGACTTTCCTAGTCTCATTGACATCACTAGTGTTTCAGCTAGATGTAACTTGACTTTCCTGGTCTCATTGACATCACTAGTAGTTTAGCTAGATTTGACTAGACTTTCCTAGTCTCATTGACATCACTGGTGTTTCAGCTAGATGTCACTAGACTTTCCTAGTCTCATTGACATCACTGGTGTTTCAGCTAGATGTAACTTGACTTTCCTGGTCTCATTGACATCACTAGTGTTTCAGCTAGATGTAACTTGACTTTCCTGGTCTCATTGACATCACTAGCAGTTTAGCTAGCTAGATTTGACTAGACTTTCCTGGTCTCATTGACATCACTAGCAGTTTAGCTAGCTAGATTTGACTAGACTTTCCTGGTCTCATTGACATCACTAGTGTTTCAGCTAGATGTAACTTGACTTTCCTGGTCTCATTGACATCACTAGTAGTTTAGCTAGATTTGACTTGACTTTCCTAGTCTCATTGACATCACTAGCAGTTTAGCTAGCTAGATTTGACTAGACTTTCCTGGTCTCATTGACATCACTAGTGTTTCAGCTAGATGTAACTTGACTTTCCTGGTCTCATTGACATCACTAGCAGTTTAGCTAGCTAGATTTAACTTGACTTTCCTGGTCTCATTGACATCACTAGTAGTTTAGCTAGATTTGACTTGACTTTCCTAGTCTCATTGACATCACTGGTGATTCAGCTAGATGTAACGACTTTCACAATCTCATTGACCATAGTAGTTTAGCTAGATTTGACTAGACTTTCCTAGTCTCATTGACATCACTGGTGTTTCAGCTAGATGTCACTAGACTTTCCTAGTCTCATTGACATCACTGGTGGTTCAGCTAGATGTCACTAGACTTTTCTGGTCTCATTGACATCTTTAGTGTTTCATCTGGATGTGACTAGACTTTCCTAGACTCATTGTCATCACTGGGGATTCATCTAGATGTGACTAGACTTTCCTGGTGTCATTGACATTAGAGCAGGGTGCTCTTGTACCACGATGGCCGCATGACACGCACTAAAGTACCCACCTAGCGCTTTTTTTTTTTTTTATTGAAATCTAGCATAGTTTAATATAGTCCGTCCAATGTAAGAGAGTTGGAGGAATAGTCAGCCACCGTCGGGCATTGACTTTCAAGATGAGCAGATTTAGTTTGTTGAGAGAAGCGAAACTCACTTAGCGGATGCTTGGTTTGGGGTTCAAATCGGGCAAGGATTAACCCTTCCAATATTAGAGCGTGATATCTACCTTTTGGCCTCCATCGCTCTTATAAGATTTCAAGTTTGTGTTTCTTGGGGGGAAAAAAGAAAAAGCTTGTTATGCAGCCCCAGGATATAATTTATTTGAGAATCTAATTGGGGGAAAGCATCAACGCATATATCACATCATGTAAGACTGAGGGCAAAATCACTTTAGATACAAATCAAAGAGAAAATATTGTATCAAGCACCAATTCCAATCAATTGAAGAATTTTTTAAAATCTTAAAACTGAGAAGAGATGGATGAAAAAAATATAACAACAAAAAACATAAACAAGCCAAAAAGTCCTACTTCAGTGCCGCAACCATCAATCTCTTTACCTCTAGCTTTGTGAATGTTTAATCAAGAGTTTTATGGCGCGAAACGGCCGCCCGTAAAGCAATCAAGACGCCGTCCAATCAACGCCATCGATTTATTAATTGCTGCAGAGAACTTCCAGTCTATATCTGGGTCATTGACTTTCCCGATCAGCCGCGGCCGAGTCTCTACTACCTCTGCGACTATTTTAAGAAACTAATGGGGCGTGTTCTATAGAGATGCGCACCAGAGAAGCTTGCAACATTGGCGGATCGAGCTGATTGCATTCCTGCACATAACTGATGGTTTGACCTAACTGCAGTGCGTGGCGGGCGGGCTGGGGGGCGCCAGTTCTAGAACAATCTCCCAATCGATAGTCAGGAGCCGGAGAGCGGCAGATCCGAGCGGTTGCTGCGGCTTTGTTCTCTCTCAGTATATCTTTGTTTTTATGGTGCTGTTTTCTTTTACTATACTCAGTATTTCTCATAGTTCGCCACATCTCTGGTTCTGTCTGTCCGTCTGTCTATCTGTATTTCTCTCTAACATTCTGTCCATCTATCTATCTCTGTATCTTTCTCCCACTAGTTCTCTCTATCTGCCCCACTGTCTCTGCTCTTTATCGCTCTCTCTCTCTCTCTCTCTCTCTCTCTCTCTCTCTCTCTCTCTCTCTCTCTCTCTCTCTCTCTCTCTCTCTCTCTCTCACACACACACACACACTCTCTATCTCAGCTTGTTCTTTACTCTTTCTGTGCTTTTCTATTTCTTTTTGCCTCATTCTACCTGTCCTTCCTTTCTGTACACGCTATTTGTCTCGTCTATCTCCCCATCAAGCCCTAATGCTCTGTCTCACCATATCACATGCGAAAACAGTTTTTAAAATTTTCCGTATAGCCAATATAATTATAGATTTACCCCCAAAACTGTCGCACCAAAACACAGACTAAAAAGTTTTTTCCACAACCTTTTCTCGACGCATCCATATTCTGCGAAGTATTCCCCGTTTAAGATAGAGATAGATGATCACGGTGAGTTTATGAAAGGCCGGCGCTGATCTTCATCTAAACCTCAATTTCTACTTCTCTTTGTCAAAGGAAGGAAATACCACATAGATGAAAAAAAAAAAAAAATTCGGCGTCCATCCCTTTCCCACGCACACACCGTCACAAGCATACCTCCAGCTTTATCCCGTGCTAATCCAGAACCATCGGAAACTGCTCGAAATCTACTGAGAACTACAATCATAGAACGTTCACTCCCCCCCTCCCCCCCCATACACACACCCTCAAACATACCTCCAGCTTTATCCCGTGCTAATCCAGAACCATCGGAAACTGCTCGAAATCTACTGAGAACTACAACAATCATAGAACGTTCCCTCCCTCCCCCACATACACACACCGTCACAAACATACCTCCAGCTTTATCCCGTGCTAATCCAGAACCATCGGAAACTGCTCGAAATCTACTGAGAACTACAATCATAGAACGTTCACTCCCTCCCTCCCCCCCCCCCCCCATACACACACACACTCAAACATACCTCCAGCTTTATCCCGTTCTTATCCAGAACCGTCGCAAACTACTCAAAATCTACCAAGAACTGTGCAAATAAAGAACGCTCCCTCCCTCCCTCCTCCCACCCACCCACCCACACACA
This sequence comes from Elysia crispata, assembly GCA_033675545.1. Lineage (NCBI taxonomy): Eukaryota > Metazoa > Mollusca > Gastropoda > Plakobranchidae > Elysia > Elysia crispata. The sequence continues at coordinate 151,564 of JAWDGP010001801.1, forward strand.
TACACACACACAAACACTCAAACATACCTCCAGCTTTATCCCGTGCTAATCCAGAACCATCGGAAACTGCTCGAAATGTACTGAGAACTACAATCATAGAACGTTTTCCCTCCCCTATCCCAGGCCTCCAGACACACACAAGCTCACAAACATGCCCCGTGCTAATCCAGAACCATCGGAAACTACTCGAAATCTACCTCTCTCTCTCAAATGCCCTGTCTGGAACAGACATCGGCGATCATGATTCTCCATCTGTCCCTATCTTCCGTCAACGGCAAATCTACCAAAAACTTCAATCAAAGAACGTTCCCTCTCTCCCCCCACACACACAGACTCAAACATACCTCCAGCTTTATCCCGCGCTAATCCAGAGCCACCGAAAACTGCTCGAAATCTACCAAAGAAAGCTCCACTCGGTCTAGAAGATGATAGAAGCCAAAGCGACCTTTGACCCATGCTCTATTTCCCAGACCTGCACTGTTACCGCCGCCTTCGAGCTCTGGGGAGATAGGAGGCGATTCCTCTTGCCCCGAGCTCCTATCTTTAGCTATCATCTGGTCTGACATTTAGTCGCAAGATCCGAGGCTCGCACTAATGTTTCTCGCGAATATTATCGGCACGTCTATCGGCTAGAATATCGTTTATTATAGAAAGGAAACTTTCGCTGTACCCAACGCTACACAACTCAGGGCCATGTCTAGGGAGCCAGAGGATTTCGGTTATAACGAAGTGCTTGGAGACATCTATTCCTGTGAGAATTATTAGAATTACAACTTATAGCGCATTGATTTAAAAAAACCACCAAGTTTTCTACAGCAATCTTCGAAGCAGAGGGAGAGAGAGAGAGAGAGAGAGAGAGAGAGAGAGAGAGAGAGAGAGAGAGAGAGAGAGAATATAGATATGTTATAGAATGAGGTGGGAATTTCCGTAGGATTTTTTTTAATTTTGAAAAAAAGTAAACGTAAGAAACTTAAACAGAAAAACAGTAGTGCAAAACCTGCGCGTCCAAATTATGCGAATTTGATATAAAATGAGCCAAACTTTTCCTTCCAGCAAATGTTGAGATGTGAGCAGGCCAGGATATGTAGATCTCTTTCTTAAAATATTATATCCATTATCAGAACAAATTACTGAGAAAAGGTTACTCTTGGAAAGTTTTATTTCTTCGTTTCTTCCAGAGAAGAGGAAAATAAGATGAGGTGAGGGAGGCGGGAGCGGTTAATGAGCGAGAAATTATTATCACCAGCATCAGCCTTGAAAAAAAAATAAGGGAGGGGAGGGGGAATAATTGACAGTCCATTTTGTTGAGAGGGAGAGAGATATATTTTTGTTTTTTGATAGGGGAGGGGGAAGAGTTTCGGGAAGTGAGGCAGGGGTTGGGGTGCGTGGAAGAACAAAAAAAGCAACAACAACACCAACATTAGTGAAGCATACAAGTGATTGCATCTTTTTGTGAAAAGAGTATAAAGTCCTCTTTACTTCAATGAGAAACCCCACTAGTACTACGGACACCAACAAACAAGACACCCCCCCCCACACCCTTTTTTTTTCTTTTAAAAAGAGCGTTTGTTTGGTCTCTGTATTTAGGACAGTCTTCAAAAAGTTGGCTTTTTTTTATAGTCTCAAACGTAAATTCTTTGTTTTGGGGGGCTTTACAGTTCCGGGTTTTCCCATGGTGTGTACGGTGTACAACGGCCTTCCGGTTGTAAGGTCCCCGAGCTCTTTCCGCCTGACCACGGTATATCCAACCTGGCCGGAAATATTTGACGACACTAAAAAACCGAGCGGGGTTTCCTTCACGCTTGGTGTTTGTCTGTGCGTCAAACCTAAACGGGTTTTCTTTCCGGTGTCAGCAGTGTTCTGCTCTAGCTTCCAAACTTTATCCGAAAAGTCATATCGCTTTGTTGTTTAACATCTCTGATTGTGAGGTACAAACTCAAGTAAACAATGCGTCATGCGTCTTTTTCTTTTGAAGACACAAATCTAATCTAAAACATGCGCTTCACCTATCAGACCAGATGAACAACTCATACCAACAATTATAGCCTGCTGTGTCTCACCCACCATACTCCTCTCTCTCTCCCCCCGCCCCCCTTTTCACCTTGAAAGAAGCCCAAGAATGAGAAAGCAAACAAACTCTCCCTCACCTACAAGATGGCGCCTCGTATAAACACAGAGTCTAACCTCTAACTCCGACAGTTTAGATACTCGAGAGCCACATTTGCCGCTCCAGCCCCGCAGCGAATAAAGGTCAAACGATTTGGTTTTATTGGCGTGGATTATTGTTCCACGCCGTTATGGAATCTGACTCTTCTTCACCCTGTACAAAGCTGCAGACATTTTGTTCTTTTTTTTCCAATTGACCTTCTACACATCTTTATTTTCACTGGAAACGAAGACAAGCCTGTTTGGTTTTTTGTTTTTTTTTAAAGATGGGTTGTTACTCATTCCACATGACACGCGTATTGATATCTCTTTGTCTATCTGCTGCACGGTGCAGAACTATTTTTGACCTCACATTTTAGTGCTGCTTGTTAGCGCAGGTTGTTTTTATTTCAGTGTGCTACAAGCAAATGCTAAAATGCAAGTAGCATGCACTAATTTCTTCTCCATCCTTATTTTATTTCTCGCGCTCTATCTCTTCTTCATGCAGTTTTTATCCCTGAAACCTATCGCCGGAAAATTTTAACATGAGGCCAGATAAACCACCAGCAAGCAGCAACAATGTCAGGTCATGCTGGTGTCAAGTCTGCTGGAACTGTAAACAAAACACGATCTGTTTGAAATAACAAACATTGGCATTGATAGAGATGGTGGGCTACCTGGATAGCTCTCTCATATTTGCTCACTCTCGTATTCTCTGATATTTACATCTCTCTCCCTCTCTCTCTCTCTCTCTCTCTCTCTCTGTCTGTCTCACTCTGTCTTTGTCTCTGTCTGTCTGCCTGTCTCTGTCTCTGTCTGTATGTCTCTCTCTCTGTGTCTCTCTCTGTGTCTCTCTGTCTCTCTTCCCCTCCCCCTCACTTTCCCACTCCAATCCCTCTTTTCCCCCCCTATTTTTCTCTCTATCTTTTCTCTTCCCCATTTTCCCCCATCTCTCCATGTCTCTGCCTCTCTTACTATCTATCGCCCCCCCCCCTCCCCCCGGCGAATCACAGAACATCTTTCACGACCGTAAACATGAGTGTTTGGATAAAGACAACAAAAATTACGAGAATATCTCCAGGGTTTAGATGGAATTTCCGCTCCATAACTACGCGAGTTATCCCGATCTGTGATCTCTCCTACACCAGCCTGTTTGTTCCTCCAGCCAGTAACCAGACCTACAGCATGTCTACCACTACCATGGTTTGGCAGGAAACCTATTTTTTGTGCTTAGTTTGTTAAGAACACTTTGAAATAAGCTTCCGTGGTATTTTTTTTACTATTTATCCCACATCTTTGTATAGATATGTGATTTTTGTTTTGTTTTTATTTTTTAAATCCTGATCACGATTTTGAAGCTGCTTATTGTCGCAAATTTATAAGTTTAATGTTATAAGCTTGCTCCCTTGGAATTTTTACTCTATCTTATTTTAAAAGGAAGGAACTTAGCTAAAATCCATTTCATATCAGTAAGAAGTGGGTGCTGGTTGTAAAAATTTACTGCTTCCGTTGAAGTTGTATTATTATCGTGACGTTAACCATTTCCTGATCCAGACCAAGTTAGAACAGAGCAGAGCTGAGGAAGTTAAACCTTCAGCTCATCCACCGATAATGGCAACATCGGGCTCCGCTAAGACAACTATTGACCTTGACCCTACCCGGAGCACTGTTTAGTCTAGAGGGCACAGGTGTACTATGTTACAAATTATCCGCCAATTCTAGTGGTCAGCCTGCACCAAAATAATATTCTTTAAGAAGTCTATCGGCCCTGAAGTTTCGCAAGGGATCTTATACGAAGACAAAGATATTTGGAAACCAGACAAGTGGCAGAGAAAGACGCAAGTTATGAGTCAGATTGCCCCTCACCTGGACCTCTTTCTATTCGCCATGAGGGAAGGTCTCTCTTTTGATGATGATGAGGAGGAGGAGCCGGTCCTATTCTTCTACTAGGGAGGATGATCCGGTCCTATTCTTCTACTAAGGAAGATGATGCGGTCCTATTCTTCTACTAAGGAGGATGATCCGGTCCTATTCTTCTACTAAGGAAGATGATGCGGTCCTATTCTTCTACTAAGGAGGATGATCCGGTCCTATTCTTCTACTAAGGAGGATGATCCGGTCCTATTCTTCTACTAAGGAGGATGATCCGGTCCTATTCTTCTACTAAGGAGGATGATCCGGTCCTATTCTTCTACTAAGGAAGATGATGCGGTCCTATTCTTCTACTAAGGAGGATGATCCGGTCCTATTCTTCTACTAAGGAGGATGATCCGGTCCTATTCTTCTACTAAGGAGGATGATCCGGTCCTATTTTTCTACTAAGGAGGATGATCCGGTCCTATTCTTCTACTAAGGAGGATGATCCGGTCCTATTTTTCTACTAAGGAGGATGATCCGGTCCTATTTTTCTACTAAGGAGGATGATCCGGCCCTATTCTTCTACTAAGGAGGATGATCCGGTCCTATTCTTCTACTAAGGAGGATGATCCGGTCCTATTCTTCTACTAAGGAGGATGATCCGGTCCTATTCTTCTACTAAGAAGCTGAAGGTATCGGAGTGAGTGCCTTATACGAGCTGTGCGGTCGGGCTTCTCACGTGTCGGTTCTTTTCCAATCATAGCTTTAACATTATTGAAACCAGTTCAGTTTTTGCACCAAAGAGTGACGCGCAGACAGTCGTTAATTGATGTCAACTCTGGATCTGAAATATTCTTCCTGAAAGCTGCCCTATTCTCCCCACAGTTGTGAGCTTGGGTTCTCACCGGTCCATCCAGCCATGCCTGATGATTCTCTCTCTCTCTCTCTCTCTCTCTCTCTCTCTCTCTCTCTCTCTCTCTCTCTCTCTCTTTTTTTTTTTTGGGAGGGGGGGGGGGGTAATTTTTTTATCTTTTAAGTTATAAAATTTCTGGATTCAGGAACAATGTTTCTTTTTCATATCGAGATTTACACTTTGCTTTTAAAGTTAACGTTAGAAGGAAACTCTTGTAGCCTATCTTGTTCTTTATTTTCCGAGGTTGTTTCTAGTCTTACTGCTGTAGCATTTTTTTTTAAATCTTCTTCCCCCCTCTTTTGTATATATTATGTACCAATATTATAACTCTCTCTCTCTCTCTCTCTCCCCCCCCCCCCCCTCCTTTCCCTGTTGCTTGTGTCTATGATATTATTAAATGGCGGAAACCTGGTGCAGGAGTAGTGATTTTGAAAATTTTTGTCGCAGAATTTTCAAAGATGTGAGATCTTTGATATTAGAGGAAGAAATAAAATTAAATCAGTAAGGGTTGAGCTGTTGAATTCTTCGGGTTTAAAACATTCCATCACTTCTAGGGTGAGTGGTTCAGTCAACAAAGTCTTTCGTTTCTCTCGATTTGGCAAGATCCCTCGGTCGATTCTGGCAGTAAACCAGTTGAACGTCATCTCCGAAGGTTGCCTTTTACAAACCTTCTTTACAACTTGCAGACATTTTAACCGGAGTCTAAAAATAACTTCGAGGCATCGCCATTCCAACACAGCTCTGTAATTTTATCGTGTGGAAGAGTTTACTGAGCTCTTGAGACGAAGCGTCCACAAACTTTGACCCCTAGATCTGGTTGAAGATGTTGACCTTGATTCCCAGGCGCAGCTGCAACTTTGAAGTTTCTGAACTCTCGAAACCAAAACTTTTCTCCGTGTATGCATTAAAATCGATGATGAGCTCTTGAGTCCTGTGGAAATTTTCTGATATTTGAAATGAACGTTTAGAAATTGAATGTTAAAAGGGAGAAAAGGTGTGGCGCCACTGGTTCTAATCTATGC
>JAWDGP010001801.1:160000-187322 GCA_033675545.1 Elysia crispata
AAGTCTTACCTAAATCACTCCGCTCACCTCCTCAGGAGGAGGGCGCCGAAGTAAGCAGAAGCCGCCAGTCCACACATTAATTCTCCAGTGTCATTCATTAGGTCTTCCGTGTCTAGGAGTCGAGAGATGGACGACACGTACGTTGCATACACCAAATGGTTCTAGCGATGCAGCTCAAAAGATGCCCGATAGCTACGTATTGCTTTCTTTCATAGGTGGTGATGGGAAACTTGTGAGGAAGAGTCTTCAGTGGTTTTGGTTTTACCTGACACTTAAAGCTTAATTTTTTTTTTTGAATTTCTAGAAAAATCTGATATGAAGATACCACGGTCGTATTGATGTCGTTTTTTCCAGAGCAAGAAGTTGGGAAGGGATCAATGTGTTGCTACCAGCAAGATACTTTTTACAATATACAGTAACGGTATAGCTACTGTTCGCTTATCAGTTTAACCTCCATCTAGCTCTTGTGACTCAATGTTAGGCCTTACCTTCTCTGCCCCACCATGCCTGTCGATGGTCTGTAATGATCTTCAAAGAAAATCGGTTTACTCATCTTTTAATTATCCTAAAAAACGTCTGAGGTAGATTGGGCCAACGAATATTTTGCCAAGGTCCTCTATAACAGTTTTTCCGCGCATGTTTATGATTACCTTCCGGCTGTTTGGACGTGATTGCTCAATGTTGAGATCAGATGTTGATTCTGCGCCGAGTCCCGATAAAACAATGTTGTTGATAAGACGTACCTAGAGAGACGAGGGCTTACCTCTGATGGCGTCAGGCACTCGAGCTGTCGGCCCGACCACCACTTGAGAGCGTGTGAACAACTTCCCCGACTTCTTTGGAGTGCTAGTGTTTCTCTCGGGAGTGTATCGCGGCGAGCTGCTGAAGTACTTCACACGGCTTTCTCCATCTCTCTCTCTCTCTCTCTCTCTCTCTCTCTCTCTCTCTCTCTCTCTCTCTCTCTCTCTCTCTCTCTCTCTCTCACACACACACACACACACACAATCTATCTCTCATTCATTCTCTCACTCTCTGCACCGGAAAAGGAAAATTAATTCAAGTTTCAATCTCTTGTTGTTGAATGATTCCCTGTGTGTTTGTGTGTGTGTGTGTGTGATGCATGACTAATGTTATCCACTTGACATTCTCACTTATCCATGTCTCCCAGTTACACGACAGCTGCCGCTCTTCTCGCCAGGGTCACTGGTGGCTGTGGGGTTAGAGCATCCGCCATGATGTCTACAGAGATGTTCGAGCCCCACAGTATGTAGGTACACGTAGGTGGCTTTAGGGCCTCCCTTTATCAATTCCGCCCTGCCCGGCCTTGGCTTTATTTAATATGCGAAAAGACCTCTTAGATCACCGTCTTGGATACGGGCTGTATCAAACACAAGCGAAAGGAAATGCTCGTCCCGCTTTTGGTGTATCCCAGCATGCCTTTCTCCGCGTCTTCCTGTAAGCACGGGTGGTTTCGCCCTGACTGTACTCTAGGTATAGTTTGTACTCTGTGGTGTCATCGTTCTTGTGTCTTCCTGTAAGCACGGGTGGTTTCGCCCTGACTGTACTCTAGGTATAGTTTGTACTCTGTGGTGTCATCGTTCTTGTGTCTTCCTGTAAGCACGGGTGGTTTCGCCATGACTGCACTCTAGGTATAGTTTGTACTCTGTGGTGTCATCGTTCTTGTGTCTTCCTGTAAGCACGGGTGGTTTCGCCATGACTGCACTCTAGGTATAGTTTGTACTCTGTGGTGTCATCGTTCTTGTGTCTTCCTGTAAGCACGGGTGGTTTCGCCCTGACTGCACTCTAGGTATAGTTTGTACTCTGTGGTGTCATCGTTCTTGTGTCTTCCTGTAAGCACGGGTGGTTTCTGCCCTGACTGCACTCTAGGTATAGTTTGTACTCTGTGGTGTCATCGTTCTTGTCTCTTTCCTGTAAGCACGGGTGGTTTCGCCTTGACTGCACTCTAGGTATAGTTTGTACTCTGTGGTGTCATCGTTCTTGTGTCTTCCTGTAAGCACGGGTGGTTTCGCCCTGACTGCACTCTAGGTATAGTTTGTACTCTGTGGTGTCATCGTTCTTGTGTCTTCCTGTAAGCACGGGTGGTTTCGCCCTGACTGCACTCTAGGTATAGTTTGTACTCTGTGGTGTCATCGTTCTTGTGTCTTCCTGTAAGCACGGGTGGTTTCGCCCTGACTGCACTCTAGGTATAGTTTGTACTCTGTGGTGTCATCGTTCTTGTGTCTTCCTGTAAGCACGGGTGGTTTCGCCCTGACTGCACTCTAGGTATAGTTTGTACTCTGTGGTGTCATCGTTCTTGTGTCTTCTTCCTCTCGTCCGGCTTGCTGCTCGCAGTCATTGACTTATTTCTCCCTGAATCGTTCTCTCACTCCGCATGCATCTGTCTCTAGAGCGTATCAGTCTAACAGTGTGTCTGTCTAACCATGTGTCAATCTAACTGTGCGTCAGCCTAGCTGTGTGTCAGTCTAACCGTGTGTCAATCTAACCGTGTGTCAATCTAACTATGTGTCAGTCTAACTGTGTGTCAGTCCAACCGTGTGTCAATCTAACTGTGTGTCAGTCTATAGCTGTATGTCTAATAGTGTGTATAGCTCTCCTGTCTTCTTGTCTGCGTATCACTGTCTCTTTCACTCACCCTAATTACTCTTTCTTTCTCCCGTTCATCCGTCCATCCACCCATCTATTTAGCAAACCAGTCAGTTGGCTGTTCACCATCTCTCTCGCACCAGATCTCTACCTTGCTTTCCTTCCCAAACAAACACTGCATTGGCCGAAACACAAAACCGTCATTACACACAAACTCCATATGACAAAACGACCGTTCTAGAAACTCGGACGTCATTCAGAGCCAAGTATACACAGAATTTCACAGTCTAATATCATCCACACAAACTTGTATCCGAATACAAACTGAAAAAAACTATTATAACATTATAAACTGATAAACTATTTTAAGCTAGTATCTAAATACAAAGTGGAAAACCACTTTAAACAGATTATACGAGCACTAAGTAAAAAAACCCCAACAAAATCCAGCTATTACTCAATTAGTTTCATTTGAAGCTTCTCAGAAGTTTAACAATGACTCGTCTCTCCAGATAGTCCATCTCGATGAGTTGACCAGTGTTTGTCCAATTTCTTCCAGTGTTTACCTTTGGGTTTTCCTCGCTCGCCAAGGTGTACCGCGTGGCCGCTTCTCACCGTTCCCCGCAGTCTTTGTGTCTAGCGTGGAAACCGCCAGGTGTGAGCGCCGACCGCTGTCTGATTCACTGTCCTCCATGCCTCGGAGTAACGAAATCTGGGAGTTTTAAATTCTTGGGGTCTTGGGGATTTCTTATTCGGTTTGAGGAAGGGCCAGAGAGAGAGAGAGAGAGAGAGAGAGAGAGAGAGAGAGAGAGAGAGAGAGAGAGCTAGGTAGGTTGAGGGGAGGGAGAGAAGGAGATATAAAGAGGGAGAAGAGAGAGACAGACAGATAGACAGAGACAGAGAGAGTGAGAGATAGAGGTTGGGGGGGGGGGGAGAGAAGGAGATATAGAGAGGGAGAAGGGAGAGAGACAGACAGACAGAGACAGAGAGAGTGAGAAATAGAGGTTTGGGGGGGGGGGAAGGAGGGAAGAACGAGATAGATAAGGAGAGAGATTGTGAGAGAGGGAGATAGAGAGGCAGAAAGAGGAGAGGGAGTAAAGAAGTGTAAGTGACAGATGGGGAAGAGAGATAGTGAGTGTGTGTGTGTGTGTGAGAGAGAGAGAGAGAGAGTAAAGCAGGTCGTTGTATCGATTTTATGTTTGTCTATTCATGTTTTTTTAAAATCGATTCATATATAAATCTTTCAAAGCAAGATGGCTCATGCACAGTTTTCATACCATGCAAGGTCCACTGTTATGTCACAAAATGTCACAGTTATTTTCCTTGGCAAAGACCCTCGAGTAACCCAGATGTTTAGCGCACGTTCTTCACGGTGTCGTGTCGTCTGCCTCCCTTCACAGTCCAAACTCCTGGTCTGTTAATAGTGTTATGACTTGTGATAAAGGCTACAGGCTCAGGCTGAGAAATAACTCGGCCGGGAGAATGCCGGACTGACAGTCCAGAGGTCCGTGGTTCGAATCCAGGGTTGGGCTGTCTAGTCGTGAAGTGGGATCTCTTCTAACCAGCCCTATTTTTAGGCTTGACAGGGGCCTTTAGAGTTTCATAGCTGAAGATGTTAAACTACGCCATAATTGCCCATGCAGCTAAAAACGAACAGTTGCAATTCCCTACTTTATTCCTCAGTAAGTTGCGGCCTTACCAGGCAACTCGCCTAGAGAGGGTGCACCATTAAAAAAAAAAAAAAAAAAATCAATCATGCTGTAGAAAAACGACTTTCGCGTTTTAGAACGTAGGCGTTCAAAGTAGGAAACTGTTAGAGACCTCGCAACTAATTATTCTGGGAAGTCATGTTCATTGTCAGGATTGCGCGCCATCACTTTAAGTGCTGCTCCACTTTAAGAGCGTTAAGAAAGGTATATTAAATGGCCCTCAGGTGAACCCCCATGTGCCGTGTCTAGGTAGGCTATATCGCTAGCAGATTAAAGGAGTTTTATAGAAACAGCTCAGTTTCAATTATCTCGAGCTAGATCTAGTACTACACTCACACTAATGACGCAGAACGGGAAAGCCCTGTGAGATATTCATCTGGTTTATAGCAGTCTCCCGCGGAGGTTTGCACCAGATGACATTCCGGGCATAATGAACGCACCCCGCACTTCACAGATCATTGCGAACGATACCATAACGTTTCATGACGAAAACTATTCTGTCAATGCCAAGAAGAAGACTGGGGTGAGGGTCAAAAGAAAGAACATCGACTTAGGCCACTCTTTCTCTTTATAAATGTGAATGGTTTGGTTTATGTGAACCACTTGAATTACTAGTTTGACCTTTGACGGACGGAATGGTTTCTGTATATTAATACCCGTAGACAAAATGAACTTGTGGCTTAATATATTCCTTCTCTTTCCAACGCTAGCTGAAGGCACACTTGAGGTACACAGCCATCTTGCACCAGGTTTTGATACTAAATCTTACAACGTGTATTTTCAGAAACTGTGAAGTTTCACACGTTGGCGTCCTAGGCTGATGACGTCAGGAAAATCAACTTGTGTAATAAACCAATGGATTAGATCCATTGTACAAAAACTTGTTCATTATGTCTTTCAAGAAGGGCTCAGACTATTTCTGAACAACATCATCCTTTTTTAAAATTTTACAGATTTTAATAAACGAGAGGAAATTTCTCTCACAAACGTCAGAATCTTTGTACCTGACTTAAGTTTCAACAGACCAACCAACATTTTTAACTGGCCGAGTTAATCAGAAATATCTTTACAATTTTGAATGTATTTGTTGCCGCAAACCAAATAGTAATTTTTCCAAGGCCAATCTTTTCTCCAGATTTAGTTCTTTCCTATTCGGACTTTCATCCGAGATCTGTGAATGTTAAAGTCTCTTTGATCAAGGGTTGAGATTAAAATGTTTTAAATGTGATTTCTGTGCCCAAGACAATTTTCTCCCGTGTTTTCCCCCTCGAGTACCCAATTACGGATCGCGTGGGTGTTGAGCGCTATTACGAGATAGTTCCAAATAAATAGGAGATCTTGAAACAAACAAGATAATGGCTGCCTACACCGAGCTCATTCAAGACGTTACTCGATTTAGACTATTCTCGTTATTAAAAGAATCCTGTTGAATTTACTCATAAAGTAAAACTGCTTTTTCTTTTCTTTTTTTTTCTTTCTAACTTTGGTAATTTTATCTATACTTCTAGATCTAGCTATACGAGATGTGGTGAAGAACACTGTCGTGTAATTCTTACTAAGCTCGCGCTGTCAAAGCATTGGTTTTAATGTAGTTTGAAAACTGCTCTGTATTAAACTGGGGTTCTGGCTGTTGCTTTTTTTGGTTTACTTTTTCAATCATAGAATTACAGAAGTTTACGTGTTTATCTTGTACACGCATGAGTCGCAAATCTCACCCGCCTTTTTATCTAGCTGTATCAACTCCCAGGTGCGATCAAAGCTTGTTATTCTCTGATTGTTTGGTTGATATCGACCATCCGGCACAAACCTTGCATGCGGCTCTATCTAAACACCCAACATGCCGTCATCAGACACGGCAGGGCGGGGAAGGGAATGATTCAACTTAACCCCATCAATTCTTAACATTTGTTCAAACAGCTTTCAGAACGTCCCATTTAGAGATAAGATGGCGACCACAGGAAACTAAAGGGAGTGAACTAGATTGGAAGCTTGCTGACGTCAATAAAAATTCTTAGCTAATTTTGTACGGCTGAAAATCTATTTACGACCGTTTTAGACCTCCATCATCACTCAGCTTTAAATACCCACCAGAGATTGGCTGCAGCCTTCTTACTAGCTTTTAAAAGTATCTTAGAATAGATTTGGATAGAACAGAATTAGCCCCCCCGCACGCCTCCACTTTGGTTTGTTACGCATTCTATGGTGTGTAGCTCAAGATTCTTGCACAGGGATGTTTGTTCCACTCATTTTTTTTTTAAACCTTGATGCATTTATGCAAGAGAAGATAACTCCAAATGAAAAGCATGCAGAAGATATGGGTTTGATAATCTTTGCGGTTTGATATTGAGTCGTGCGCGTTTGGATTGGTACAGGAAATTCTTATTTGTTTCGGGTAACCCCTTAGTCTTATCACGATCAGCAGGAGCAGGAAAATAATGAGGAATCTGGGTGAATGTGTGCTGTCTTGTTGAACTCAGCGAACTGGAATGTTTGAAACCGTTCGTTTTCTTGAACCAGAAGCCACTTCTAGTGATACATTGCTCTGCCATCAGTGACTGAATTATTGGCATGTGTGACGAGGACCAGATTATGTACACTCTTTCGATGACAAACCTTTTATGACGTCAGTACTCAAGGTTGTTACTTATTTCCCTTGACTCGCCGTTCTAAGATTATAATTATTTTTTTTTTTTGAGTTTGTCAGGTGGATGATCCGGTCATTATGACTAAGTCCCGGTACTGCATAAAGTTGTGTATCATCTTGTTTCACGAATATCCATTTATGGCATCAACACCCAAGGCCGGCCAGGATTCCAGCCTGAAGAAATGTTTAAAAAAAAAAAAAAGGTAAAACAACTTAATTTCCCCTTTGAAAATCTCTCCAAATTACTTATCATGGCAAACATCACGATTTGAAGCCAACACGTTCAAGTAATCAGTGTAATTCTCTACTGACGGAGCTAAATTGATTGTAAAATATCCTTTCAACCTGCAGTTTTAATCTCCTTTCCATATCTTCTCTCTCTCTCCTCCCCCACCCCTTTTTTGCATCTTAATATTGGTGTTAAAGCAACCCGGGGGGGGGGGGGGGGGGTAACCAAAATAAAAAATATTCAAAGGCCACCAAGGGGTCAAGCCAGAACTGATTATGACCCGAAGTTGTAGACTGATTTTTGTTTCAGTTTCTGATGGTTTATTTTGGTGCGCACAGTAGCGCATTGTTTACATTTGCCTTATCGGCAAGTCTACTATGTTGTAAAACAAATGACGGTTGATGACGACACACATGAAGGCCATGCTATTTACCACTTCTTTACACTTCGTTACAATGTAGAGGTTTTAGAACGCCATATAGTAAGATAGACGGGGTGTATCAAACTGAGAACAACTCACAGCCGACAAAGTTTGTCCGTGCGATATCGTAATCTTCTTTGATGTCAGATCGGACTGAGTCAGTCATAAATTTAATATTCCCGTCTGGTGGTCGCTGGGTTAGGACACCCATTCTTCGCGGGTTCGATTCCCACACAGTTGTTAAGTGAGATTAAGGACTTCAATTTTGGCCTGACGAGGGCTTGAGTGGTTACATAGACAAACATCTGAGAACCCCTGTTGTGGGTGGGCTCTATCAGACGTAAATGTGTGTCTGTGCCGTATCGTAACGGTCTAACATATGAGACTGAGTCAGCCGGGCTTATCACGCTAACCAAATGACTTGCGATGACAGACACGTATAAATATTTCCATCTGTGGCAGAGCTGGGGAGACATATGAAGATGTAGATTAGACCCAGTCCAGGCCAGGCCTTTGTTTCAGGCTGATAGAGCTAGATTTCTGGTTGCTTACATGTAGGGCTCGGTGTTGTACAAAGGCTGATCGAGGTTTTCTTACATAATGGGAGTGGTTGGGGAGAAGGAGGAGGAGGGGGGGGGGGGGGGAGAAGTAGGTCTTGCCGTGCAGGGAAGAAGAGGTGTGGGGTTTTAGAGGGAAGTAGACTGGTCGAGACAGAAAGAGGGAATATGAAAGAGAAGGAAAAAGAGACGGGATAGAGATATGAGGGAGAAAATAGAGAAATGATAGAAATAAGAGATGAGAGAAAAAAAGAGAGAAGAGACATAGGCAGTATAAAGAGTTAGAGATGAGAAAGAGAGAGGGGATGAGGAAGAGAAAGGGAGAGAAGGGTATACACTTTGTGAGCCATAGAAGAAAAGTGACACACTTATAGTTGTCCGCTGAATCTTTTCGTTAGAAAATAAATGTTTACCACTCCTCGAGCCCCCCCCCCCCCCCACACACACACACACACACACACATTTTTACTCACATTTTTCCAGAGATTATCCCCAAACTAAGATGTCTCGCTGTAGAACTATCATTATTTCTAGTTTGTTGGACCCTCCCCAAATCGGCTATCACGCACACTCCTGATTGTAGACCGCCGGGGCCGGGGGAGATAACCGTGAATTGAAGTAAACAACTCGAGACAGCTACACATTTCACAGCAGACGACAACATGCCCAGAACCAACCAGGCAAGCAGACGATTAAACTCTGGGTGGTCTCATTGTCTCCGTGCTAGACTCCCTTAGAGCGGCTCGACGTTCAGTAAATATCAAAAGTTTTGGTGGTCTAGTGACAAACCGTTCGCCCTTGTAGCAGTAGGTGGGTCGCCGTAGAATCCCACACACAGCGCGGCTTGTACTTGGAAACAGAAGAATCGACCTGGCCAGTGTGCCAGGATGCCGCTGTGTCACTTAATAAGGGTCATTGTGCTGTTTGGGGGAAAAAATTTGATTTGTTTTCTATTCTTTACGGAATCGAGGTGAGATCCGACTCAGGGATCGAACTGGAAACCTCTGTTTTGTCATTTAAACGCGCTACCGACTGAGCTTTCTAAGGCGTTCTGAGGACCCGTTCCTCACCCTTCTGTCCACAGATGAAAGATTATGAAAAGATTTGCCGGAAAGATTGGTGAGATAGAGAGAGAGAGAGAGAGAGAGAGAGAGAGAGAGAGAGAAGAGAAGAGAGAGACAGAGAGAAGAAAGAAAAAGAGAGAAAAAGACAGAGACAGAGAGAAGAAAGAGAAAAGAGAGAGAGAGAGAGAGAGAGAGAGAGAGAGAGAGAGAGAGAGAGAGAGAGAGAGAGAAGGGGGAGGGCCTGGATGGAATGTAATTTACCCAGTAATATGAAAATTCATCACTAGATAATTATGGAAATTGGAGAGAAAAGAGCTGTGTAACCCCATTACTTTGCATCTCAATTTCCCATGGATCTCATCTTTATTTTTCAGGTTGTATCTTACCCGTTGAGCCAGTCTGCAAGCAATACAGTCGGATGGATGCCGAGGTGGTAGAGAAAACCACTGCTGGTGAGTATTGACACTGGGACTGGGAAAGTCGTTTGTCTGTGCGTCTGTCTATCTTTATCATCAAAATGTCAGGCTTCTCTCTACCAGCCAGTGATTCTATCTTGTTTCAATGTCTTCTGTCAAACTATTCTTCTGCCACTCCCTCATCACTTTCTGTCATCCATTATGTATTCCTCCTCTCCTGGCCCGAGCGCTCTGTCTGTCTGTTAGTCTGTCTCTCTCTCTATCTCTCTATCTATCTATCTATCTATCTATCTATCTATCTATTTAACTATCTATCTATTTAACTATCTATCTATCTATCTATCTATCTATCGATCTAACTATCTAATTATCTAACTATTTATCTATCTATCTATCTTTCTATCTATCTATCTATCTCTAAGCCCCAGACCAAAGCATGCAATTGCCTATATCATAGAGATACTCCATTATAAAAATTAATAGGGGTTTCACAAGCTCAATTTGACGTGCTTCCAAGAAGGATCCTCGACAAACTTAAGAGACGTTAAATTCCACAAAGAACTTGCTAAACGATCATCTCCTGCAGATTACCGGGGTTTCCCACAAAAGGTTAAAGGGCTAAAGAGCGCTCCCTCGATAAACAGTTTAAGGGAATGTTTAGTAAACAAAGCCATCTGGGCTAGGTTTTTTCGCCCTAGCTAACTAAACTCTCTTTCTCTATCCGTCCTTCCCTTTATCTTTATTCTCTCTTTCTCGCCCCTGTCTTCTATTCTCTCCAACTCTCTCTCTCTCTCTCTCTCTCTCTCTCTCTCTCTCTCTCCCCCTTTCTTTCTTTCTTTTTCTTTCTTTCTCTTCCATGTACATCCCTCATGCCCATCTCCCCCTCCACCCATTTTTTTTTAAAGTGGCAGACGTTATGTAATCAGTTTATCGCCTGCCCCAGCATCATTCATAATCAGTTATCACCGCTTCCTTCTTTTCTTTCTGGCAGAGTTAGAGGGGGGGAAAAATACACACACACACACACTCTCTCTCTCTCTCTCTCACACACACACACACACACACACTCGCTAACAGATGAATATTATCATTTCTTCAATTAAGTTATTCTGTTTCTCTCTGTTGCTACCATAATTTCTACCTCTGTTTTCTCTCTCTCTCTCTCTCTCTCTCTCTCTCTCTCTCTCTCTCTCTCTCTCTCTCTCTCTCTCTCTCTCTCTCTCTCTCTCTCTCTCTCTCCTTGTAATATAAAAAAAAAATGTAGCATTCAATTTAATCAGCACGCCAGAAAGTCATCTATCATCATAAATCAACGTCTCTTTCCTTTTTTACATCGAAGACAATCTCTTCATAACATAAAAAAAAAGAAGAAAATCTGCAATAATCTAGACCTAGATCCCACACACACTCTCTCTCTCTCTCTCTCTCTCTCTCTCCACACACACACACACTCTGATAAGCCCCGTTCGCGGCGTTCATCACCGGTGCCTAGCCGTGCAGGATCGCAATAGATCTCAATAATGCGCGACTATCTGCACAAAACACGGCAATTTCAGGCCAACCGAGACAACATATTTTCGGAGCGGGCTCCGGTTATTAATGCGCCAGGAATTTGGCTGCTTCCTTGCCACTTCTGGTTTAAATCTATGATTAATGTTCAACAAGGGCAGATTTAAAAAAAAAAAGTGCCCGCTGTATCATAGTTTTTTTTTTGTTTTTTTTTTTAAGAACTGTGTTTTTTTTCGGGGGCGGTAAGCGTAAGGTAAGGTGGTACTGTAGGAAGAGTAGCAGTGTTACGCGTTTGTATGATGATTTGCGAACTGCGCGCTAGAGCTAAAAATAATAATAATAATAATAAAAAAAAAAAAAAATAAAAATCAAGTTTTCTACTTTTTCAATTTAAGGTTATCTTTTCTTAAATTATCGATATTAATGCATTACAAAAGTTACCAGTTACTAATTAAAATATCTTTGTCCATTCCATAGAGACACTCCAATTAAAAAAACAATCGCCCCACCCACATAGGAACAGTAAGTCTCCCTCCGCATCCCTCTAGCGTTCTTTTGAAGAAAAAAAAAATGAGATGGATGGTACAACACTTGACAATGATTTAATTAATTTATTTTGTAAAATAACCTTCACCCAGCCCTTATCATCGCTTAGGTAACTTGCTAATAATGTATTTTAGCACACATACATACGCACACAAACATTTATAATTGGTCTATTTTTTGAAGCAATAAATCACCGTACGTTACGTCCTTGTCGCCGACCGGCGTAGATCAGACAGAGGAATGTGTTTCGGCGCTCTGTGCCGGGACATAAAGTTTAATTTCTTACATCAATTACCTTACGTGTGTAGATTTTCCCCCTTATTTTATACACCTCCCTGCATAACTTTGATCATCAGAGGAGAAGAGGGGCGAGAGGGGGCGAAGGAGAATAATGAGGTGATGTCGTGGCCGAGGCGCTGCATCACTCGCCTGCACAAGGCTATGCCCAGTAGGGGAAAGTTGGAGACCGAACATGGTTGTAGCCCCCCACCCCCCCCCCTCACTTTTGCCAAACGGAGCAAACGAAAGCTTGCGCGATGTATAGATTTGGTGTGGCCCTATTGGATGGCTTTGTCTAGAAATAAACAAACAATGACCATAAAGTTATCGATATCATCATCATCGACATCATCATAAAACAGTTATAGTGTTGATCATCATCATCATCATCACCATCGTCATCGTCATCATCATCATCACCATCGTCATCATCATCATCATCGTCATAATAATAATAATAATAATAATAATAATAATAATAATAATAATAATAATAATAATAATAGTAATAATACTGATAATATGATGAAGCTGAGAACAATAAAACACATTGAGATCAATACACCCCTCTTTCCCCACCCTTCGTCCTTCAATTTATTTTTTCTTCTACTTCGAAAACCATTAATGTTTCAACATAATGTTTGACTAGTGTACTTTTTTTATATTTATTATTTTCACCTTTTTACTCTTTCATTTTAATCTCCCCCGCCCCTTTTTTTTTCTTTCATTCTTCATGTTGCATGTTTTATGTGTATGCTGATACGGACAGTTTGCAAGGAGGACACAGCCATCTAAAAAATTTTTATTCATGGTTTTCTTTCTTTTTTTTCTGTCGTCGTTTGATTTAAGTGTTGTGGTTACACCACAATAATGAAGATTTATAGGACTGGAGGACGGGAAAAGGGGTGAGGGTGGAGGGCTATCACTTATCACGGACCTCCATGTCAACTTTGACGCCTATTAAATCTGTTATCAAAGAGAAGGAGCTCATATTGACACACCCCCCCCCCCCCCCTTTTTTTTTTTTAAACTTCTCTCTATATCACACAAGGACATAAATCTTCATTAACTCGGCGCTCAGTGGAAGCTATACTGCTTTAGACTTAGTCGATACTGAAGATTCAGTGTTTTAAAATATCTCTGATACTGAGACGGTAGCCACATTGCTCAGTATAGGTAGACTGTAGGAAACACCAAGCGAGGATATTGGCTAACGAACATTTTTTCGTGGCTTGACGGAAACACGCCGCATAACACTTCTCGAGACATAGGGGGGCGAAAAGCAAAAACAAAATTTTAAAAAAAATTGCCTGCGCTACTTTTATCTTAGAAGAAATGAGCCAGTACTGTTCCTCAGTGCCATCTCTGTGTAGTGATATTAAGCCGTTCACTGGGAAGTGCAGCTTTTCCGGTGCCTGGCAGCATGCACCGCATGCGCACCGAAGTTGTCCGCCGCCCGCTGTACATGTGAAACGGAACGATAACTCTTCCCCTGGCTGGGCCATTGGACCCAGACAAGTTTATGATGCGCCAACTCCGCCAAGACTGCATGATTAATCTGCTTTATGGTTGCTCTAGCGAGATGAAAGGCTTATGTCCTCTTGCTTGCGTGATGAAGACTCATGAATTGTATTGAAGACTTTTCAATTAATTTTAAATTTTCGTTGTAGTTGTTTTTAATTTGTTCCTTGTCCTTGTCCAGAAGGACACAGATATTCAAACTTGTAAAATCAACAATAGGCGCCACTCAGATTCAAAGTTCAAACATCATTTTGGAAACCACTGGGATTGAAACTGGCAACATCATTTTAGGTATTAATGGGACTGAAACTGGCAACATCATTTTAGATATTAATGGGATTGAAACTGGCAACATCATTTTAGATACAAATGGGATTGAAACTGGCAACATCATTTTAGAGATTAATGGGATTGAAACTGGCAACATCATTTTAGATACAAATGGGATTGAAACTGGCAACATCATTTTAGATATTAATGGGACCGAAACTGGCAACATCATTTTAGATATTAATGGGATTGAAACTGGCAACATCATTTTAGAGATTAATGGGACTGAAACTGGCAACATCATTTTAGATATTAATGGGATTGAAACTGGCAACATCATTTTAGATATTAATGGGATTGAAACTGGCAACATCATTTTAGATACAAATGGGATTGAAACTGGCAAAATCATTTTAGATACAAATGGGATTGAAACTGGCAACATCATTTTAGATATTAATGGGACTGAAACTGGCAACATCATTTTAGATATTAATGGGACTGAAACTGGCAACATCATTTTAGATATTAATGGGATTGAAACTGGCAACATCATTTTAGATACAAATGGGATTGAAACTGGCAAAATCATTTTAGATACAAATGGGACTGAAACTGGCAACATCATTTTAGATATTAATGGGACTGAAACTGGCAACATCATTTTAGATATTAATGGGATTGAAACTGGCAACATCATTTTAGATACAAATGGGATTGAAACTGGCAACATCATTTTAGATATTAATGGGATTGAAACTGGCAACATCATTTTAGAGATTATTGGGACTGAAACTGGCAACATCATTTTAGATATTATTGGGACTGAAACTGGCAACATCATTTTAGATATTATTGGGACTGAAACTGGCAACATCATTTTAGATATTATTGGGATTGAAACTGGCAACATCATTTTAGATACAAATGGGATTGAAACTGGCAACATCATTTTAGATACAAATGGGATTGAAACTGGCAACATCATTAGATGTCACTGAGACTCAAATTTGCAACATAGCTTCCGATACTACTCAGATTCAAACTTGCAGCATCATTAATTTTTTTAAAGATACATCTGAATTCAAATTGCTACAACATCATTTTACAAGCCCAAAATAATGTTTCAAGGTAAAGTCGTAACGGCTTAGAATTATGTTCCACGTCGCCTAAGTTATCCAGCGCCTCTTGAGCAGACTGAATGAAAGGATACGCAACTCCCAGCTTATCTCCCTTAAGCTTCGCAAAGGGGCGTAACTCTGGTGTCTAAGCCTATAATGGCGTCGGTCGTCTGGTATGGGTCAACACTAGATAGTTGAGAGAGGTTTAGATTACCTCCCCTGCGTGATAAATCTCCATAGCTTGGGATCTATGGTGGCGCGTCTCTCTATCACGTCGCTTACCGGACTTGGTAGTCCTAGAGCAAGACTGACCCAAGTCTTATGACGAGATGTCGACACTTAGAACAGTGAAGCCTGGCTGGGGTATTAGCAGACACACCACGTCGGGATTCAGGTCTCACAGTCGTCTGGTTTTAAACGTGTTTCTCTGTTGGTTGAAGATTTCCTTCGTTAGGACGTTTGTGTGAGAGAGGTGAGATGTGGGA
Source organism: Elysia crispata (assembly GCA_033675545.1). NCBI lineage: Eukaryota > Metazoa > Mollusca > Gastropoda > Plakobranchidae > Elysia > Elysia crispata. The sequence goes on from JAWDGP010001801.1 coordinate 175,376, forward strand.
TTCCTCGTATGATTCTTTTTTAACTTAAAACTTTGAAAATTTGACTGTCTCTGTTTATAGTTCTTTTAGAAGCTGAGGAGAAATGAGTTTAAGATCTCACCTTATTAGCTTATTTGATTAGTAAGTTAGTTTCGCGCCTAACCTAGTTACTGTACGGTACTGGGGTTGATGTATAAACTTGAGACCACGGGTTTTATCACTATACATGTATTGTGAGTGATGGATGCGTTAAGATCTTCACTATATCAACTGGGGTTTAAAAACTTGGACCTCCGTGGTATGTACGGGCTATATCAAAACAACCAGCAGAACATCGCGTTTACCCTGTATCCCTGTATGTTGCTGATGTGGCTGGACTGCTTCTGCTGCTGCTGCTGCTCCTCTCTCTCTCTCTCTCTCTCTCTCTCTCTCTCTCTCTCTCTCTCTCTCTCTGTCACACTCTGTGTGTGTATGTCTGTCTGTCTCTCTGTCTCTCTCTGTCACATTCTGTGTGTGTGTGTATGTCTGTCTGTCTCTGTCTCTCTCTCTCTCTCTCTCTCTCTCTCTCTCTCTCTCTCTCTCTCTCTGGTTGTGAAAGTAAAATCCATTGTAAATAAACTAAACTATTGGTTTCGACTTTTCAACCTGGACTCAAACTGCCAAAGCTGGGAGATCTTGCCTCATGCCACCAGTGTGTCTCTATAAATTTGGTACCAAAAAAAAAAGAGGAAGAGAGAAGAAAGAAAATAGTTGTGAAGGCATGCTCTGTCCTTCATTGTAATACGATCTGCTTAAGCCTTTGCTCTCTATTCAGGTGGGAATTTCATAATTGAAAAAGGAAAGAGAGAGAGAGAGAGAGAGAGACAGGAGAGAGAGACGGAGGATGTAAAGGGACCTTAGAAATACCCTTGAAAGATATTAGAAAAAAAAGAAAACAAAAACGACGTCAACAGCGGACATGTCTTGTTCCTCTCTCTCTCTCTCTCTCTCTCTCTCTCCGTCCTGTTATTATCATCTGTGTGGGCAATGAACCACATAAGACCGGCTTAGATCTAGATCTAACACATAGACTAGAACCATTGCATTGTACTGCGTCAAGCATCAGTTCCCCTTTGTGACGGACAAACAGGAGCTGCTGTGTTATACAGCATTGGTTTATTAACAAATACGCATAGATCTACATTATAAAGTAATCGTATAACGATAGAAATGTTTTGAAAATTCATTGCAATTAGAGAAGTTCCCTTTTATCCGGCAGTGCTCTTACGCGAAGTGCTACCCCGCGGCGCGCAGTAAATTCTTGGTTTTATGAAAGTTGAGATCTTTGGTAGATGGGGGCTGCTGATCTAGACAGGAGACAAGAGACAGAGATGGGAGAGTCGGAGAGAGAGAGAGAGAGAGAGAGAGAGAGAGAGAGAGAGAGAGAGAGAGACGCTCTGAATTAAAGCCACCTTTTCTTCTCTGCGGCAGTAACTATGTTTTTTTATGTGCACGGCCACCATCCAAGATTGATATTAGCTGGGTCGTGTTTGCTGAACCGGATACATTGTAAAACGGATGTGGACCGAGTAATTACAGTATCCGGGTGACTTAACTCGAAACCCGATTGACATTTGGATAAGCCAGCGGAGCTAGCATGCTATACTCAGACCTTTCTAGAATAAACAAACCCCGTGAGGCATTCATTCTTTCAATCTTTAAGTCTCGTCCATAATTGACGACACGCGAGACACTTTAAAACGATTTATTTCTTATGGGTTTTTATTTATTTATTTATTTATTTGTTGTTCGTCATAAGTAAGATTGTGTCTTATCGTCGTGTTTATGTTGCTCTTGGCGAGTTGTAGGTTCAAACGGTGTCGAAGCGAAGAGTAGAATGGTCCCGTGGTTTTTGTTATCGCCCTGTTCACTTTGTTATTTTCACGAGAGAGAGAGAGGGAGAGAGAGAGAGAGAGAGAGAGAGAGAGAGAGAGAGAGAGAGAGAGAGAGAGAGAGAGGTAGGTGAGAATGAAAAGAGAATATTTAAGAAGGGAGAGTGGGGAGAAAGACAAAGAATATGTGTTTAAAAGAAAGGGAGAAACAGGGATGGAATACAGGGAGACGCGGGTCTTGTTGTTATAAGAAATAATGTTGGAATTTTGACAGATTTGTATCGTTTTGCAACTTTAAGAGACAAAATGTAACGTAGAATTTTAAGCCGTGGGAAGCCGCAGATTATTATGCATTGACCTAAACTGCTCCTCAACCTTCACCATCGTGTTTCCTGTTGTATGATAGCTCAAGTTTGTTGGTTGTTTTTTTTTTTTATCTTCCAACATCATTCGTTCGGTTGGTTATAGTTCTAACTGGTGCGATATCCGGATAATTTCATGTAGGTCGAATCCCGCCCAGTGGAATTAACCGTTCACCCTCAAGGTCCTTGCGATGTGCGTCCAGCGGAGAGGAGCTGGGCTTCCTTTCTTCTCTGGGACAGGCCGGGTGGACTCGCATACATACAAGGTGTTATTCACCTTTATTCATATTAATTTCCTTCAGTCCCACATACCCGCGGCCTGTGGATTATTAGAGCTACATTCTGAGCCAGTTCTTCTAAAGACCGGTGGAAGCAAGTCAGCTACACGAGCGAGGGAGAGAGAGAGAGAGACGGAGACACACAGAGAAAAGAGGGTGTATATTATTCGATGAAAAGACATTGACAAAGTGAAGAGGGTTTTTGACAAGCCGCGTCGCTTGTTAAAACTTCGCCTTGAGTGTTTTCCGCGGATTGAGCGGCCAATTTCGTCTCGCGCGGAACTTCTAAATGGACTCGTCTTGCGCTGTCTGACAAACTTCCAGGATTGATGAATCGATAATAGGACAGGTTTGTGAAGTTTGTTATCGCTTTCTTTGTGAGAACTACATTCTGGTCGTGGATATAGAGATAGTCAATTATTACCATTGTCTGAAATTCTAGATCTAATACACTAGTTTTGGTAATTTTTTTTGTGAGGTCTAGATTCAAGTCGTGGCTATACAATGCAGATTTAGTTATTTTCAACGATTACCAATGTCGAAAGTTCTAAAAGTAATAAATATACTATGTTTGATAATTTTTTTTTATTTTTTGTACAGCTTTTTATTCTTTGTGTGATAGAGTTCTAGATCTAGATCTCTTTTAAAATGCTTATTCTAAAACTAATCATGGATAATTAGCCAACTAAAATACTAGCTCTAGATCTAAATCAATCGAAAGACAATTCCGAGAATCTCGGACACTGTAGATCTAAATCTAGATACATGTAGTTAGAGCAAATGTAGATCTAGATGCTCTATAATTGGCCTCAGGGCTAACAAAGCGCGAAAGACGTATGTGTCTACTAATACCCGGTAGTATGTGAGGAATGTCATGATTGTGTGTGGCTGTGAAGGCGGAATGTTGGTAGCACATTCTGGATTAGAGGATTAGATCTAGATTCTAGATCCTAATCTAGTGAAAGCATTCAGATACTTTGATTCAAGAAGTTAAACCCAATACGGACACAATTACGGCATTCAAACAAGGATTGTGGTATTTATAGGCTGCGTCGGTAGATTAGGGCTAACTAGATCTAGATCTGCATCCACATCGAAAAAAAAAAAGAATTTTAGCTTATGAACATTTTTGTTTTTTAACCTGAAGGAAATATAGAGCATATCTAAGACCCTCATACTTTTGTTGAGTTCATAGAATTAGAATCTAGATTTAGTATATCTAAAATATTTGACTCTTTGATTTACAAATAATATCAAACACGCAAGAAATTTAAAACAGTATCCAGAATTCCTATCAAATTAGATCTAGATCTATGAACATTTAAAAGAACAAAAACAAACAAAAAACGACGCAACGTAGACCTAGACCAGCAAGAATCTTCCTGAAAATTACGGCTGATGTTTAATGTGTAGGAAAGTTACGATTCATCGTAGCCCATGGCTGAAACTTTAGCCCGAGATCGTCAGAAATGTACTAAGAGTTTAATACAACCCTCTTTTCGGTCAGTTTCAAAGGTGTCTATTGATTGCAAATATAAGTAGTTAGCTTATTTTTTTTTTTTAAGTTATAAAAAGTTCTAATTTAAAAACTTTAGGCACTTTTTGCAGGATTTCAAAGCCTTTTAATAAAGGTTTTATATGGGTCTAAAAATAGATCAGGAAAGTACGGATTTGCCGATCTCTCATATTGACCTCTTTGTTGTGATGTTCAGGGAAGTTCCGGTGAGTCAGTGGCCATGGTTTGATCATCAGTGATAGTGGCGAGATAGTTCTGCTCCATCTAGATCTAGGTCTAGGTCTATCCCTGTGATGGTTATGTCAACCAAGACACACAAAGTTGAAACGTTTAGAAACTCGTCCAGGGTACCGTATAGATATAGGACCTTTTCGGAAAGTTAAATCTCCGATATTTAAATCTTTCCCAGAAGGGGTTAAAAAAAATATAACCTATAACGGTTTTCTCTAATTATGACTCATATTCTCCATTTTCTAGAATTATGACTCATATTTTTCAATATCTCTGTCCTTCTGTCTGTCTTTTTGTGTCCAGCTTCTGTACCAAGATCTAATTCTTTTCCATGCTTGAATGCGTCTATTATTTTAGGTTCCATGGTCTCTGTCGCAACACAATCATTATAATAATAATTATACGAACCTCCCTTACAAAAGCCCAGTTTTCTTCCCTATCTCATTCAAAATCTTGTTTTACACAACACTTTTTGCATCCAAACAAATTGCGTTGTTCATGAAGAAACACCTGGGGAAGATATGTGCGAAGATTTTTGAAACATGACCATTCGTCGACTTTAATTACAGGGTACCGTCTACTGTAAAAAATCCGTGTTGATGCAGGGCACGGCTCCTCAGGACAAACTTAATTACCGTGCAGGCCGAGACACCCACATGCTGGGGGCGACAAGGAATTGCTGGGGAGGGGAGGTTTAATTGCACACCAATTATTTAAAGATAAAACTAGTTTCGTCTCTCTCAAGCGGAAAATTTTTCATGTAATGAGACGAGGGAAGGTGGGGGATGGGGGTTAGCAAGTAGACCCACGAATCTTAGTTTAATTGGGAACAAATTATAAAACACAATTTGATTGCGACTTAAAAAAAAAACTTCTCAAATTTTGAGTATCTTATTTTGAGAGAGAGAGAGAGAGAGAGAGAGAGAGAGGTATAGGGAATGAGTTCGTTCAAACTCTCAGACATACTTAGAACCAAGTTAGACCCCACAGCCAGTCTGGAGACAAACCAATTAGTCATTAATTCCTGTAAGAGTGGAGAGAGAATACAAACTTAACATCTCCAACTAAACTCACTGTCCTAGTCTATGTCCTACTTATTAAGTCCTGAGGTCCTAGTCTTGTATATGAAACACCAGTCATCTGTTATTAGTTCTATTTTTATACATTACTTAAGAACACACTTTGCCCCTTACAAGACTTTGACAGGGACTTTGGAAACTGCTAAACCGTGTAGAAATGTCAGCGCCTGGTCTAGAACTTTTAGGGTCTGGTGTAGAACTATCAGGGCCTGGTCTAGAACTTTCAGGGTCTGGTGTAGAACTATCACGGCCTGGTCTAGAACTTTCAGGGTCTGGTTTAGAACTATCAGGGCCTGGTCTAGAACTTTCAGGGTCTGGTGTAGAACTATCAGGGCCTGGTCTAGAACTTTCAGGGTCTGGTGTAGAACTATCAGGGCCTGGTCTAGAACTTTCAGGTTCTGATGTAGAACCATCACGGCCTGATGGCAGAGCGGAGATGGTCTAGAACTTTCAGGGTCTGGTGTAGAACTATCAGGGCCTGGTCTAGAACTTTCAGGGTCTGGTGTAGAACTATCACGGCCTGATGGCAGAGCGGAGATGGTCTAGGTAACTCAGTTACTGGCACCACTGATGATTATCTGCAAGGCAACATCATGGATGTATGTGTGGATAATAATGTAAAGGTCTATATAGCGCGCAAGATTTCCCCCAAGCCTACCCAAGGTCCGCACCAATCCACCATAATAAAGGGGCCATGGGCATCTTGGAGCTTCGTCATTAACTTAGCAATTAAGCTTATTGGTGCGAGGAATCTACTAGGGGTTTTCCGAACGCCTCTTAAGTTTTTGTGAAGTCTTATCTAGGGATGGACTTTTATCACCGTTTTTTTTTATGTCCTAAGGCTTTTACAAAGGATGAAACGGAACTGCGTCACTAACCTTGTTCTATTATGATTTGTTTTACCGTCTCCTAAGGCAAGCGCTACTATTTAGTTTTTTTTTTGTTTTGTTTTGACGTAAGTCTCTTATAAACGGGACTAAACATCGTGATTATTTACTTTTGCTTTTACGTTTCATAAGTGTAAATCAGGGAGATAAACGTGCCTTGACAATGACATCCTCGTTTTTAATTTCAGGTTTGTTTTTGACGTCCTTTAGTTAATTTCTCTTACAAACAGAGATAAAGGAAAAAGCTGTTTTTTATTTGTCATTTTTTCCATGATATGAAGCAGAGCTAAAAGCGAGGCAGTTTTTTTGTCTGAGTACCACTAAGTCGTTTTATACTACAGATTCTGACGGTGTACCTGCTTAATCCCCATGAACCATGATAATGTCTGAATATCACTAAGTCGTTTTATACTACAGATTCTGACGGTGTACCTGCTTAATCCGCATGAACAATTATAAATTCTCACTTTATTTCATGTAAAACTATCATCTCCAGATCCTATCATGGCTGTGTGAGCTATAGCTCGAATCTCCCCGAGAGAGAGCACCTCTCTTGGAGGATAACTTGGTAAATAGATAGGATCCAAAAGGTCGCGCGTGTGGCTATAAATAGTATAGTATAATACAATGTCTAAAAGAAAATAGGCACACAAGTTTACCTTTTTTTTTGGTCCCGTAATCATAAAGTTGTGTGCCAATTTTCTTATAGACACAGAGAGAGAGAGAGAGAGAGAGAGAGAGAGAGAGAGGGAGAGGGAGAGAGAGAGAGAGAGATGTTAATGTTTATTTGATTAACTTTTTCTGTACAGAAAGCCAATCATACCCTCACTCAGAACATATAAGGAAGCAACAACTGAAGTCTTTTATGTCCTTGTGTCCTGCTTTGATCCGGAGCGAGAATGGCGTCTAAAAAAAAAAATACATTGATGCTGAAATTAGATCCAGCATTTAATCGAGACGTAAGCCCTGAGATCACCGTTAGTAGTGGACTGGGTTTGTAAATTTTTTTTCAGTCTATCAACCAATAAATCAATTAGATGACACTACAAATTTCTCACTTTGTTGATGTTTGAGAGAGCTAACGAACAGTTCTAAAAAAAAAAAAAAACAAAGACGGAAACCCAGAGATCACCGTTAGTGGTAGACTGGGTTTGTAAAACTCTTTGCGGTCTATCAACCAATAAATCAATTAGATGACACTACAGTTTTCTCACTTTGTTGATGTTTGAGAGAGCTAGCGAACAGTTCTAAAAAAACAAAGACGTAAACCCAGAGATCGCTGTCATTGGTGGACTGGTCTAGTAAAACTCTTCAGTCTATCAACCTATCAATCAATAAGATGGCACTACAACTTTCTCACTTTGTTGATGTTTGAGAGAGCTAGTGAACAGTTCTAAAAACAAATTCCGTCTTCAGTCCTTTTTGAATTAAATAGCCATTAGTCGGGGCAGGGTATGGCTCACACTGTTGAGAGCCTCAGATCAATAGTGATTACTCTGGTGGCATGTTGTGAAGAGAGAAGAGAGACATGAGTGGGGGGGGAGAGAAACCTGTTGGAATTGTCAGGGCTGTGAAACGCAACAATTTTACCAGAAGATTTCTAGATGGGTGCTGCGCGTTTGTTACTGTGCTAGCAAGGGATTGGGAAGAGATAGAGACATGTGGGATATGGCAGGGAGAAGGGATAGAGATGGAGAGAACAGGAAGGAGAGGTGCAGTAGAGAGGTCAGGGGAGGGAAAGAGATACAGAGGGAGAATTGATAAAAGTAAGAGGATGAGATTTGTTAGGAAGATTTATCGATAGAAAGAGATAAAGAAGGGAAATACAGAGGGAAGAGGGGAGAGAGAGAGAGAGAGAGAGAGAGAGAGAGAGAGAGAGAGAGAGAGAGAGAGAGAGAGAGAGAGAGAGAGATGGAGGGTGGGAGGGAGAGAGAAGAAGAAGAAGACAAGAATAGAATGCAGACATGATACAGCGAAGGCAAACAACATAGACCCTCAATCATACAGAATCTTATTATGATAAGCATACATTTTCGCTATGGTTTGGGATTCCTTCTGTTTTGGCCTGCTGACAAAAAAGAAAACTATTCTCTCTGTCAATTCATCCTCCTCCTCTTATATTCATCCGATTTCTATAGACCGGAGGTGTATCAGACTGCATTATTTACATCTCAAACACTTCATTCTCTCTCTCTCTCTCTCTCTCTCTCTCTCTCTCTCTCTCTCTCTCTCTCTCTCTCTCTCTCTCTCTCTCTCTCTCTCTCTCAACCCATTCCAGACGTCTATCAGTGTGTATTATTTACATCTCTTTCATCACATCACTTGCCACACGATAGTTTTGAAACAAAACAGAACAATGTCTCTTTACGGTTAATCTTGTTTCAAAATGCTATCTCTCTCTCTCTCTCTCTCTCTCTCTCTCTCTCTCTCTCTCTCTCTCTCTCTCTCTCTCTCCCCCCTCCATCTCTCTCTCTCTCTCCCTCCATATCTCTCTCTCTCTCCCCCTCCACCTATCTCTCTCTCTTTCTCCCCCTCCATCTCTCTCTCTCTCCCCTTCCATCTCTCTCTCACTATATTTATCCCTCTCCCCCTCCATCTCTATATATCCCCTCCATATCTCTCTCTCTCTCTCTCTCTCTCTCTCTCTCTCCCCCCTCCATCTCTCTCTCTCTCTCTCTCTCTCTCTCTCCCACTATATCTCTCTCTCTCTCCCCCTACACATCTCTCTCTCTCTCTTTCTCCCCCTCCATCTCTCTCTCCCCCCTCCATCTCTCTCTCCCTCCATTTCTCCCTCTCCCCCTCCATCTCTCTCTCTCTCCCCACCCTCTATCTCTCTCTCTCTCTCTCTCTCTCTCTCTCTCTCTCTCTCTCTCTCCCTCCCACTATCTCTCTCTCTCTCTCTCTCCCTCCATCTCTCTCTCTCTCTCTCTCTCTCTCCCCCCTCCATATCTCTCTCTCTCTCTCTCTCTCTCTCTCTCCCCTCCATATCTCTCTCTCTCTCTCTCTCTCCCCTCCATATCTCTCTCTCCACTTCCTCTCTCTCTCTCTCTCTCTCTCTCTCCCTCCATCTCTCTCTCTCTCTCCCTCTCCCTCCATCTCTCTCTCTCTCTCTCTCTCTCTCCCTCCATATCTCTCTCTCTCTCCCCCTCCACCTATCTCTCTCTCTCTCTTTCTCCCCCTCCATCTCTCTCTCTCCCCTTCCATCTCTCTCTCCCTCCATTTCTCCCTCTCCCTCTCCCCCTCCATCTCTCTCTCTCTCTCTCTCTCTCTCTCTCTCTCTCTCTCTCCCCCCCCCCTCCCCTCCCTCCCTCCCACGCACTAATCTAATTATTTTCTTTCGTTTTCTTAAACCTACAATGTATCTCTAGCACAGAATGGAGCAGCAGTTCAAGTGATCTAAACACACAATTTTCTGAGCAGTCCAAACCCAAAAGGCCTTATAAGGCTCGGCCCTCAGAAACTCAATCATGCTAAGAGCCGCGAAGGATACAGTTCCATATTTACTCTGATCCACTTGCTTTAATAGAATTTATGTTTATAGAGGGCGTGACAGTTTGGCTATACTGTGCAGCTTGCATGGGAGAAATAATGGTGGCAAAGTTGGTAGACCCCTGGACTTGCAATTACAATTTTCCCTGAATCGATCATTGCTAGTGGGTGGGTCTCATATAACCAGCCTTACCCTGGCTTGAGAAGGGCCTATATTCCTAGTCCCTGAAACTGGTAAGATGTTTTGAACAATTTTTCGCCTTCAAATCCGTCGATGACTGATACGTGCAGACCATTATATCGACACAGATTTCTGGGAGAGATAACACGAAGATAGTCATTGCCTCTGGGACTGGCAGTAAATAGTTGCATTGTCTGCCGTGGATAAATTTGGCTCGGCGGCTTCAAATACTAGAGGGTAGAGGAACCTGGCAACCACAATATTTCGCCCGTTACTTCTGTCTGCACCGTGTAATATCCACACATTCACGGGTCACCATAGATTTATCGCTGGCCGATACGAAACTAAGATCTTCTTTGGAACATGTTCTTTACAGGCCGTGCCTCTGTCACAGTCATAGCTGGGTGCGGTATATATAGAAATATAGAGATTCTTCCACTTAATGCACATTGTAAGGTGGTAAATTTCCCCCTTAAAAAGAATTTAAAAAAAAAAGTGTTATGAAATGCACTGGTATTCAAATTGATTGTACCCACAATCATGATGACGACCGTTTAAAACAATCTAAAAATAATCTTTTTATTGTTTTGTTTCAACCTAATGGAAATACCAATTTTTATTGAACTGATTAGGCAAGATGGTAACCAGTCACGACCTAATGTGGGCTAAACAATCAGTGTCACCAACAGTTTTTCTTGGAAAAGCAACAGACTTTTACGTCATGAATATCTAGATTTGTTAAGAAAATTCTATTTCTGACATCATATATGGAGATTATGCTTAAATTTCCCTTGGCCGACAAGCATGACCTCAGTACAAAAACAACCCAGAACAAACTCGTCAGCCTAACATAGATCTATAACAGGCTCCTATTCTCTTAACAATGACCTGATTCTTTTGTTTTAAATACGGGTTTCTTTACAAAAATGGACACACACACTAAGAAAATATATAAAATTCCCATATGGCTTCCATCAGCAATAATTTTTAAACTATTCTTATTTCTTGTATGTCTTTTGCACACTATGTCAGAAATTAGCAATATTATTTTTGTCTCGGTGGCCCCATTGTGTCAACTGAGAAGCCCATTAGATTCTTCATCAGTAGGGATAATCATGGTTAGAGTGTCATGGAGAAAAGGGGGAAGGGGAAGAGCGAGAGAGACACACATGAGAGAGAGAGAGAGAGAGAGAGAGAGAGAGAGAGAGAGATATGAGTGTTTTGGCCCCTGTTCCTTATTTTCATCATCGTAGAATATATTGTTAGTGGACAGTGTTTCTCACAGTCAATCTCTTTTTAATCTCTACTCCACCACCCACTTCTCTCCCTTCTTTTTGTTTTTTTTTTTCATTGCATTTCTGTTATCCTCTTTTTCGCACTCCCACCATCTGTTTTCCTCGCCTTTTTTCACTCTCCTCTCTTTATTTCTTCTCTGTCTTTTCCTGTCATTTAATTTTCCGCTTTTCTTTTCCCTGTATTTCTCTCTCTCTCTCTCTCTCTCTCTCTCTCTCTCTCTCTCTCTCTCTCTCTCTCTCTCTCTCTCTCTCTCTCCCCCCCCCCCTCCCTCCCCCCTATCCCTCACCCTAATAAAATAATAATGTAGGCCAAGACCAGGACCACCGTATCGATCTGAACCTCGAGAGGCGCCACCTCTCGGTGGATGCTCCTCAACCGCAAACTACAACCACAACCACAACCACATCTACAGCTTCCACTACATCTCCGTCCACCATTTCCCTACCTCAGAGTTAATTATTCAGCCCCGAGTCGGCTTTTTCTGAGGTCTGTTTTGTTCTCAGTTGTTTATTTATACATCTTTATCTTGTGTTTTTTTCTTTGTCAAAGTATCTTTCTCTGTGTCTCTAAGTAGGTCGCATTGAGCTACAAGACAAATAATTAAGATAGTTAAAAGCTAAATACAGACACGTAACCCATATGCTTATCTCTTTATGCTGTGTTTGTCTCCCTTGAATTTGTTAAGATGAAATTGTACTACTGAAAGCTTACTTCTTTTTTATTGTATTGATGTAAGGGTTGGATTGTACATTTTATTTTATTATTTTTTTACAGTTAT